>PVLA01001994.1:0-302779 GCA_004027455.1 Hydrochoerus hydrochaeris | reverse complement strand
TGGATGCCTGCAGGAGGAAGAGATGTGTGAGGCTATTATGCCGCTCCCTACATTGTTTCCTTTATCACTTATGGGAGTATGGCAGTTCCTGTGAGGACAGCGCCTGTCTTAGGTCAAGGACTCTTCATATGAACCCAACCAGGCCTTACCCGTCATGGGCCTGCAGGACAGCAATTGGTCCTGTGCCTGTCTTAGGCGGTTGGTGGCATAACATATGTGTCCTAGTTGCCCGTCTTTGGCTGCCTGTAGGACAGCGCCTGTCTTGGGTCAAGGACTCTTCATATGAACCCAACCAGGCCTTACCCGTCATGGGCCTGCAGGACAGCATTAGGTCCTGTGCCTGTCTTAGGCGGCCGGTGGTGTAACATATGTGTCCTAGTTGCCTGTCTTTGGCTGCCTGTCCAGTGTCTCAGGGCAGTTGTCTCACAGGAACCCCGCAAATCCTCCTCCATGAGCTCTCCCACCCAAAGCTCCCACATAAATTCTCTCACACTACTCACAGAAGGCAAAACCCCACAACCAGTCCTCACAAAGGGGTTATCTAGAGGGCCTCCAGCAACCCCCCTGGAGTCTCCACCCTCGACTCCATATTGAGCATTACATAAAAACATATACATGTGAACTACACAAATTACAATTATCAGTACAAAACATTCCAAGATCCCTGCGCCCAATTCCCACATGCGGTGTCCTTTTCCTGGAGAAGCGATTGTCACAAGGCGTGGATGGACTAGGACACGGCATGGACAGAAAAGGGCGCCGCACACCAGCCATCTTCTCACACATCCATCTATTCATCCAACCAACCATTGATCTATGAAATTACATATCCATCAATCTACAAACTATTTAGCCCATCAAATCAGTTACCCAGCCACACAGCCACCTGTCCACCCAGTCATCCTTCCATCCACCCATTCAACCATCATCCATCCATTTGTCTACCAATCAGTCACATCACTGGTTCACCTAAACACCAGTTAGGACCCAGCTTAGCTAAATCAGGCTGGGCAACTTGAGGTCACCAAGATGAATGCTCTGGGACTCTGTGCATTGTATATAAGACAGGAGAGATTTCCAAGCTCTCTCCTTTCATCTGCACACAGCTTTTACTCCCAGATTGAGACCTCTTACTCACTGTCTTCTAACCAGTTATAATACCAACTGCTTTGGATTGTACTTTGTAACACACATTTCTCACCTTCCTAGAGGCAGATGCTAGGTCACCCCCATTTTTCAGATAAAGTCACTGAGGCTCAGAGAGATGAAATTCATTACTTGGGTCACACAGCAGGTGGCTGGGAAACCCATCCCTGCAGGCCCTTTCTACAACCTTGTAAAAAACAGGTGAACTTTGTGTGTAAAGAATGTGTCCAGGGTTGCTGCTGTAGTGCTGGGACCCTGGCACAGGCCTGGTCTCCAGGTGCAAAAGCTAAAGGAAGCTGAATGCTAAGTCATCGTGAATAATCACAATGAGCCCTTCCCACCCTTCACCCTTGACTGCCTGGCCAGCATCCATTCTCCTTCCTGTCCCGCCTATCCTCAGATCTCAGGACTGTGTTCAGGCTGTTCCTTCTCCCTGCATGACAACCCTGTCACTTTTCTCAGCTACTCCCATCACATTCACAGACCTGGTCACAGCAAGGTCTCCTCTAGACAGCCTGAGGACTGTTCCTTTGCTTGCCCATCTACTATAATTCTGCTTTGCTGACTGCACTGTTCCTGCCAGATGGGAGGTTCCAGAAATAGGGACTGGCTTCCAGTAGTAGCTGGGAAGGCAGAGAGCAGGCCTGGACAAACAATGACTAAAGATCTAGCCCCTCTAAAATCATCTCTGGCCTCTCACCACCCATACTCTCCACAGAAGCTACTAACTCCTCCCTCCTGAGGGCCTTCACCCACCAAGTCTGGCACCTGACACACTCCAAGTTTAAGACTGATTACTGTCCTGGACCTCAGTACTCACTCCACTTCAGGCCCAGGTTAAACATGGGTGGACAATGTCCAGCAGTAATGGTGAACCTATGGCACGCATGTGTTCATCATCACTGCCCTCTCTCCTCACCCCCTCCACCTGGTGCCTTGGTTGGTGCCTGCTAAGTCACATGGTGACTCTTGGTGGCCCTTTCTGAATTAGATGTGCGTCCTTTGGGAGGTGGGGTCTATCATGTGGCCCCAGGGCTGGCTGCCAGCCCACCTCAGATGTTGGCTGAGGGAATGTATGAATGGGTGGCCGCGAGGGGTTGAGAGGAGCAGAGCCTCTCGGGTGGCAGACATCTGCTAGGATCTGGTTTCCTGGGACAAAGGCCAGTGCGGGGAGCAAGTGAATAAATCATGAGAGGCCCTGAGCAGGGCCAGGGAGGACAACTGACCTCATTCTGGAAGTCGAGGAGAGGCAGCTGGGTGGTGAGTGGGCTGGGGACATGACAAGGGGGCATGGGAGGCCAGCGGGAGCTGCCTGGCCACCTCCACCCTTTTTACCTTGAGAAGCAAGAGGTTGCAGGTCAGCAGGACCAGGTGGGGGTCACTGGAAGGAGGCAGGGAGGTGGGGAGCACAGAGGTACCTCAGGGCTTTGGGTGGGGGTAGGAAGGAGGTGACCTGCCTTTCCAGAATCTTGGGGCCATCCTAGGAGGGAATGTGGGGAGAGTGGAAAGAACAAGGATGTGAAAACAGACTAAGGTGAGAAAAAGATAGATAGCGGGAGGGATGAGAGGGATGGAGAGCGAGTCAGCTACGTTGTGGGAGGTTGGACTGGGGACTCTGAGCCAGAGCGATGAGGCAGGCCTGGGGCAGAAGGAGGTGACAGCCAGTAGGAGCCCCTAGGTGAAAGCTGAAGGGCCATAGGAAGGGGACAATTTCAGGGAGGCTACATGGGTTAACAGGTGAGGGACAGTGGGGGAAATAGGGCATTTCAGGGACATAGTGCTCTGGTTGGCCACCGAAGGAAGAACCCTGGGGAATCAGCCACAGCTGCTCACCAAGCCACCTGCCCACAGGACAGCGATACAAAGCAGGGCTGGAAGGAGGCGCCAAGCCCTCATGTCCATGGCCCTGCCACAGGGCCCAACAGACAGCAGCATCCCCTTGGGGGACCTCAGCTGCTCTGCAGGGGCTCCAGGTCCCAGCCAGACCCCCACCAGCCCAGCAGCCAGCCGGCGGGCACTTCTCCAGGAGCTTGAAGCTCAGGTGCAGGCAGCTTATGGGCAGGTAAGGGGAGGGAGGAGACCATGAAGGCAACACAGGGTCCCTTGTAGGACGGATCAGGGCCAAGTGCATGAGGGGATGCAGGACACATATGGGTGGAAGAAGTCAGTCTGTGGGTCAGCAGAGGCCAGGGTAAGCCCCTTTCCTACCTCAGGGCTTACTGAGCTGCCACCTACAGTACCCAGAAGCAGAACTCCTTCAGCTCCTGGGGAGGCTGCTCCAGGCCAGGGAAGCCAGCTGGGTACACTTTGGGAATGGATTGGGGATCCTGATGGGTCTGCTCACTTAGGCCAAGGGGAAGGGTCTGTTGTGGTCATCGCCTCCGGGCTCAGTGCTCTTTGCAGGGACAGAGGCTCAAGCACTCTGCCCCACCCCCAAGTTTTTGCCTCCTCCTTCCAAGCCCTGGCCTGCTGCTGAAGATACAAAATCTCCCCTGATTGGGAGATTAGGGGTGGACATGAGCAGAGAAGGGTACAGCAGAGGAGACCCTCAGGAGAAATCATGGGGAGACTTTGCCTTCCAGGGGGCCTTGGGCCCCAAGTGGCCCCCCTTACCAGCAGAGATGCTCAGAGATAATCCCTGATTAGGACCCATTGGCCGCTGGGCCCAGGGCCCCCCGCCTGCCCACCCGCCCCCGATCTTCCCCACAAAACCCTAGGAAAATCCCCAGCAGTGCTCCAGGCTCTCACTAGGAGCTGCTGGGACCAAGCAGCATCCACTGCACCAGGACTCCAGCCTGGCATGGTTCGGGGGCCCATGGGGAACTGTGCCAAGTGGCCCTGGCACCAGGGTCCCAAGGTAGGAGGGCAAAGGGGCAGCAGCCAAGGCCAGGAGATTGGGTTGGCAGAGTCCTGCTAGGGCTGGGCTGGGATTGGAGGTAGGCATGGCCTCTGAATGGAGGGGTTGGTTGCTCATTATCCTCAAGTGAGACTTTTTTCCGGGACACCCCAGACTCAGATCCAGCCTAGTCCTGGCTCACACAGATGGCTGGTCTCCCCCTGCTAAGCTGACCAGGCCTCTGCTGTCCATCCCTATGGGCCCTGGTCTCTACCAACCAGTCTTGGCTGGGGCAACACAGAACCGAAAGCCAGGTCTCACTCAAGTACTAATTTCCTCAGTGCCTCATTTTTTCTGTTCCTCAGTTTGCCCAACTAAGCAGTTAGGGGTACACCCTTCCATTCTGCAGTATTAATGGGTGAAGGTCCTGTGCACCCCAAATCCCTTCCTCACAGCCCCATGCTGGGTTCCAAAGAGCAGAATGGTTGGCTGGGGAGGGGTCAGAGAGGGGCTTCAGGCCATTACCCGGCTCATGGCTGGCTCTGCCACAGGACCCCTGGCAGTGGCCCGATTCCCCCAGAGGGGGCTCCTGCTGCAGTGCTGGTGCCCGCCCCGAGGAGCAGGGGGGCGTCCAGGGTTACTCGGTGCTTGGCGGCCTGGTGGGGCCGGCCTGCATCTTCCTTCGGCCCAGCATCGCCGCCACCCAGCTCGTATGTACAGCCACACCCTCTGCAGCCCACAGCCTTTGCCCCTTCACTTTGCCACTCCTTGAACAGGGCAGGGAGGGACCTCAAGGCAGGGGCACACCAGTCCAGTGGTGGGGGCAAAGGAGACAGAGAGTGATGACTTGAGGGACAGAGGGAGAATACCGGAGACTTACAGTACACGGAGGCCACATCTGAGGTTTTGCCAGACCCACAGATCCAATTCTGCCCCCCCCAAAAAAGGTTTCCCAGAAGAGAAGAGGGGAGCAGGGGGCAGGGAGGCCCTGAGAGCAGGGAAGGGGACACCCAAGGGGCCCTGACCAGTGAGCAAGCAGACCTTGTGTGAGTGGTACAGTGGGGCCTGGGTGCTCCAGGGAACTCCTAACCCATCTCTGTCCCCTAGGATCGGGACCTGCGGCCCGAGGAGATTGAAGGTAAAGAGTTTGAAAAGGGCCTGGTTCCCAGAGGGGGGCATAGGGTGGAAGCCACAGGATGGAGGCATCCGAGGGGCTTCAGCAATCTGCAGGAGGAAGCAGGAACTGATGTTGAGAAGGGGATTCGTGGTGACTAAACAGAGGAAGGACAGATGGGGATCCAGGGGGATGTGGGAGGACTGATCCCACCCTGCCTGACAGAGCTGCAGGTCGCCTTCCAGGAATTTGACCGAGACCGGGATGGCTACATCAGCTACCGGGAGCTGGGTGCGTGCATGCGGACCTTGGGCTACATGCCCACAGAGATGGAGCTCATCGAGATCTCACAGCAAATCAGTACGTGTCTCAGCACTGCCCTGTGCCTAGTTCTGCAGATGCCCTGGCCAGGACCAGACAAGCTGATGACTGGGGCCCAGAGGCCAGAGGTGACCGAGGAACCCATCCCCACATCTCAGGGCCCAGAGCCTAGGACATTCCCTCAACTCTCACCATCTTTTGTGAGAGGCAGGGTGAGGCCATATTGCCCCCTTTGCAGACAAGGAAAGTGAGTCCCTGTGCAGCAAAGTAATTGGTCTAAGGTGATACAGCATTCGAGCCAACACTTGATTACAGCCAAGCTCTTCAGGAAAATCAAGGAAAGCCCCAGCAAGCTTTAAGAGTGGCTTTCCATTCATCACTGACCAAATCCATGCCTTGGTTGGAGGGTGATTCCCATCAGGAAGAGGGGGTAAGGGCCCAGGTATCAATGAGGCAAGGGGGGAGGGCAGGGGTAGAGGTGGGGGGCTGTGTGCAGAGGAGAGAGGGCCAGGGGTCTCTAGCAAATGGAATTGACTCCCAGGTGGTGGGAAGGTGGACTTTGAAGACTTCGTGGAGCTGATGGGCCCCAAGCTGCTGGCAGAAACGGCAGACATGATTGGCGTCAGGGAGCTTCGAGATGCCTTTCGGGAGGTGCGTGGGGTCCCGGGCTGGGTGGGTGGGCTGCAGCTTGGCAGAGAGTAAGGGGCTGAGCTGAGGCCTGACTCAGTCAGTGACCCCAAGCCACAACCAACACCACCACAGTTTGACACCAACAGGGACGGCTGCATCAGTGTGGGGGAACTCCGGGCCGCCCTCAAGACCCTGCTAGGGGAGCGCCTCAGCCAGCGGGAGGTGGATGAGATTCTGCAGGACATCGACCTCAACGGAGATGGCCTGGTTGACTTTGAAGGTACCACTGCTGCATTTAACAACACACCCTGGAAGGTTCTTACCAGATAAAGGACACGAGGACGGTTATCTCTGTGTGCCAGACCTGTGCCAAGAGCGCTCATGTGCTCTCCTAGTGAGCCCCAGGGGAAGGGACCATTGCTATCACCATGTGCAAGAGGAGGAAGTCAGTTCTCAGGAAAGCTTAGGTGCTTAGCAAAAAAAAAAAAAACAAAAAAAAAAGGATGGAACCCAGATTGGAATTTTGGAGCTGGAATTCAGCTCTTTCTCCACGAAGGAAAAAACAAAGGCCAGGTATGGCGGTAGATGCCATAATGCCAACGCTCTGGGAGGCTGAGGCAGGAGAATCAAAAGTTTGAGTCCAGCCTGGGGCAGTTTAGCAATTTAGCAAGACCTTGTCCCAAACTGAAAAATAAAAAAGGAGTAGGATTTTACTTAGTGAGAAGGCCCTGGATTCAATTCCCGGGTACTGAAAACACACACATACATGCACGCACACACAGATTAAGTAATAGGAAGCGAAGGAAAGTAACTGTGTAGAAACACATTCCCCACACAGGCATAGTGGTACATGCCTGTTATCCTAGCACTAGGCAGGCTAAGGCAGGAAAGGATCACAGCAAGTTCAAGGCCAGCCTGGGTTACATAGTAAGTCCAAGGCCAGCCTGCACTACAAAGCAAGACCATGTCTCAAAAAAAAGAGGACTAGGGGTTTAGGTCAGCAGTATAAGCACCTGTTTGGCAAACGTGAGGTGAGTTCGATCCCCAGCACAGAAAGAAAGAAAGAATTGCTCTTGAGTTTCCTAGTGGTCAAACCAAAGAGGAAGAGAGATTCAGTTACAAAAATTTTTTGTCCCTAAGACAAAGTTCTCTGTTCCTGAGGCCTACTCCCTACCTGATCCAGAGGGTGTCCCTAAAGGCCTCCTCCACAACCACACTCCTGCCACTGCACGGTGGGCGGATTGGCTGCATCTGCAGTGGGATCGGGAGATTAGGCCCAAAACTTTGGCTTTGTTCTGGCAGAGTTTGTGCGAATGATGTCTCGCTGAGCCTGTACAGAAACCAGAGGCAGCGAACAGGACCAGAGGACCAGACTCTTCAGACTGAGTGTGTTCCCTCAATCCCATCCTGAGCAGTCCGGATGCTCCTCCCCCTCTGCCTGCCCCCGCCCCTTACCCCATCTCTGTTTCTCTGACAATAAAGCATCAGCAAGCCTGGAAAGATGGCTTTTGCCTCTCACTTGCTATCATGGAGGCCCCAGGAGCGGAGCGCAGGGGCTGACCTCTCAGGCCATAAGCCGTAAGCTGGACTGTGAGCTCCAGGTCAGTGAGAACCCATGAGTTTTCCTCTCTGGATTCTAGGGTCAGCCCAGACCTAGTGTCGGGAGACACATCTGGATGGATAAACTTAACTTGCTTCTGGAGCCCAGATGTGTTTTCCCCTCGTGTTCCCACTCCTCACCCTGACAATGACCCCTGCCCCTCAAAGAGTGAGCTACAGGGTGAGGAAGTGCCCGGGGCAGGAGACTTTTCCCAGCCTGATCATATTACTGCTGCAGCAGCCTGGAGTGCACTAGTTCAGAGCTCCCTTCCAGAACTCAGCTCCAGTGAGTTAGTCTGGGGAAAGGCTGGGCTGGGGGCACTTCAGCTTCGGGGCTCACACCTCACTCCAAGTGGAAGCCCCAAATCGCTGACCAAGCACAACTGGGGAATCAGGACCTGACTTCCTGCCTAATACAAGACACCTCTATGGAGCAGTCTTTGCCCTGAGCAACCCTTTAGGTCAGCCAAGGTGCCACTGGGCCCTGCTGGGAATCAGAGGTCCTTCTGCTGTTCTTGTTCCCTACCTTCCTTTCTGTTCTGCCTCCTGGGGTACCCATGTACATATTTCCTCACTCAAAGCCTGCCGCAGGCTTCACAGGAAAACTGGGAGGTACCATGTCTACTGCTATAACAAAACAACTTAGACTGGATCAGTTATAAACAGCATGAATTTTTAACATTTACTATTCTAGAGGCTGGGCAGTCAGAGATCAGAGCACTGGCAGCCTGTTTGGTGAGGGCCTGGTCTCTGCTTACAAGATGGTACCAACCCTGTGTCCTCACCTGGCAGGAGGACAAAAAGGACAAATATGCCTACTTAGTCCCCTCCAGACATTTTATAAGGTTGGAACCCAAAGAGCCCGCATTGTCTAATCACCTCTTAAAGGTCCAACCTCTGTTACCTTGGGAATCTAGTCTCACCATGAATTTTGGAGGGGACACCAACCAGAGCACCGCATCTAAGTGGTTGACCAGAGATCATGTAGTCCCATTCCCTTCTCTCCACAGGCAGCTGTGTTGTTCTTTCTAAAATGCTACCTAACCAGGCATGGTGGCACATGCCTGTAACCCCAGCACTAGGGAGGCTGAGGCAGGAGGACTGCCATGAGTTTGAGGCTGGCCTCGTCTGCGTAGTGAGTTCGAGGTCAGTCTGAACTGCATAGCAAGACTCTGTCTCAAAAAAAACTAAATAATTTTTTTTAAAAATGCTTATACTTTGTCTTATTGTATTCAAGACCTGGCTGTGAACTCCCATTGCCCCAGCTTAATCAAGGGTGTTTTCCAGGACCAGAAGCTCTGGGAGGATGAGGGACTGGCATGAAGTCACACATTGTAAGGAAAGATGGGGCTTGCACCCAGATCCCATTCAGGGACTCTAAGGCCACAGGGTCAACCAAGACTGGGACTGGCATGAAGTCACACATTGTGAGGAAAGATGGGGCTTGCACCCAGATCCCATTCAGGGACTCTAAGGCCACAGGGTCAACCAAGGAGGTACCTAGGACAGTTCGCAGCCTCTTCCAGCAAAGGAAGAAGCTAGTGTGCAGCTCCTGTCTGCTGGGAGGGAGGACCAGCTCTGACCTTCCTGGTCAAGAAGAACTGGGAGCTCTTGCTCAGAGCCCTGGTGTTCACGAGGTGGTACAGAGCAGGCAGCCAGTCACTAGCACCCTGCGCAGCCTGCAGCCTGAATGCCAAGGTGCCAGGCCTGGCTGCAGCAGCCCAAGCACCACTCGCCTGGCAGATCCCAATTAATCCTTAATCCTCAATTAGGTGATCCCTCCTGCCAAGCTGGCAGCCTGGGGATGGGGGTGAGGTGCCCCAGCCCAGTGGCTTCTCAGGGAGCCTCACAGCTGGCACAGATGGTATCACTGTCTCAGACAATGTCACAGCAAGGGCTGAGCATGGGAAGTGATGGGCATGAGGCAGGGGAAAACCAGAACCTCTCAGCCTCTCATCCCTCCCCAGACCACAGCCCAGCAGACTCCATGGTTGGGGCTGTGAAGAAGGCTTAGGGAGATACAGAATGTCTGCTGCGCCCAGGCATGGTGATGCATGCCTGTAATTCCAGCACTCAGAAAGCTGAGGCAGGAGGATTGATGTGAGTTTGAGGCAAACCTGGACTACAGAGTGAGTTCAAGGTAGCTTGAACTGCATAGCGAGATCTTGTCTCAAAAAAAAAAAAAAAAGGAATCTCTGCTTGAGCCAAAAATATCCACAGCCCTCCAAGTCTCATGCATGCTCCCACCCAAAATGTCCTAGGAGACAAGAGCTAAAGCAGGGGCCAAGCCAGGCCCAAGGGACAGCAGGCAAACTGAGGTCACAGTGAACCCAGAACCCACTCCCTGCCAAAGACCATCTGCTGTCAGGCTCTACTGATGATTGGCAGGGCAAGCCTGAGTGCCAGAGCTGCCAGTTTTCCCACATCTGTATATTCAGAGTTACAACACATCCACTGTATTTTGAGAGTAACATACATTCCGTAGGTATGAAGTGCACAGCTCAATGAGTTTTTCCATGTACATGCACTCAAATAACCATGACCGGGTCGAATATTACATCCACCTATTTTATTTTAGAATAGATTCAGGCTTACAGAATTATTGTGACGTTAATACAAATACTTCCTGCATATTCTGTGCCATTGCCCATGTATTAGGGTTCTCCAGAGAAACAATCACTAGGATACCTACATACAGAAGATAGATAGACCAACAGACAGATGGACAAATGGGCAGACAAACCGATAGATAGATAGATAGATAGATAGATAGATAGATAGATAGATAGACAGATAGACAGACAGATAGATAGATAGATAGAAATACAGTTATCCCTGGCTGGGCATGGTGGCACACACCTATAATCGCAGCACTTGGGAGCCTGAGGCAGAAGAACCACTGTGAGTTTAAGGCCAGCCTGAACCGTATAGCAAGACCCTGTCTCAAAACAAAACAAAACAAAACAAAAATATATAGATATCCCACAGGACAGAGCAGATTAAAGGACATTGGATCATGGCTACCAAAACACAGTGACAAAGAAGGGGTAAGTCCTGATGTTCCACAGTAGGTAGAATGACTATAGTTGACAATAACCTGTTACATAGTCTATGAGATCTAGAAGAGGAGAGCTTGAAAGGCCTAAACAACTGCTAACAAATGCTGACGAGGGCCAGGGATATAGTTCAGTGGCGCAGCGTCTGCCTGGCAGGTGCAAGGGTCCGAGTTCATTTTACAGTAACCAAAAAAAAAAAAAATGATGAGGGAAATGTTAATTACCCTGACTTGATCAGTGCATGCTGATCATTGAAAATATCACACTGAATCCCATTAATACATATAATAAATACATGTTAATCAAAAATAAAATAAAATAGTGTAGTAGTGCCTACCTATAATCCTAACTACTGGCAAGACTGAAGCAGGAGGACCACAAGTTTAAGGCCAGCCTGGGCAACTTAGCAAGACTATGTCTCAAAAGAAAATAAATAGCCTAGCAAGAGCGAGGTTGTGAGTTCAATCCCTGGCACCAAAAATAAATAAATAAACAATAAGAACTGGAGATGCAGTTCAATGGTAGAGCACTTGTCTAGTATGCAGGAAGCCCTTAGCTCCATTCCCAGGACCACACACACATACACCCCCCCACACACACACACACGCATGCACGCACGCACACACAGGATCAAGATCCACTGGTAGCTCTTTCAATTAAGGATCCCTGTGATGTGCCCCCATCCTTGCATGTAAGCACCTGTTTTAGAACTTTCTTCCTTTCTGGCACCACCAAATGCTCCAGGCTCATCTTGTGCATTTCCTGCCCGGGTCTCAGAAAGAACCATTTCTCTAAGGAGCCTGGTTCATCTTTCTAAAAAAATGGGATTGGAAACAAGACCTGGCACTACACCCATTGCTTGGTGCTACTGAAAGTGAAGGTGCTAATTGCTCCTAGGCACTCTCAGCTGCTAGAGCAAGGAGTATACATTGAATACTAGGTAGATACGCATTTATAAATAGGTGCATGTAAGCAACTGGATCTATCAATTAAGCCGCAGATTAGTTCATACTGATTCCTTCAACTCCACTCCATTACACCTGGATCGTTCTCACCTCCCACCTTGCTTACCTGAGAAACCTGACTCCCACCATCCACCCTCCCTAGCCATGGAAACTTCCAATGGAAGCACCTTCTTCAGTGAGATTCCAGCGCTCACCCCAGAGCACTTCCTTTTGCCTTTAGCTGGTTTCCCACCATCTATTCAGCTCCAGGTCAGCGCACCTGGAGTGAACATCATCTCATACATTTATGGTGCAGCTAGGTCCTCTGGTTACATTCTACCTTCCATCCTTGGATTCACTGACCTCCTAGATGATTCTCCAAATTTACATACATTAGCATTTACTCACTCTCCTAATAAAATTCTTTATACTTCCCTATTCAGTCTTCTTTTGCCTCCTGGAAACCAGTAAACTTCTGTGTAATTTTCCCTTTTAAAACCAGGAGTGGTATGCTTCTGCAATCTCAGCATGCCAGGTGGCTGAGGCAGGAGGATCACAAGTTCAAGCCTGTGGGATCTGGCATGTTGAAGAGCTGGTCCCCAGCCTGAGGCACTAGTGAGAGTAGTGAAAACTTTAGGAAGCAGGGTCTACTGGCAGGAAGTTAATCACTGGGCCATGAACTTGAAAGAGATATTAGGACCAGGCCCTGCCTCTTCCTCTACCCCTTTTTTTGGGGGGTGGTGGACAGGAGGATCCCATCAATCATGAGGTGAACAGGCCTCCTCTGCCATGTGCTTGCTACCATGATATGCTTCTTTGGTGCAGGCTCAAAGCAACTGGGCCAAGCAACCTTGACTAAAATCTCTGAAGCCGTGGGCCAAAATAAAACTTTCCTCCTTTTAAGTGGACTGTACTAGGTATTTTGTCACAGTCATTGGAAACTGAATAGCACAAAGAGCATCAGAGTTGCCTCAAATTTTGGAGATTATAAAACTGCAGGAAACACACACATACACACACACGTTTTTGTGAGAGTAAACATTTTCAAATCAATTGAGTTAGTATCTAGGAACACAGTTGCAGGATTATAGCTAAGACTATATTTAATTTTGAGAAAAGCCACTAAACTGTCTTCCAAAGTGGCTGTGGTAGCCCCTATTCACACCAACAATGAATGGGAGTTCCTGTTGCTCCATATCCTTACCAGCAATTATTGTATGATCAGTTTGTGCTTTATTTCTTTTGCCATTTTTTCCCCTTTAATGTTTTTTTTTTTCCCTTTGGCCTTTTCTTTAGTGATTTTGCTATATAGTCCAGGCTGGCCTCAAACTTACAGTGATCCTGCCTCAGCCTCTTTTTTGGCCATTTTAACAAGCATATGATAGTACCTCCAAATTGTTCATCAATTCTTTTATCAACATCTTATTGTAAAACATAAAAGTGAAAATAATTATATAGAAATATAATGTTGGCCATTAATATAAAGTTATAAATCACTCAACAAGCCAACAAACCCATCTGCAGGCTGAACTGAGGCTGTGAGCTTCACCTTTCACCTTCTGATTTGGAGGCTGTCATGTTAACAGCCTCCAAAAATGCAGCAGGTGAGCTCCAGGCCTATGGCCTAGGAGAAGAGGGGATCCCCTGAAATACAGACCAAGAGGCATGTGTTAGCTTCCCCTAGGTGTGCAAGATCCTCTGACTGGGAAACACCACTGTTGTCAACATGGACCATTCTTCAAGGGGGAAATACGTGTAAAACTCTAGCACAAGGTTCAGTATTACCCCCAGATATATCTCTCCCCAAAACAGGAATCCATATTTGGGTCCCCCATTAATTCATATATAAAAGCTATAATCACTTGAATGGCTTTATTGGAAATGGACTTCTAAGGAAGTGATTAAGGTTAACTGAGGTCATAGAGTAGGCTCTGATCTGATAGAATTAATGTTCTTATAAGAAGAGTTACCAGAGAATTCATCCTTTCTCCTGTGCTGAGGAAAAGCCATGGAAGGACAAGAAGACAGGCCTCACCAGAAATCTACCATGCTGGGGCCCTGATCTCAGACTTTCAGTCTCCAGAACTGTGAGAAAACAAATTTTTGTTGTCTCAGTCACTCAATCTGTGGTATTTTGTCTTATCTGTATATTCATCAGCCCCAGCAGACTCAGACAGGCAGCAGTGGAGAAAGGAGGAAGACCTAAGGACTGGAAGGAATGGCCCCAGTCAGTCAGTGGCCCCTCTTCACCCACTGCTCACAGCAGTCTTCTCAGGGGATCTTGGATAATTTGATCAACATTTTTTTTCCTAAAAGTAATACACTTTGACTATATATTAGAGATCTATAAAGAGTATATCAAGAACAAAATTAAGCGAACTATATTACTTTTCCTTTTTATTCGACTTTTCTAATTATTTATTTATTGACAGGGTGTGGGGAGGACAATGTCTTGCTATGCAGCCCTGGCCATCCTTGTACTTGCCATCGACTTCCTAACTGTTGGGACTGAAGATGTGTCCCACATCCAGCTATATTTGATGTTTTTTTTTAACGAGTTGATATAAACAAAATATTAACTAGAAGACAAGACCGTAGAGTGGGTGAAATCAGGGAAGTAATGGATAGGGCAGTAAGCTCAGCTTCTTTACAAACAAGGGCACGCTGTTATCTCCACTGCTTTGCCCACTTTCTAATTAACCCTCCACGGAAGAAAAAATAATGCATTATCCTGTAGGGAGCCGTGAAAGCTGGAGATTGATCACATGTGTGGGGCTAAAGCAAGGCCAGCCCTGAAAATACAGAGAGCCCAAAACAAGCCACTTAACAAGCTGTTTTAGCACCAGGAAGGCAAGCGGCACAGGCCAGCCAGGCAAACAAGTTGCTAGGCAGCAAGGTTGAAATTGACATTCTTCTTTGGAGTGTATAAATAAACGTGCTACAGTGGCTAAGCAGTTCGTTTCCTCCCATCAGGAGGCTAAGGGCACCACCTGACCCCAGCTTTTGTCTCTTTATTTTCTCATCTTCTCGCAGTCCTTCACCCCAAGAACCTCAAGAGCTGCATGGGTCATGGTATTATCCAATCATGTGTATTCTCATACGTCCAAGCTTTGCATGTGTCAGTCCCTCTGCTTGGAATGCCACCCTCCACCTCCTATTCCCCATTCCCCTACTCAAATGCCATGACTAGTGGGAAGATCTCTGTGATATCACCCGACAGACCCCTTCTTCTAAATTCCAGTACAGCCCATCCCAGTCTCCACTGTAGAGTCTTACTGCAACCGGTGCCTCAGCTTCCCTCTGTCCCCAGAGGCTAGGAGCTCCCAGAGGACAGGCCACGGCCAATTCATTTTCGTACCTTTGTTCAGCACGAGGTCTGGGATGGAGGAGTCACAAAATGTTGACAGGACAGTTGAAGAAACTCTGCAGAACTGGGGACTGGAAAGATACACAAGGACAGAAAGATTGTGGGGAGGAGCCCAGGAGAAAAGGTGAGTGGGTGGAGGAGGGTCTGGGCCTAGGCTTGTGAGGAATAATGTTTGAGGGGAAGGTACTGGAATGGGAGAGAAAAGAATGAAACAAACACTTTATGAATACTCATTTAACCCACACGATCACCCACATAGTTATTATTTTCTCCAATTTACAGGTGGGGGAAATTGAAGCATACTGAGGCGCGCAAACTTGCCCAGGAAAAAACGGCTATTGCGGGGAGAGGATACTGGAACCCAACCAGCTGACTCCAGTCGGTAACCTTGTCTGGGACCACTTTGGTCCCGGGCTCAACATGAGTTAATAGTAAGGTAAACTGCTGTAGCTTTGTCATTATCTGAGGCGCGAGACTTGGGGTGTGGGTTGGGGGGTGTCTATAAGGGCATTCTTGGACCTAACACCAGCCTAAACCTGAAGACCAGCCAATCCGGAGGAAAAGCCCCGGGTGGTGGCGTTGGTGAAGAACCCGTTGCCATGGGAACAAATGAAGGCCTGAGGCGGGCGCGTGCGCAGATCAGGGAAAGGGTGTTGAACCGGTGAAAGGTGACGTAAAAGCGCTCGGGGTGGGGCGCAGGGCTCTAAACGTCAAAGCCCCGCGTCCTTCGGCTCCCGGAGCGGAGGGAAGGCGCGCGACCGGCGGCGGCGATAGCAACGCTAGCCGGGCAGAGACTGGGCGGCGCGGTGAGGACGAGCGAGTAAGGCGGGAAGGCGTTACCCGCTCCTGGGGAGAACGCTTCGGCGCGAACCGCGGCAGCCGGGACCCAGAACCGGGCTTCTGAGGCCCTGCCTCTCGGGCCTCGGGACTAATCGGATTGAGAGCGCGCCGGCCCGGGCCGCGAACTCGCCAATTGCTGAGGACTGCGGCCACCGCCCAATCGGGAGCAGACAGGTGCGAGGTCCGGAAGGCAGAGGCCAATCGGCAGCGGTTGCGACCTGCGGGGGCAGGCCTCGGCCAATAAGGAGGCTCGAGTGACAGCTCTATACGCCAATCGGGAGTAAGGAAACGTTTGTGCCCGCCCACCCTTCCGGCCGGGGCTCTATTTACCAGGGGCGTGCAGCCTGCTTGCCAATCAGAGCGCAGCTGAGTTGCCTGGCAGCCAACCCCGGAGGAGCGGCCGGCTGGCGTCCACCGCACCCAGGAGTTGGGGATGTCCTACAAACCCATCGCCCCCGCCCCCAGCAGTACCCCCGGCTCCAGCACCCCTGGGCCAGGGACCCCGGTCCCTACAGGTGAGGATCCAATTCCACCGTTGTTTGTCTGCCCAGGCGGTTGAAGTATCGAAAAGACGACCTGAGCCGTCAGTCGGCCTCGCTGAGCCTCAGTTTGCTAGCCTGTGAAGTGGGCGTGGTCATGTAAGGGCTTGGAGGTGGAGCGCAGGGGGAGGGGTGTGTCCCTGAAGTTGATCAGCACAGATTAAAGCATCCTTTTGGATGGAATCGGGTGAACTCGGTCCGGGGCTTGGAAAGCTGGGAGGAGGCATCCCTGCCTCGCGCTGACCTCTTACTCGCGCCTGTTGCAGCCGGAAGTGTCCCATCGCCGTCGGGCTCAGTGCCCGGAGCCGCTGCCCCTTTCCGACCACTGTTTAATGACTTTGGACCGCCCTCCATGGGCTACGTGCAGGTGAGTGACCAAGGACTTGCTTATGGGTGGGGACTCTAGGGAATCCTCCTCCACCGAGGACTGAGCTTTGGGTGCTGTTCTTTTACCATAGGCGATGAAGCCACCCAGTGCCCAGGGCTCTCAGAGCACCTACACCGACTTGCTGTCAGTCATAGAAGAGATGGGCAAAGAGATCCGGCCTACCTATGCTGGTAGCAAGAGTGCCATGGAGCGCCTGAAGAGAGGTAAGTGAGGCAGCCCTACCCTATCCTCCCCAAGAGACAGACACTGGACAGCAGTCCTCCTTAATTAAGGAGGGACATCTGGAGTCACTGCAGGATCCTTGAGCCAAGCCTGCACTCAGACCAGTGTCACTACCTAGAGAGAGGTATTTCGAAATGAATTGGAATTGAGTGGACTTCCAGGAAAGCACCTGGAAATTGTATTTCAACAGGGTGGATTTGAGGATTAGCCAAACCTCTAATCTCATCCATCACCTCATTAGATGTGAGCTTCACTTATTGCAACAAAAGGGAGGGGGGAAGGTATCTTTCTTTGGAGGGTGGGCTGGGGTTTGGGAGGGTAGCTGAGACCCCATATGTTCCTCATCCCCACCCTGCCCCCACCCCAGGCATCATCCATGCCCGAGCCCTAGTCAGAGAATGCCTGGCAGAGACAGAGCGAAACGCCCGCACGTAACAGGAAGCACCTTGGCCTCAGCGTCTGGACCTTTCCGGCCACTGCAGAGCACCTGCTTCTCCCTGGCCTTCGCCCCGAGTTGCACTTCCTATCCTGGGCTTCCTGTCCTGTATCCCTTGGTGGGTGCCCTCCAGAAACCAGGGAGTGGCTCTCCATTTGGCAGCACTAACCGGGCGCTTCCCCTGCAAGAGTTCGCAGTGGGGTCACTGTGAGTCCCACCATGATCTGCCAACAGCATCGATCCACCTGGAGCTTTCTCCTTTCTGTGGTCCCCACCACTCCGCACTTCTCACCACTTTGTCCCAGGCCTTCTCCTTCAGAGGTCTTCAGAAAGCCTGTCACCTCCCTGCCTTGTCTCCAGGGCCATAACGACTCTTTTCTTGGTGTGATTTTTGCTAAAAATGCCCTTTTTATATTAATAAAAGATGATTTGGAGTTGTTCTCTCAGCTCTGAGCCTTTCTGGGTCTGGTTCCTCTGCTAAGCCTCTGAGGGCCAGGCAGGAGGAGGGAGAGAGTTGGTGCATGGAGAGAGAAGGCCGGCTGAACCTGGCGGTGCCTTGCCTCTGCTGTCCAGTGGCCTGGGATGGGACCTGACCATCTCAGGCCCTCTGCTTTCCCTGCTCAGAACTCCCTCAGCTGAGAGCCCTGCGCGCCTTCCCGCGGTGCCACCAGGGGGC
Organism: Hydrochoerus hydrochaeris; assembly: GCA_004027455.1. Classification (NCBI taxonomy): domain Eukaryota; kingdom Metazoa; phylum Chordata; class Mammalia; order Rodentia; family Hydrochaeridae; genus Hydrochoerus; species Hydrochoerus hydrochaeris. The sequence goes on along the minus strand of PVLA01001994.1, from coordinate 284,665 downwards.
AGCGTAGGGCCTTGGCCCCCTCCACAGCTGGAGGCGCTCTTGGCCAATTTGGGCCCAGAGGGCTCTTCCTCTGGATTGGCAGCAATGCAGGGCCTGGAGGAAATGCTGGTTTCCTTAGGCCACTCCCTCTTACACTTTAACCCCACCCACAGGTCTGAATGGGCTCTGAGTGTACCGGCCTCTGACTCCTCAGAGAGGCAGTGTGATGCTTCCCTCCCCCCAGCACTTTGGCCACCGAGTCGGAGTAGGAGCAGAGGCCTGCCCAGATGTTGCCTGAACTACACCTTCCAGCAGACTGGGCGTGGTCCTGAGTTTTAGCCTTGGGTGGTAGGGCAGCCAGACTTACAGACCTGCAGGCGTAGGTGGGACAGCCCTTGGGAGTGCCATGAAGAAGCTAGCCCGGAGATTTAGGCCCCAAAAGAGGCCTCTGCCTTAACGTGTATAGATAATGACCCAAAGGCCCAGGACCTTGGAACTTCAAGGAGTTCCTTGGTGCAGGCAAGTCAGAGTCACCCACTTTTGCCTAGACTTGGCGGGGATGCATTTTCCCTACCCTTGGTTCCCCTGTAGGGGATTCCGAGGGTGAGGCACTGGGGCAGACAGCCCGTGACCCTGACACCCAGCCGAACCAGACTCCACCCCTTCGCTGCACCCAGGAGGGAGGGCTGAACTGGGGTGGAAATAGGAACCAAGAATCTAGTGGCCCCAGACAGCACAGAGGGAGGACGGAGCGCCGGCATCTGGGGAGCGGCCTCTTCGCCGGCTGCGTTGGGGAAGGAAGGCGGGGACCTGCCCTCCGCCGCCGCCGCGGGCGGGGCCGCCGGGACCCCGCTGGGCCCAGGAAGGGGGCGGGGCGGCCGCAGTGACGCTGCGGGGAGGGGCGGCAGGGGCGCCGCCAGCGACCGGGAAAAGGGGTCGGGGCCATGGGCCAGCGCTGCGCCTTCAAAGAGTCCGGCCCCTGCTGGAACCCAAGGCCCGGGCTGCGGGCACGCCGGGCTTGGACTCGCGGGCCGGCCGCCACTGCCCTGGCCGGGTGAGGTGCGCCCGCCGCCAGCTAGAGGTGAGCGAGGACGTCGGCCGGCGAGCGGGCCAAGAGTACGGCGAGGACTAGCGCGCGCGGGAGCAGAGGGAAGTGGGGACAGCGGGGCCTCTCGCCTGCACGCTGGGTGCCAGGCGAGGGTGGGAAGGGTGTCTGCAGCGGAACTGTGACACCCGGCTGGGCGCAGGTGGGCGGAGCGGGTCTCCCAGGGCAGACACCTATGGACCACTCTTGCCCCAGCCTATGGAGGTGAGTGGGTCAACCCGAGGAAGGATGGTGGGTTGGCTGCATAGACCAGTGGAGAGTCGAAGGGACCTGGGGTCCAGGAAGGATGCTGAGGAGAAGCCGAAGACCTGGCTGCTGACTAGCGGAAAGCAGGTCTGGGGACGGACGGGTTATTTGGTCCAGGAAGGTAAATTCGGGTGCGAGGGGTGGGGAGCACTGATAGAGATACTAGGGCGCACGGGACCGCTCCGCTCCGTGGTGAGACATCCCGGGTAAGAGGCTCTTGGTGGACATCCAAGAGTGGGTGACTCCATGACTGGCCAACTCTGGGAAGGGATGAAAGGGGCGGGTCCCCAAGGGACGAGCGGTGGAAGGAGGGTCCCCGGGTCTCCTGGGGGCGCGGTTCAGAGGGATGCTGCTTCTAGTGGGCTCAGGATGCAACCGAGGTGGAGATGCTAAGCTGGCCCCGCGGCCCGCGCTCTGGGGGGCCCGCGTCAGCGCGCGGTTGCCATGGCGACGGGCGGGGGGCGGGGGCTGCTTGGAAAAGAGGTCAGCGCTCAGCCTCGTTGCAGCTCCGGGGCTCGGGGCTCAGGGCTCAGCGACAGCGCTGGGCTAGCCTTTGCCTCCCCGGTGGCGGACTCGCGCATGGGGTCCCACGGTCGGAGCCCTTCGGCCCGCGCACAGGGCTTGGGGCCGCGCGCCACCGCCCCGCACTGACGCCCGCGCCGTGCCCTGCGCCAGGCGGAGCGGAGGCCGCGAGCGGCCGGCCCGAGCGCCCTCAGGATGCTCATCAAGGAGTACCACATCCTGCTGCCCATGAGCCTGGATGAGTACCAGGTGGCCCAGCTCTACATGATCCAGGTGAGAGTGGTGAAGCGTGAGACTGGGGTTCTTCATGGTGGGCTATTGGGAGCAGTGCGCACCGCGCCTGGGACCAGGGGCTTAGCTCAGCTCCGTCCCTGCCAGTCCAGATCCGGGTTCAGGGCCCGGAGTGGAAGAGAGAGGCCGCTTTTCAGAGAGGGGAGCAGGAGTGGGACCGAGGAGCTTAAGGGCCGTGGAAAAGGGGCAGAAGAGCCGAGTGGTGCTTCCCACCGCCAAAACGCACAGGGCCCCGGGCCGATGGGGCCCAGACCTCGTATGATCTCCTTTAATCCTCCTCGAAATCTGTAATCTCCTGAGGGAAGGGCAAGGAGCCGTTGGGGATGGGGGGTGGGAGAGAAAGCAGGAAGGGTGTCTAAAGAAGACGAAGGGTCTTGGCAGTCCCAGGAGGTCAGGGAGGCAGGATGAGGATTAGGCTACAAAACTGTGACAAGGACAGGGCAGGCAGGGACCAGATTGTGAGAGAGGGGACCTAGGCTTGGGCTGTGAAAAAGGCAAGCTCACAGGGACGCAGAGGGTCGAGGCAAGCTTTTGGGGGTCTGTTCCAGCTCTGCTCCCCGACCCTCCAGTCAGAGCCGGAGAAAGCAGGAGGGCTGGAATACACTGGGGGTGGGGGGGCCCGAGAACGGGCTCCAGGGTTGTAAGGGGTGTGGCAGTAGCTGGCAGTAGCTGGGATTGGGGTCCCAGAGAGGGGAAGAACCAGTCTTCTGAGAGGTAGAGACCCTTTTCGAGCCACCCTGGCCTCCTTGCCTCTCTTTGAGCACAAGTCTGCTCCTACCTTTGAGGCTTGTACTGGCTTTCCCTCTGTTGGTAACACTTTCCCCCCACCTCATGCCACCGGGAGCCCTCCTTTGCTTCTTCTAGTCATGTTCCAGTCATGCTGATGTTGTCTTCTAGCCGGGGGCTCCCATGACATCAACGTTACAGTCCCCAACTCTTGATCACTGTTTTCTTTTTCCCACAACACTTATCACTTTCTAACATACCCTATAATTCCCTTTTCCTGTTTTCTGTCTCCCTCCATCTCTAATAATGTATAGCCAGAGATCTTTGTTATGTTCACCAACAGGTCCCAATTAATGTATCCCAAACAAAGCCTGAAATGGAGCAGATATTCCACAAATACTCAGATGAGTTCTGGGTTGTGGAACCCCATGGGGAAGAAGTGGGCAGTGCCCTTGACCCTGATCCCAGAGAGCTTGCAAGGACCTAGGTTGGATGGCAGGGAGTTGAAAAGGCTGTGCAGGAGACCAGACCCAAGCTGAGGACCTCAGGAGCTGAGCTTGGGTTGAACTCCCCATTCTGTTTTGTCCTGATTTGGGCTGCAGAAAAAGAGCCGGGAGGAGTCTAGTGGTGAGGGCAGCGGTGTGGAGATTCTGGCCAATCAGCCATACACCGATGGGCCTGGAGGCAGCGGGCAGTACACACACAAGGTGTACCACGTGGGCTCCCACATCCCAGGCTGGTTCCGGGCACTGCTGCCTAAGGCTGCCCTGCAGGTAGAAGAGGAATCCTGGAATGCTTATCCCTACACAAGAACCCGGTGAGTGGGTGAGGAAGGCACAGGCCTGGGGCTATGAGAGTACCCCTGGTGGGCACCATAGTGACTTTCACCTCTGCCCTTTGCCCAGGTACACCTGCCCCTTCGTGGAGAAATTTTCCATTGAAATAGAAACCTATTATCTGCCTGATGGGGGGCAGCAGCCAAATGTGTTCAATCTGAGTGGGGCTGAAAGGAGACAGCGCATTCTGGGTGAGACCTGGAGCCACTAGGGTCCATCCCAATTCCTGGGGAGGGGATGGGGTCGAAGGGGCTGGCATGGCTCAGTGCTTGCTGCTGGAACCCTCAGACACCATCGACATCGTGCGGGATGCAGTGGCCCCAGGCGAGTACAAAGCAGAAGAGGACCCCCGGCTGTACCACTCTGTCAAGACAGGTCGAGGGCCACTGGCTGATGACTGGGCCCGGACAGCAGCCCAGACAGGACCCCTCATGTGTGCCTATAAGCTGTGCAAGGTTGAGTTCCGCTACTGGGGCATGCAGGCCAAGATTGAGCAGTTCATCCACGATGTTGGTGAGCACCCAGCTGAGGCAGGTCCTTACCCACCATGTACCAGGGCCCATGTTCGCAGTGAGGGATGCTCCCCTCTGCTGGGGACAAAGAAGCCATCATTTCCATTTGGGTGAAATGCTTTTTTGGAAGCAGGAGATAACGGCTTGGCTGAGGGTCAGGGGATCCTGCCTTGAGGTCCCAGAAAGAAGAGGGTAAAAAGCTGGCAAGAAGGTCTCAGGTACATGCTGCCTCTGACATTTAAAGATGCTGCTGCTCCCATTAAGATTCTCCATCACTCTGTGAGTTAGGCAAGATTGAGAGAATCTCAGGAGGGTTACCAGCCCTAACAGGCAACATGCCAAGAAACGCAGGGTAAGGAGCTATGACTCTGATGTCACTCTCTCCAGGGTGCCCCCCACCCATTGCCAACTCCCAGAGCCCCAGCCTCTGACCCTGGCATCCAGGATCCCCTGTTCTGTACCTCTCCAAACCTCCCCCAGTGCAACTCCTGCACCTCAGCCTTGCCTTCCCTCCCAGCTCTGGAAGTGAGCCACCTGCACATAGGAGGACATGCCTGGGTAGGGAGCCCAGCAGCCTGGTTCTGCTCTGCTACTGACCCCCCATGGCACCTCCAGCAAGCCATTGTCCATCTTGGCATCTTCATTATCCCTTCTGTAAATGAGAAAGAGGTTGGGCCTCACAGGAAGAGCTAATCCTTTGTTAATCACTTTTCATACAAAGTCTCCTTCAGCACCTCCCTAACACCTCAGAAAGGCAAGGGCTTTTGCTATCCCCATTATACAGATGTGGAAATTTAGTTTTAGAGTGTGATATGGACTCCTGTGTTCCAGTTAGGAAAAATAGTAGGGCATATGTGAGAAAATTAAAATCACCTACGTATAACTATTTGGATGCTGATATATTTCTTCCAGAAATTTATAATTCACCTGTTATCACTTTGTTTCCTAGATATTTAAGAGTTTCCAACTTTTTTCCTCTGCTTAAAATGAAAATATCCCCAAATGGGTCTCATCTTTCACTGCAGCCTTCACTGAGTGCCAACACTTCCATTAAATATTAATACCTTCATTAACCACCAACAATTTCATTAACTGTTAACACCCTAATTAACCATTAGCTCCTCAGAAGCCAGCAGGAAGCCAGCTAAAAGCAAGCGAGAACAAGCACTGGTCCCAACTGCTGGAGTGGAGGGGTGGGCTCAGTGCTCAGAGTCAGAGTGCAGAAGGGTAGATGGAACAGTGGGCAGGGATGGGGGGGCAGGAATACTGCTCCAGTTTCACTTCTGTCCCTTGGAGAGCATGGGCCCTACCCTACTTTGTGGCCTTTGGTGGGTGCTATGCCCAGAGGAGTCACTACCCAACCTCCAAGGCTGCACATGTGGCTGCATTGGCAGGGAAATGGGGTGACAGGGAGCTCTTATGCCTGGCCGCCTACAGGTCTGCGTCGGGTGATGCTGCGGGCCCACCGCCAGGCCTGGTGCTGGCAGGATGAATGGACAGAGTTGAGCATGGCTGACATCCGGGCACTAGAGGAGGAGACTGCCCGCATGCTGGCCCAGCGCATGGCCAAGTGCAACATGGACAGTGAGGGGCCAGAGTCCCAGCCCCCTGGAAAACCAAGCACTGAGGTCCGGCCTGGGGCCAACAACATCAGTACCCCTGATGGGCCTGAGGCCCCCCCTGGCCCTGATGCCTCACCTGATGCCAGCTTTGGGAAACAGTGGTCCTCATCCTCCCGCTCCTCCTACTCATCCCAACACGGAGGTGAGGCTGGGGCACAGGCACCAGGGTGGGAGGGCGCCATCCACCCCAGGGTGGGCTCCCAGGCTGAGAGCCGCTGGCCCTGCAGGGGGCGTGTCTCCCCAGAGCCTGTCTGAGTGGCGCATGCAGAACATCGCCAGAGACTCCGAGAACAGCTCCGAGGAGGAGTTCTTTGATGCCCATGGTCAGTACCAAGGACCTGATAGGGGATGGGTGTCCCTCAACAGTGCCTCCCATTCCCTACCACAGCCCACTCTCCCCTCAGAAGGCTTCTCGGACAGTGACGAGGTCTTCCCCAAGGAGATGACCAAGTGGAATTCCAGTGACTTCATTGACGCCTTTGCCTCTCCGATCGAGGCAGAGGGCATTCCAGGTAACAAACAAACAAACAGAAAAATCAGGATACCTGCTACTATCACCCCATCTGTAGCAGGGGCTCAGAACAACTCATTCCTAAGTTAAATGTCAGTCCAGAGACGGTACTCATTAATATTCAGATGCATAATGAATGGCTAATGGGTGGAGGGACAGAAGATTAGAGTGCAGACAAGGTTCAGACAGCATAATGGAGGAATTGTCACTGGGACTCTGGAAGACTTCACAGTGTGGCTGATGCCTGGAGTGGGTTTTGAAAGCGTAGAACAGCACTGTCCAACAGAAGTGTCTGTGATGATGGAAATGATCTAGGTCTGCACATCTCCTTATGGTAGCCGCCCGCCACACATGGCTATCAAGCAATTGAAATAGGACCAGTATGACAGAAACTGCATTTTCTTCTCATATTACACTTTGATTCATTTAAATGTAAATAGCTAATGGCTACCATATTGGATGGAGGAGAATTAGAAGTTAGTAGGATGGACAGGCATTAGAGCAGGGCTTCCCCAACCAAAGCAGGGCTGGCATAAGGAAAAGCCTAGAATCTGAAATGGCCTGGCAAACTCGGGAGAGAGGAAGATGGGATTGGGGGCCACAGGCACCTAAAGCACCAGGTGAGGGGTTACCAGTGGTCCCCTGGCCCCTCTCACTGGCTTTCGTCTGCCCTACAGACCCTGGAATTGAGGCCACTAAAGGCGTTGAAGATGGTGTTAGAGCACCCAGGGACTCGGAGGTGGGTATGGTCAGCTCCAGGTGGAAGTTCCACCCACATGCTGGCCCTGCCACTACTCTGACACCCAGGCACCTCACTCCCCCAACAGGGCCCAGATGGAGCTGGGGAGCTTGGGGCTGAGGCATGCCCAGTCCACGCCCTCTTCCTCATCCTGCACAGCGGCAACATCCTGGACTCTGGGCCTGGAGACGCCAACTCTAAGCAGGCGGATGTGCAGACACTGAGCTCAGCCTTCGAGGCGGTCACCCGAATCCACTTCCCTGAGGCCCTGGGCCATGTGGCTCTGCGAGTTGTGCCCTGCCCACCCATCTGCGCTGCCGCCTATGCCCTTGTCTCCAAGTACTGACCAGGGGTGGAAGGGCAGGGGGGACATACAGGGTCCCCAAGGTGCAGACAGCTACTTGAGGGCTCCTAGGATGAGGGAGGTGCCATGAGAGGGAAGGGAGCAGGACACCTGGGTCATCCTGGTCATGACTGGACCTGTTTCTGATCAATGAATATCTCAGATCCTCTTAGACCTAATACCCCACACAGGACCAGGGCTCCCAGGCTTGCCGGTAGGCCCATGGGGACTTGGGTGGCAGTGGTGGGGCTGGAGTCCCCTTACCCACCCTCCACACTCCTTCTTTCTACAGCCTGAGCCCCTACAGCCATGATGGTGATAGCCTGTCCCGCTCCCAGGATCACATTCCACTGGCTGCCCTGCCACTGCTGGCCACCTCATCCTCCCGCTACCAAGGCGCTGTGGCCACTGTCATCGCCCGCACCAACCAGGCCTATGCAGCCTTTCTGCGCTCATCAGAGGGCACTGGCTTCTGTGGGCAGGTCGGGGGTTAGGCATGTTCCCGGGAAGCAAGCTGTCCACTGCAGCACCGGCTGTGGCCCAGCCTGGGTGGTCACAAGTCCTCTCAATGGTGCCCACCCTCTCATGCAGGTAGTGCTGATTGGAGACGGTGTTGGTGGCATCCTGGGCTTTGATGCGCTCTGCCACAGTGCCAACACAGGCACAGGGAGTCGGGGCAGCAGCCGCCGTGGGAGCATGGTCAGTGTGGCCAAGCCCAGCCTCCTCAGGAGGGGGGTTGTCTCTCTCCATCTCTAGGTCTCTGCCCTTGGCATATTACCTCTCTGTGTGCAGACGGGTCCCCAGCTGCCTCTTAAGTTCAAGTATCCTCTGCCTTCCCAACCCCAGCCTCTGTCCTTGCTTCCAAGTTAAGTAGAAACCAGATGCTCTCAGGCCTAAGGATGGTTCTGTCCTCTGTTCCGTGTAGAACAATGAGCTGCTCTCCCCAGAAGTTGGCCCAGTGCGAGACCCACTGGCAGATGGGGTAGAGGCACTGGGACGAGCCAGCCCAGAACCCTCAGCCCTGCCTGCCCAGCGCACCCCCAGTGACATGGCCAGCCCTGAGCCTGAGGGCTCCCAGAACAGGTGACATCCATGCCCCTTCACCCCTTCCCTGGGCACAGGCTAGACCTCAGAGGCAACAGTACTGAGAAGCCCCCTCTGCTGTAGTTTGCAGGCGATACCTGCAACCACCTCCTCCGGGGAGCCCAGGCGGGCAAGCACGGCCTCCTGTCCACCTACTGCCAGTGCTGACGCTCTCGATGGCCCCACCAACACAGCCCGCCTCGACTTCAAGGTCTCCGGCTTCTTCCTCTTCGGCTCCCCACTGGGCCTGGTGCTGGCTCTACGCAAAACTGTGATGCCTGCCTTGGAGGGTGAGCCCTTGGATGGGAGTCTTCCCCTGCCCCTGCCCTGTCTCCTTTGGGCTTTTGATCTCCTCTGTGACCATGGCATTATTATTGCCATTTCCCACTGTTTAATGGTCTGACTAGAGAAAAGGAAGGAGAAGCCCAGAAAAAAGTGACTTGTCAAGGCCATTTCCCAAAGTTCTCTGGGAGGAGCATCACAGCCAGGAGATGCTCTCCACGAGAAGGGGTCCTTCAGGCTTGGGAAACGCCATCCTTAAGAAGCACAGCAGCCAAATGAAAGGCCTGATCTCTGCTTAGCCAAGAGACCTATGTCACTTTAAGCAGGACCCTCGTGACTTCCCCAAGTACAGTCTGGAAAGGGCTGGCTCAGGGTCACAGCATGTCAGGGTGCTGTATCCACACCTCCTGCCTCCAGCTCAACCCCTTCCCCATCTTCTCCATCTTTGGGTACCCAGTGGCCCAGATGCGCCCAGCCTGTGAGCAGATCTACAACCTCTTCCATGCGGCCGATCCCTGCGCCTCCCGCCTGGAGCCCCTGTTGGCCCCCAAGTTTCAGGCCATTGCCCCTCTGGCTGTGCCCCGCTACCAGAAGTTCCCCCTGGGAGATGGCTCTTCCCTCCTTCTGGGTATGTTGTCAGGATAAGAGAGGAAGGAAGACACTAACAGGGAGGGAAGAGGTAGAAGACATGGGTAGTTCTCTGCTCATGACAGTCTCCTTTACCACTCCCAGGACCAAGGAGCCCCTGCATGGAGGGTTTCAATCTCCAGAACTTTCTGTGCCAAGCTGGGGGGCAGTGGCAGTAACTAACCTAAAGAGAGGAAGCAGAGGGGTGCTGGCGTATTGGTGTCTGAGAGCAGCCAGCAGTTAGCACAGTGGCTGCTGCATCCATGTGTAGCCGTGTGTTGTGGCTCCATGCACACCTGAGTACATGGCATGTACAAGTCTTCATGCAGTTGGGTCCCCACTGGCCTCATGAGACAACTGTCACAGGCATTGTGGCAGGAATGCAGGTGGCTACTGGGTAAGCTAAGTGGAGATGATGCCCCCCTACACACACACACACACACACACACACACATGCCTCTTGCCCCCAGATGTAGGACAGTGCAGCCTCAGCCAACACCCAAAGTTGGCAGGGGAACTGGTGGAGGTGGAGGGGCCGCCGGGCCCAACCTGCTCTGAGGGTACCCTCTTCCCCCAGCTGACACGCTGCAGATGCATTCAGGCCTCTTTCTAGAAGAGCTGGAGATGATGGTGCCTTCCACGCCCACCTCGGCCAGCGGTGCCTTCTGGAAGGGCAGTGAGTTAGGCACAGAGTCAGCAGCCCAGCCAGCAGCCCCCAGTACCACCAGTGAGGTGGTTAAGAGTGAGTCAGCCAGCAACTTGCTTGGGCAGTCCAGGCTGGAGCTGGGGTGGGGATGAAGTATTCCATCAAGAAACCTTTTGCCCAGTGTTTGCACTCTGCCTCTCCCCTATTACCCTCTGGGCACGACAAAGATCAGGCCTGGTGAAAAGGAGGGAGGAAAGTGCACCCATGGGTCGAGCAGATGGCATGGGACAGCAGGCCACCCTGACTGCCTGCTGTGGTCATGCAGTCCTGGAGCGCTGGTGGGGGACCAAGCGGATCGACTACTCGCTGTATTGTCCCGAGGCGCTCACTGCCTTTCCCACGGTGACGCTGCCCCACCTCTTCCACGCCAGCTACTGGGAGTCCGCAGATGTGGTGGCTTTTATCCTGCGCCAAGTGAGTGGCCTCGGGGATGTGGAGTGGGTAATGCGAAGGGGCGATGTGGAGTCTCGCACCAGGGCACAGCCAGCCCTCCCCCTCCACCGTTCACTGGCCTGGCCCTGCATCCCACGCAGGTGATAGAGAAGGAGCGGCCACAGGTGGCTGAGTACGAGGAGCCGTCCATCTACAGCCCGGCCTTCCCCAGGGAGAAGTGGCAGCGCAAACGTACGCAGGTCAAAATCCGGGTACGTACCCCACCCCGCAAACCTCTGGAACTGGCCGCCAGGGGTTCTGGTTCCGGTTCCGGGCAGCCTGCGAGCTCACCCCCACAACTTCCGACCTGCCTTTCCCAGCCCCAGCCTGGCCAAGATGGTCCTGGTTCTACTTCCTCTTTCCCAGTAGTGCCTCACCCACTATTGCCTGTCCCTGTCCCTGGGAGTCTATGGTCCCCTCCGCCTTGCCCCTGCTCCCCAGAAAGTCGGGCTTGAGCTTTGTTCACCCCAACCTGGCTCACTGTCGGCTGCCCTCCTGTCATAGATTCAATCAGTCACCAGACTTGTGCCTCCAGCTTCTTACTTGCAGCAGCCCTACCCCTCCTGGCCCCACCCTCAGTGTGGAGCTGGGTCCCCCACCCTGTACCCTTTACCCCCAAGCAACCCTTTGCCAGTGAGGGGCTCCTAAGGCTCATACTGTCTCCTGCCAGAATGTCACTTCCAACCACCGGGCCAGCGACACTGTGGTGTGCGAGGGCCGCCCCCAGGTGCTGAATGGGCGCTTCATGTACGGGCCCCTGGACGTGGTCACGCTCACTGGAGAAAAGGTCAGGACTTAGAAGCCCTGGCCCCTGGTATTCTGGGCCCTGCCTCCTGTCTCAGAACAGCTCCTGATGGGAAGGGGTTGCCCACCACCAAACTCAGGCTGGCCTCTACTCACCTCCACTGGGGAGAGAGTGAAAATTGCACCCTCAAGGACCTTCCCACACTCTCTGCCTTCCAGGTGGATGTTTATATCATGACACAGCCGCTCTCAGGCAAGTGGATCCACTTCGGCACCGAAGTCACCAATAGCTCAGGCCGCCTCACCTTCCCGGTGCCCTCAGAGCGCGCACTGGGCATCGGTGTCTACCCGGTGCGCATGGTGGTCAGGTGAGCGCTGGCAGGCCAGGCCCCTGTGGGACAGCGTTCCGCCTGGCCACGCCACACTCACACTCATGCCTCCTGGGCCACAGGGGTGACCACACTTACGCAGAGTGCTGCCTGACAGTGGTGGCCCGTGGCACGGAGGCTGTGGTCTTCAGCATTGATGGCTCCTTCACCGCCAGCGTCTCCATCATGGGCAGCGACCCCAAGGTGCGCGCAGGTGCCGTGGATGTGGTCAGGTAGGAGCTGCCCCCATATACCCTGTTGGCAGCGATGACTGGCCCCCACCGCGCCCTTGAAGCTGACCAACTCCCTCCACACAGGCACTGGCAGGATGCAGGCTACCTGATCGTGTATGTAACGGGCCGGCCCGATATGCAGAAGCACCGTGTGGTGGCCTGGCTGTCACAACACAACTTCCCTCACGGAGTTGTCTCTTTCTGTGATGGCCTCACTCATGACCCCCTGCGACAGAAGGCGATGTTTCTGCAGAGCCTGATGCAGGAGGTCTGACTGGGGAGGGTCCTGACCATCCTTGCCTCAGACAAGACAGTGGAATCACAGCTAGTCTCACTTCATTGCCCCCTGGCTGCATACCTGGGCCACTGGACCTGTCCTTGTGGGCCAACTAGGGAGATGAGCGGGTCCTGTCCTGGTGGGGATGATTATATGACCCCACCTCCACCCAGCTAGTCCTGCCCCCTAACTAAGGATGCCCACAAGCCACACCCCAGCAGCCCACCCAGCCCCTCAGAACTTTTAACTGGCTTCTCTCACCACAGGTGGAACTGAATATCGTGGCTGGGTATGGGTCCCCCAAAGATGTAGCTGTTTACTCAGCTCTGGGCCTGTCCCCCAGCCAGACTTACATTGTGGGCCGTGCTGTGCGGAAGCTGCAAGCCCAATGCCAGGTGAGGGCCTCGGGATGGCTGAGATGCTGCCAGGGAACAGGAGCCGGAGGCTACGGCCTCAGAAGCCCTGGACTGAAGTGGAGGCAGCTGTGAGAAGGCCACACCGACCTCAGGGAATCTGGGCTGCCCCTGGGGAAGAAACCGTGGGTACCCAGGGCTGCCTGGCCTCCAGGCAGACTAGCAGTATCCCAAGCTGGAGCACAAGACTTTCACAGGCTGGCTCCACTCACCATGGCCTTGGGCCTTGATCTTTCTGATCCTCTGCCTCCTATTAAGTGGGAAGTATTGGCACTGACCTCATCAGTTTATCAGAAAGATCAAATCCTCTATGCCACATCAGCAGGCTTGGGACTGAATACAAGTGAGTGCTTGCTAAGTGTTAGCTATGGCTGTTTTCCTCCAAGATTCCACTTTACCGATGAGGCAGGCCCAGGGAGGGGCTGAGGTGGGAACAAAGCTAAGGTGCCCTGGCTCACTGCCAGGGGATCCTATCTGTTGGGAGACAACTCCAGGTCAGACTGAGCTGGACCTGTCATTTGCTGGCATTGCCCTGTCACCCACCCTGCCACAGGAGTGAGGGGTGGGGAAAGTGTGGGCCCCAAGCTGGCCATCCTCTCTTCCCTGCTCATTTCTGCTCACAGTTCCTGTCAGATGGCTACGTGGCACATCTGGGCCAGCTGGAAGCGGGTTCCCACTCTCACGCCTCCTCAGGACCCCCGAGGGCTGCTCTGGCCAAGAGCAGCTACAGCGTAGCTGCCCCCGTGGACTTCCTCCGCAAGCAGAGCCAGCTGCTTCGCTCCAGGGGCCCCAGCCAGGCAGAGCGCGAAGGCCCTGGAACGCCACCCACCGCCCTGGCACGGGGCAAAGCCCGGAGCATCAGCCTCAAGTTGGACAGTGAAGAGTGAGCCCCAGATGTGGCTGGACCCAAGTTATTTATTGACACTCAAGAAGCCCAAGTAGCTGCGTGTGGGAACCTGGGGGCTTGGATCTTTGGCCCCAGTCCTGGCCCCCCAAGCCCACACCCTGCATCCATCTGCCCCTCGGTGTTACTTTCCTTTCATGGGGGAGACCCAGCCCCAAGGGAAGAGAGGAGGGGTGGGCAAGGACCCAGCACCTTTTCCACTGTGTAAATCCATGAAAATAAACACCCGCATCCCCACTGACTGCGCATCTGCCTGGCCACCCAGGGCAGCCGAGCACAGCTTCTAGTGAAGTGCAGAAAGGGGCAGGTCCTACCCAGGGTCAGGCATCAAGGCTGCAAAAGGGGCCCTGGCCTCTGCTCTTCCCAGACAGTCAACCCAGCCCCCAATGACTCTCACCTCAGCCTATTTTTTAATCTGCAGGTTCTCTCTGGCTTCCTTTTTTCACTCTGCCTCCTCCAAAAAAAACCTCTGTTTTCAGAAGCTGAGACCAAAGAACCAGAGGCTGGAGAGAAAGGGTTATACTGGAGACCACCCCCACATTATCTCCCCCCCCCATAATCCCCTAGGGCTTCCCAGCACACACCAGTGAGGACTACTCTCCCATTTCTGTCAGGGACACTAAGGCCGAGAGGTCTGAGCTGACCAGTGGGGTGCTAGGATAAGAACACTAATCTTTTGCCTCCCCAGCCACCCAATGAATGGGCTAGCAGACCAAGAGAGATAAATAAGGCCTTTATATACAGAGAAGCAAGATGTGGCGGTGGTGACACGGTTGGCAGCACGGCAGTGGGGTAGCGCAGAGGGGAGGGCTGAGGCCATCAGTGGGAGAAGATGCCCCGGAAGCGAGCCTTCTCCTCCTGGTCCTTCTGCCGGATCCGTGCATCCAGGGCTCGCAGCTCACGGTTCACAATGGGCTCCAGGGCAGGGTCCAGCTCCAGCACCTTGGCGAAGTCTGCCTGGGCCTCCTGGGTGTTCCACACGGCAGCATGGGCCTTGCCCCGCTTGAAGTAAGCCTTGATGTTGTCTGTGGGACACCCCCAGGCAGCAGACACAGGAGGACATGAAGGGGGACCAGCTAGCTGTCTGGCCCCATCGCCTGGCATCATGGGCCCATCGGGGAGAGCCTGCCCCGACCTAAGGAAGCCAAACCACCCCTGCCCTGCTGCACCACTAGTCTGCATAGGTGCAAGGGGGCTGCGGCCCTGCCTGGGTACGAGGATCTGGGGAACTCAGAACGGGGCTTGGAGGCCCAGCGCCCAGTGCTCACCGTCGTATTTGTTGAGGATGGAGGAACAGTGGTCCAGGACTTCGTAGTACTCCTCAGCCACTAGCTTGCACTGGCAGTAGTTGAGCAGCAGTGGAGTGATCTGCTGGTCCAACTGTATCCAGTCAGGGGACCCAGGCTGCTCCTGTGGGCGTGGGGATAGGGACAGGGTAGCCACTGAGACCTGAGCCCCTGGGCTCTGCCTCATTAGCTTCTAGTCACCCACCATAGCCCCAGCCCACCTTCATCTGCAGGTTCTTGAGGCAGGCGATGGCGTCATAGTACTTGGCAGCCGCTTCCTTCACGTTTCCCTCTCGGTACAAACGGTTGCCCTCCTGATGGATAAGCGGCACTGCCCTTGCCTTCTCATCATCCGTCATTGCCCATGGGTCCTGCTGGTAGGTGCCAGGGCTCTCCACCTGCCAGGACAAGAGCCAAATCAAGACAGAGCCCACAAGCACCCAAGGGCCCCCAGCTGCAGGCTCAACCAGCACCTATAGTAGCTGGGCCTCCACACTGGATGCCGGAAGCTGTCACTTTCCAGGGCCATGCACTGGACACTCAACACAGCACCTCTGTGCCTAGCACTGTGCCAAGTACAAAGAACAGAAGAGTGAATAAGTCAGTGGACATCCCCGTCCTGGCAGGGATTCTGTACCATGACAAGAGTCCTTGGGCAAATGAGGAATACTGGAACTCCACTGCCTTCAAAGCCCAGGAAGGGAACAGTCAGCTCAAGAACAAAGAATGAAGGAAGCAGGGTGTGCAGGAGATGGTGACCTTCAGGCCTAAAGGAAAAGCAGGGGCCCCCCACAGTGTTCTTGTCTCTACCCCACCCCAAAACAGACCATGCAATGGCCCCACCACAGGAGGCGGAGTGGGGTAGGGGGAGCCCAGGCTCACCCTAGGCAGTATGGCCTGGCCTAGGAGGAGTGGGGACACACCTTCAGCATCTCCATGTGGAAGATGAGGGGCTGGGGGTTCTGCTGCAGGGCGTCCAGGTCAGCGTGACCCAGGGAGCTGTGCTCGTGCATCTGGGCAATGCCACAGCAGTGCCGCTGGCCCTCCAGGGGGTCCTTGCCTGCGGCAATGTTTCGGAGACTCTTGGCCACCAGCGGATAGAGGACCACGTGCTGCAGGTAAGAAAGGGGACACAGTGGCTCTGTCAGCCCAGCCCACTCCCCGTCACCATCTAACAAGGACAGAGGCCCTGGCCAGTGCCCCTTCAAACCCCGGAGGGCTGTTTCCTTGGGGCACTGCTGGCCTCTCTGCCCTCATTCCTGGCAGTGTCCAGCTTCACCCTACCCACTGGCTATCAAACCTGACACCCCTCCCGGACACACAGCCCAGCGTACCGCCCATCTCCCATCCTTCCAGGGCACTTCTTACCTCCTCCTCCTCCTCCCCCTCCTCCTCTCCCACCCACAAGCTGGACCCCTCATTACCATGCACCCCTTTCTCCCCATCCAGACCCAAGTCAGGGCCCAAAGCAGCTACTGCAACACCCTGGGAGAGATGGGCGGAGGGGATGGAGCCCGGAAAATCTGCAGGTACAGTAGAGATCAGTCTGAGTCCCCCACTGCCCTCTGCTGTCAGAATCTGGGCTGAAGTTCACACAAGCATTTTCTGAGCCTGGGCTCTGGGCTGACTTCCATCTACAGTTAAGAGGTACATAGAAGCCGGGCTTGGTGGCACACGCCTGTAATCCCAGCAGTAATGAGGCTGAGGCAGGAGGATGGCTGTGAATTGGAGGCCAACCTGGACTACACGGTGAGTTCAAGGCCACCCTGAACTGCACAGCAAAACTTTGTCTCAAAAAAGAGAAAAACAATAACAACAACAAAAAGAGGTACATAGGCCCAGGCATGGTGGGGCATGCCTGTAGTCCCAGCACTCAGGAGGCTGAGGCATGAGAATTGCTGTGATTTCAAGAGCAGCCTGAATTATAGTGAGACCCAGTCTCAAGGAAAAAAAAAAGAGGTAAACAGCCCAGAGCCCTAACCTGTATGCTTAGGACCAGACAGGAGATGAGCAGTTTCTGGCTGTGCAGTACATGCAGGCTGCAGGACCCAGAGGACACATGAAGCCAAGCACTGGCAGTCAGGGAGGGCTTTCTGGGGGCAGTGACACAGGTACTGACTTTGAGGTACAGGGAGGGGACCATGGTGAAGGGTTGATTGGGAGGGGACAACAGCCAGGGTCATGAGAGCAGCCACATTTTCATTCCATCCTATGGGGAGCAGGCACCACAAAGGTCTGTGTCTGAGAACAAGTCCCCTGGCTCATGGTCCAGGGGATGGGACGAGAGGCCGGGAGGGCAGTCAAGAGATGGGTGCAATGGTCCAGAGAGAGACGGTGGTGGGCAAGGGGGGTGGGGGCCCTGGGAATGGGGAACAGGGCATGGCGGGACAGAGACTGCAGAAGGGCACAGGATGGGTACCTTGGTGTCACAGAGGAACTGGGCAACCTCCCCCTCACGCATGGTGCACACGATGGTCTCCCACACAGGCAGCTTGAACTTCTTGCCGATGATGAGCTCCATGGGCTTGCCCCGCGCCCGGCTGTCATCCAGCACGGTGTCCTTGTCATCGCTGTGCAGTGTCCGATAGTGAAATGTGGCCTGTGCGCCACACGGAGATTAGGCAAGGCACAAACTATCAGCTGACCCAAGGACAAGTCTATCCCACCTGCACATGGCACGAGGGATGGCACTCACCTGGGGTCACCCTGACCCTCCACCTGCCTTTAGCCCCACTCCAGTGAAACAACTAAAAGACAAAAAGACCCAAGCTGGGAGTAGTAGTGCACATTTGTAATCCCAGCACTCAGAAGGCTAAGGCAGAAGGATTGCCATGAGTTCAATGCCAGCCTGGGCTACATAGTGAGTTCAAGGCCAGCCTACACTACACTACCTGTCTCAAAAAACAAAGCAAAAACGAACAAAAACAAAACACAGGTGCAAAGTTTTGCAGTGGGAGCATGGTGAGGTATGTTCAAAGGCAACCAGGCCAGGTGGCAGGGAAGGATGAGCATAGTGAGGGACACCATGGGGTCAAGAGTAAGCTGAGACACACTCCACGGGTCCTGTAGTTACGGCGAGGATTTTGGTTTTCACTCTGAGATCGGAACCATCAGGCGGCTCCAGGCAGAACAGAACTGGGATGAGAAGAATTTGTAGGGGGCAAGGACAAAGCCAGGGAGGAGAGTGAGGGAACTGACAACTCGGCCTGGACCTCAGTGAACTAGAGCAGTCTCCAACGGATGCCGGGGGGGAACTCCAACAGAAAGGAGGGCACTGCAGATCCAGCTTAAAGGAGGAGTAAAAGGCCAGAGATGTGCGTTTGGGAATAATCCAGGTCAGGACTTTCTAAAGAGATAAGAGCATCTGGAAGTGAGTGTGGAGAGGAGCAGACTGAGGACTGAACTGTCAACAGGATATGGTCAGAGGAGCCCACGCCCTCAACTGCCGCACCCATACCGGGCTGCTTCTCTGAATTTGGTTTCTGCATCAGTAAAATTGAATCAATAACCGTATCTATCTTGATTTGTGGGAAATAAAGGAAATAAACTTATGAGGCACACAGCACAACGTTCACAGACTGAGAACCCAGTCGATGTTGTTGTTGTTGTTTGTTTTGTTTGTAATGTTTGGTGCTAGGGATCAAACACAGGGCTTTTAAAACACTGCAAAAATGCTTTACCACTGAGCTACATTCCCAGCCCTGGAAACGGGTTTATTAATACTATCTGGTTCTGTTCTTTGGGTGCCATTGACTGCAGATCTCTTTATGTTGCTCTCTCCTGGTCCTGTTCCATCCAGAATCCACCTCCCCATGCCTGTCTGCCAAGCCTACAGGGGAATGCAATCCACCACACTCTCTTCTTAGAGAGCTATTTGTTTTTCACAGCACTTAGGGATGTGAACCCCAACACTGCTCACACTAGGTAAAGTGCTCTAGTACTCACTCTGCTGCTTAGTCACATCTGGAAGCCCTTTTTTTTTCTTCTTTTTTTTTTTTAATTTGGTCTTTCTGAGTCAGGGTTTCACTACGCACTTCAGGCTGACCTCAACCTCGCAGCAATCTTCCTGTCTCAGCCTCCCCAGTGCTGAGAACAGGCACCACCACGCCCGGCTATTTCTAAATGTTGAGACAGGGTCTCACTAAATTGCCCAACCTAGCCTGGAACTAGGGATACTTTTGTCTCCACATCTGAATTGCTAGGATTACAGATGTGGGCCACCGTGGACAGCATGAAAACCTTTCTTATACCGCTGAGCACAAGCTACACAGCTCCCCTCTGCTCTCACAGCACCAGGCCACACGGTCTACCTGCGCGGCCTGGCACGCAGCTGGCTAGGAAACATACACTCATTCGGGATAGCTCTTACTTTTGGCTTCCCTGGTACCAGCCAGGATTTTTGCTTATGCCCTCAATGTGCCTGCATGTCCTACGTGATTGCTCTTCTGGGTACGAAGCTGCCCTAGAAACTCCCTACTTTACAGAACTGGTACCCTGGGGCAAGAACTGCAGGCGTAGAAACATGAAAATCTGTCTCACGGAGGACACTGGGGAAGCTGAAGACGGAGGCCTAGACATGCAAAGGAGAAAGGTGGGCTCTTTAATTCCTGGCCCTCACTTATTCCAGGCCACCACATTAGAGCTTTACGAAAACTGCCAGGAAATTTTGGTACAGAAAATCAGACCTCTGGACCCTCTCTCTGGCCGTGTGAGTCCCAGAGCCGTATCTAAACAACCAGTGACAGACCCTCCCATCTATGGAGGATCACGCACCCCGAAACTCAAAGGTCTCAGCACCTGTTCTGGGCTCAGAGCCCTACCATGACCCTACAACAGGTTGAGATGACTGACGGCCTCCTAGGCCAATGCAGAAAGAAGGCCAAGCCAGAGGGCAGGTCAGATGTGTCTGAATTCACCCCTTACTTAAATCCAAACCAATCAGCGTCGAGCTCTGCACGTGAGCCGTGGAGTCACTGGCCGCCACTCTATGGGCATGCGCAACATCTCGCCTAAGGCCTCCTCCCGCCTCGCATGCGCATCGTCCCGCAATGGACAGGGTGGGGGACAAAGGGATTAGACACGAACCTTAGTTCCATCCTGAAAGTCAGGGAGTTCTCCCCGGCCCTCCTGTATCACACGCTTATGGATCCCGTCCTCTCGGAGTCTTACGATGATATCCGCCATCCTCCTTCCCCGCTGCTCTCTTTCGGCAGCTTCCGGACTTCTTCGGTAACTTCCGGACGTGCTTCGGCAACGCCGAGGATCTCGACAACTTCCGAGCTAGCGCCATTTTGGCTGAGGGCAGAAGCCAAAAAGGGATGGAAAGTGAAAACAGACGGTGATTGGTTGTCTGCGCCGCGGATTGAGTGCTGGTGGGCCCAGTGCTGAGGGAGGCCTGAGAGTGTTTCAAGACTGGTACTAGAGCCTGTCGGGAAGGCAGGGCCTGGGCGGGCTCGGAGGGCGTGGCAGGGACATCACTAGAGTTGAGTCTTGGGGACTTGGGGCTGCGGCCCTCCCACGTGACCGTACGCCACTTCATTTAAAGCTGTAGGAACAGCCCTGGAGTTAGGAAAATGGAAAGAAAAAAAGCTCATCCCGCAACGCCACATCCTAAAGCTACTGTAATTATTTATATATTTTCCTCTGGCATCTTTCTTTTGCATATATAGTACAATTGTGACTTGCACATTGCTGCTTTTCCAAAAAAAGAAAGGAAAGCAAAGGGGAGAAAAAGAGAGGGAAGGAGGGAGGGAATGAAATTTGAGATTTTTAAATTTTTTTTAGTTTTTATTTTATTTTATTTTATTTGCCATTTTGAGACCGAGTCTCACTATGACGTTCAGGCTGGCCTTGAGCTTACTCTGCAGCCCAGGCTGGTCTCAAACTCACAACGCTCTTCCTGCCTCCTCGGCCCCTCGAGTGCTGGGATTGAATGACACCACCACGCCCCGCTGAGATCGATTTAGAGAAAAAAGACAAAAGGAGGGGGCCCGAGTGTAGGTCACTGGTTGACCTGTGACCCACATGCTAAGAAGCCCTGGGTTCCATCCTCTGCCCCAGAAGGAGCAGAGCTCCTCAAGAGAGCAAGGAAGCCCTTTGTGGGATTGCTGACCTCTGAATCCAGACACACCCAATAAATATTTGGGAATAGATGGGTGACAGAAATGAGAGACTGGGCCAGGGCTGTAGCTCAGCCGCAAAACACCTGCCTGGCAAGCGCAAGGTCATGAGTTCGATCCTCTCTGTACAAAAATAATAATAATAATAATAATAATAATAATAATCCGACCCGGGACGGTGTCAGTTACAGAAATGAGTAAGTGCTCAGACATCGCTTCTCTCTCTCTGCCTCTTGAAATTTGCTGTAGACAACAGCTGTGGGAGTTTTCTACTCCCATTGTCAAGGCTATGGGGAGCAGCTGGGGCCTCTACACCATCTTCATCCCTTCACCATAACTGCGAAGGAAGGGTTATAGTCTTTCCCATGAGCCCCAGGAGCTAAGTGCTTTGCTGCGAATTCATGCTGGTTTATTTTCAGACAAGAAGCCCTGGGGAGAGGGACAGCACTTCTGAGGTGAAAGCCAAACGTGCTTGTTTTTTGTGGAGTTTTGGGGAGCAGTTTGGTTTTGATTTTGGTTTTAACAACATGGAAATTTTACAAATCTTGAGCAAAAAAAAGGAGTTTTATCTAAAATTATTTCAGAAAATAGAAAAAAGAGGGAACGCCAATCAGGCATGGTGGCATACACCTGTAATTCTAGCACTCCAGAGGCTGAGGCAGGAAGATTGCTGCAAGTTCAAGACCAGCCTGGGTTAACAAAGTGAGTTTAAGGCCAGCCTGAACTGCATGGCAATACTCTGTCTCAAAAAAGATGAGAGAGCGAGCCAGCGAACATGAAACTAGGATATTTGGTTTGTCTCCCCACCGCACTCACCCATCCATCTTTTTTTTTTTTTTTTTTGTACCGGGGATCCAATTTATGACCTCACACTTACCAGGCAGGTACTTATGCCACTGAGCTAAACCCCCTGCCCCTCCACCCATCTGAGACAGGGTCTCACCATGCAATTCAGGCTGCTCTTGAGCTCACTTTGTAACCCAGGCTAGTCTCAAACTCACAATAATCCTCCTGCCTCAGCCTCCCGAGAGCTGGGATTACAGGTGTGCGCCATCCTGCCCCACTTTGGTTTGTCTTTTTGAGACAGGGTTTCGCTATGCAATTCAGACTGGTTTTGAACTCACTCTGTAGTCCAGGCTGACCTTGAAATCACAGTGATCTTTCTGGCTCAGCCTCTCATGTCCACTACCATGCCTGGCTTGTTTTGTTTTGTTCTGTTCTGTTCTGTTTTGTTTTGGAGACAGGGTCTCGACCTATAGTTCAGGCTGGCCTTGACTAAGTTGATAAAGTGATCCTCTTGCCTCACCCTCTTGGGTGCTGGGGTTACCTGCATGTGCCACTACTCCTAATAAAACTGGTTTAATCTTGATTCCTGAGGCAGATAAGCACAGGGCAAAAGAAGTATATACCACTTTTACTAACAAATATAGATATGAAATGTTAAGCTAGCGGTTGAAGGTGTAGTTCAATGGTTGAGGATTTACCTAGCTGGTGGGAGGTTCTGGGTTGAATCTCCACCAGAAAGAAAGAAAAAGAAAAAGCTAATTAAATCCACTAGTTCATATAAAAATGCAGTCTCCACATTGCTGTGGATTTTGCATCTTCCAAAATCGAAACTCATTTAAAAAACTCTCCCCTGCCCCCACCATTCTTTCTTTTTCCATGAAGCGATTACTCAGTTTCTTCCTATGTCTGGTGTTTCTCTGAGCATATTAGTATATGCGGCAGTTAATCCTAATATGTCGACTTCACTGGCGTAAGAAATGCCTAGCAGATCGGTACAGTACACTCCAGGTTATGCATCTGCATGGGTCATGGAGGTGTGACCCTGCGTACTACATAAAATCCTCACCTGTTCCTCTAGGCCACTGTTCCCCTGCTCTGCTTTGCAGCCCACAGAAGCTAAGCAGCTTTACCCCAGCATACCCTTCTGATGTAGGGATCGTATTTGACCTCCAAATAAGATAAGGGAAATGTAACTCCCAACTACTAGATAAATATCTGGTACTCCAAATTAGTGTTCTCTAAAATTGAAGAATGAATTCTAAAAACAACAGAGGTTAAGAACAGAAAATATTTACTAGAAGAAAGAAAGATATCTAAGAGAAGGGATCCCAAGTGGCTTGCAGGGACCCCAGTTTTCAATGGGATTTTTTAAAGCAAAATCAGGAATTGAGGTGGGTTCTGGGACAAAACTATGGTCAACCAATAAGATTACAAGTATAATGGCTACTTCCAAATCTGTTATACAGATTCAATGCAATCTCAATCAAAATTCCAATAGCATAGTTCACAGAATTGGAGAAAACAATCCTAATATTCATTTGGAACCAGAAGAGACCTAGAATAGCGAAGGCAATCCTGAGCAAAAAGATAAGACAGGGCATCAAAATCCCTGACTTGAAATTATACTATAAAGCTACTGTGATAAAAATAGTGTGGTACTGACAAAAAAAAGAAAGAAAGAAAAGAAACAGACCCAAAGATCAATGGAACAAATTAGAAGATGCAGAAACAACTCCAGACACACCTTTGACAAAGGTACCAAACACCTTCACTGAAGAAAGATTCCTCTTTAATAAATGGAGCTGGAAACACTGGCTCTGCACATGCCAAAGATTAAAACTGGACCCGTATCTTTCACCATTCTCTAAGCTAAAATCAGAATAGATCAAAGGTCTTAATATTAAGACAAATGTTAAATCTGCTGGAAGATAGAGGAGGTAAAACTCTTGAAGTCATTAGGGTAGGCAAAGACTTTATGAATAAAACCCCAACACACAGGAGCTATCACAAAGGATCAACCACTGGGATCTCACCCTATTGAAAAGCTTCTGCACAGGAAGAGAAACCACCAACAGGGTGAAGGGACAACTCACAGTGTTGGAAAAAATGCTTGCCAGATTTACCACAGACAAAGGATTACTGATGAGAACAAAAATCAGTCCTCCCAGATTTAAAAATCCAATCCAAACCGGGCGTGGTGGCTCACACCTGTAATCCCAGCACTCGGGAGGCTGAGGCGGGAGGATCATTGTAAATTCAAGACCAGCCTGGGCTACAAAGTGAGCTCAAGGCCAACCTGAACAGCATATTGAGACCCTATCTCAAAAAGACAAAAAAAAAAAAGATCCAATCCAAAAATGGGCATCTGAGATGAATACACATGTCTCAGATGAAGA
Source organism: Hydrochoerus hydrochaeris (assembly GCA_004027455.1). Taxonomy (NCBI): domain Eukaryota; kingdom Metazoa; phylum Chordata; class Mammalia; order Rodentia; family Hydrochaeridae; genus Hydrochoerus; species Hydrochoerus hydrochaeris. Next base: position 260,577 of record PVLA01001994.1, on the reverse strand, counting down.
AATACAAACAGCAAATAAATATGTGAAAAAATGTTCAACATCACTGGTCATTTGAGAGATGTAAATTAAAACAACACTGAGATTCCACCTCATCCCAGAAAGAATGGCGACTATCAAGAAATCAACCAGTAACAAATACTGGAGGGGCTGTAGAGGAAAAGGAACCCTTCTCCATTGTTGCTAGAATGCAGACTGGTGCAACCACTGTGGAAATCAGTGTGGAGATTCCTCAAAAAATTAGGACTACAGGTCCCATTCAACCCAGCTATTCCCTTTCTGGTTGTCTTCCCAAAAAGATTAAAAACATCATACCACAGTGATGTATGTGCACCCATGTTTATAGCAGCACAGTTTGTAATAGCTAGATCTCGGAAACAACCTAAATGCCCATCCACTGAGGAATGGATAAGAAAGATGTATTTTTATACAATGGAGCACTACTCAGCCATAAAGGAGGACAAACTGGACTCTTTTATAGGTAAATGGATGCAACTTGAGACCGTACGCATAAGTGAAATAAATAAGACACACATGTAAACATCATATTGTCTCAGTAGTGTAAGAAGCTGAAACAACGTGTGTATATACATAATGTATATAAAAAATAGTTAAGATAGTTATGCTATTGATTTCTCTGAGTCCACTGAAGAGAAAGATTTGAGATGGTACTGTTCGGACAATTGAATGCAGGCATCTTGTGCTCTGGGTGAATGATTTAGGGATGACAGTGAGTAATGTATGTACCATTCCTGATTGATGCATTTTGAAATATGTTTTTTTTTCTCTTTGAAATAAAATGGATTTGGAAAAAAAAAACAAGTATAATGGGTTAGGTAAGTGATTAAGTGGAGATTGATTCAGGAAACAAGTCAGGTAGCAAGTGTACAGGGACAGAAAGGGACTTTTCCTTAAAGGGAGGTTTCAGTCCCTCACTTAAGGTGACCAGTGCCTACTCCTGGTCTCTCCGCGGACTGCGCAGGCGTGGGACGAAGAAGCCACTGCAAGGGGCGAGGGAGAGCCAGGGTTGAACCCCAGCTGCAAACGGGCTGCCTACCCGGAGAAAGGAGTGGTGGCTTGGAGCCAAGTAGGAGCACAATGTATGTGTCCAACTTGCCCCGCTCTCTGACAAACAATGATTTATATCAGATATTTTTCAAGGATGGCAACGTTGTGAAGTTTAACATAATGAAAGACAAAGATTTGCGGAAGAACAAAGGGGTGGCGTTTATATTGTTTTTGGATAAAGACTCCGCACAAAACTGCCCCAGCGCCATCAACAGCAATGATTTGATTGAGTGATAAAGGCGAGCAGAGCTGTGGACAACGGAAGAGCAGCTGAATTCAGCCAAAGGCCAAACCACTTTGATAAATCTAAGGGTTAGGAATGCGGGAAAAGTGGGCACTTAAGTTACGCCTGTCCCAATGATATGCTCAGAGAACAAGAGCCTGAGAAGGAGAAAGAGAAAAAAAAGAAGAAAAAGAAAACCGCCCCACTGGAACACACTGAGAAGCAGCAGGCCGTGCTGAGGAGGGGGAGGATCCTGAGCGCCCCAGCCCCAGCCCGGTGCCGAGGGCTCTTCCACCTCCGAGGACTCACAGCGCCCACGGATAACCAAGAGCGAGTACTTCAGTGATGAGGAAGAGCTTAGCAATTAGAATCCCATATCAGAAACTTGGGAAAAATGAAAACCATCAGCCGGGCGTGGTGGCGCACTCCTGTAATCCCAGCACTTGGGAGGCTGAGGCTGGAGAATCGTTCGCAAGTTCCAGACCAGCCTGGGTTACAAAGTGAGCTCAAGGCCAGCCTGCACTGCATATCGAGACGCTGACCCAAAAAGAAAAAAAAAAAAAAAAAAAAAAAAAAACATCTGCAGTACAAAGCATATGCATACAAGGACATGTTGACCAAATAGTGTTTTATTTTTTAACTACAAAATATTGCACAGAAGAGGAAAAATTTTATTAAATTGTGGTGTTTTGAGCCAGGTATGGTGACAACTCCTGTGATACCAGCACTCTGGGAGGCTGAGACAGGAGGACTGCAAGTTCAAGTAAAGCCTGGGCAGCTTAGCAATTTAGCGGAACCCTGTCTCAAAATAAACAATTTAAAAAGTTACACTATGGATGAAGATCAGTGTGAAGAATCTGGGTTCAGTACCAGTTTTTTTTTAAATCATATTTCTACATTGCTATGGCGTAGTAGAGACTTAAGATCTCTAGCACAAAAATCCAAAATGCTTTGAAATCTGAAACTTGGAGCACCAACATGATAGCTTGAGTGGAAAATTCCACACCATGCAACTATTATACTTGTGCAAATTATGAAAATGACTATATTCAACTGCCTTCAGGATATGTACATAGATATACATAAAGTATAAATTAATTTCATGCTTAGACTGAGGTATCATTCCCAAAATATCATATGTATATATATATATATATATATATATATATATATATATACATATTCCAAAATATTCTGGGTTACAGCATTGTTGTTGAGACTGGGTCTTCATATGTAGTTCAGCTTAACTTGAACTCACTGTGTAGTCACTGTGGCTGTCCTCACCCTCAGCCTCCCAAGTGCTGGGTTACAGGCATGCATCAGCACTTCTGGCTACCATTTGATTTTCGTAAAACATCTTGTAAGTACGATTTTTCCCATTTCTCATATTTATTACATTTCTTTGCATTTGTTATAGTCAGGGATTGCAAGAACAGTTACATACAGGACACATAATTTGTTATAGTCAGGGATTGCAAGAACAGTTACATACAGTATTATTTTGTAATGGTCATTCAACAGTTAAATATAAGACGTGCAGATCTATCCCCACACTAAGGCCCAAGGAATCAAGCTGAGGGCCTGGATCCCACAGCAATGTTCTGCGTGAGTTCAGCTGAAAACCTAGAGCCCATGACAGTGCCTCCCACAAGTCCAGCTGGAGGCCTAGAGCCCATGATGATGATTTACGCAAATCTATTTCATGGATCTGTGCTGGGAAGGCCCAAAAGGTCAGTGATGGTAGCTAGAAATTCTGTGCCAGCGAGATGAAGAATCTGTGCCAGTAAGTTAAAGATTCTGCACTGGTGACACTCAAAATAAGGACCAGGGCTCTCCATGGAAAAGTACCACAGCCATCCTTAGCTCCCCTGATGACAAGAACAGCCTGGTTCATATCAGGAAGCCAGTGTGACAAGCTCCTCCAGGAGAACCAACACTTCCAAACAACACTAAGGAGAACTCACAACACTACCTGGCCTCTCTAGAGCTCTTTTATGCTGGCAGCAGTCCTCAGGTGGGCTTTCTGCCCTTAGCACCACACTGATCCTGTTCAGCTGGTGTTTAAGTTGACCATCAGTTTTCAATCCACAACAGTATTCATGGCTAAATTTTCCTATCATTCTGTAGTTGATTATATAAGAATGGGATTAGGGAATCTTTATTTTTCTACTTTGCATATTTTGATCACTGAGCAATAACATCCCCAGCCCTTATTAAATTTTTCTTTGATGAAAAAAAAAATCTAAAAGAAATGAAAAAAATGAATATATATATATATATCACTGTTGTTCAACCCTAGGGGAAATACATGGGTGTGGTCATTTCCTCTGTCCTGAGGCCTGACCATCGACAAATGGGCCTCCAGCCACAGTTGTCTTTTGCACTTGTTCCAACTGCCTACAGTACTTTTTTTTTTTTTGAAAGTAGTAAAAACACAACAGAACAAGACAGAACAAAGCCAATCGAGACAATGCAGTGCAATTGGTATAAAACTTCACAGCAGGATACCGGGATAACAGTAATAGGTACCTTAGTATATCTTGTTGTCTTCATAATAGTTGTCCATTCAATTAGGTATAGTGAAATCAAACCATAACAGAACATTATAAAACCTATCAAAACAGAATGTTGCATAGAGCAAAACAATTAATCAGAACAAAGCAAACCAGTGAAAACAACATTTGCCTTCAAACAGAAGATAGAAGGAAATCCCCCATATTTGTGATACTGCATCTGGTCATCCTCCCAAGAGATGCTCAGATCTCTGTCCCCAGTTGCTAATGGTGGAGGGGGGAGGGATGGAGTCTTTATTTTTCTACTTTATATATTTCAATCACTGAACAGTAATATCCCCAGCTCTTATTTAAATTTTCCTTTGACACTCACCAGTAGGCTCACAGGAGACACTGATTGGTTCTCCTCCTGGCTCAAGCCAGGGGCACTTACCAAGAGGGCAGGCGAATTGATTCCTTGTTTAGCTGCCTAAGTTCCACTATGGCCAGATCTCAGGAGACACTGCGTACAGTATTTCTAAGTAACTTAGCCATCTATAATACTTCTGATATCAGCCATATGATATACAACTGCCAAATAATCCAAGTAATATAAGGGAAATATAGCTCCCAATCTGCTAGATATCTAAAACACTGAGTTCATGTTACCTAAATTGATGAATTCTAGGAACAACAGAGATTAAGAATAGGAAGACCAGGACCAGGGATATAGCTCAGTGGCACAGTGCCTGCCTGGCAAGTGTGAGATTGTGAGTTCAATTTCTGGTACTCCCCCTCCTCCCCAAAAAAAGAATAGGAAAAATTTATTGGAAGAAAGCTTCTGTCTGATAGAGAGAAGGGGGCCCAGAAAGTGATTTTCCCTTTGACCCCACTTCTCAAGGATATTTTATTGAGCAAAGCCACAAGGTGAGGCAGGTTTGAGGTGGCACAAAACTATAGTCAGCAAATAAGATTACAGCAATGAAGTCGCTCAGGTAACATTGATTAAATGGGGATCAACTGGGAAAGTAAGTCGTGTAGCACGGTCACATGGAATGAACAAGGACTTTCCAGGGGAGAATGGGCTAGGGAAATTTTTGGTCCCCCACTCAAAATGACTGATACCTGTTTAGAATATCAATCACTGTTGTTCATCCTTAGGGGAAGTGTATGAGTACAGGTCCTCTTTGTCTTGAGGCCTGACCTTCAAGGAAGGTACCTCCACCTATAATTGTCTTCTACATTGACCTCTGGAGGGCCCAGCCCTGTTTAATTGCCTATAATATTTCTAAATAACTTAGCTATATATACTTCCACAAAGATTTTTTTGACCTTGGAGCCAGCCAGCCATGAACTGAATCTTCTGCGCCTTGAACCAAATTAAACCCCTTAAATTATGGGTGTTGGGTATTGTATCCCAGCAATGGGAAAACTGACTAAAGAGTTTCTCAAGACATAAAAAAAATCAATAACTGAAGTGGTATGTGATGTTAATGAACTTAATAACAAAGTGATTCCTCCTGAAACTCAGTGATAGCTGACCTGGTTTAGATCTAGAATTCACACACACACACACACACACACACACACACACACACACACAAAGGCTCATGTGTTCAGAGGCAAGGGGCTCTTTGCAGGTGACTGCCTCACAGGGCTCTATAATCCACTGATGAGTTCAAAGCGAAATGTGCTCTTAGGAGGTGAGGGCAGGTCAGAAGAGGCAGGATACAGAGAGGGAGGTGACCTGGAAGGGTATATCTCCATTCGCAGCTGCTCCCTCTGTTGGGGCACAATTATAATGTAAGAACACATTTATAAAATTGCAGACTTATAGGTATTTCATTATACAAATTAGAGAGCAATTAAAGGCCTCTGACCAAGTTTCTGCTGAATTCAATTGCCCTTGGCAGGATCTAAAGCCCAGCTGCATATGTCTGATAAGTGCTGAGTCAGAGTAATTGTCTATACCTTAAGGCACCCTGGGCTAGTCAAGGACACCTTTAACTATGCTCACCCTGTAAGGGCCCCTCTCCTTCTTCAGGGAATGTTTCCATATTATGATAAACAATTCCTTTGCTTCAACAAATCTGTTCAATACATGACTCAATGCATGTAACCAATTATGTGACATTTTCTCACTTCTAAATGCTATACAGACTAAGCTCTCTGTAAATCCAGTGCTATAGTGTTGGGAGCACTATCCCTCCCAGGAAGGATAGTTAACCACTGCTTTCTTATCTCCTCAGTAAGGTATGTAAGTCTTCCTTTCCTTTAGGTTTGACTTGGGAATTTTCCCACACTACCTCTACTGTCGGCTTCCTGGCACCTTTTCCTCTGCCAGGCCCCTCTGCCATCCAATTTCTGCCTTGGAGCCAGTCAACTGTGGTGTGAAACCATAAACAAAAACAAACATTTCTTCCTTTAAACTATGGGTGTCAGGTGTATGTCCAGTGCAGGAAAGTAGCTAAAACAATATACCAATAAAAATTGTCAGGACAAGCCTGGCATGGTGGCATATGTCTGTAATCCCAGCCCTTTGGGAGGCTGAGGCAGGAAGATTGTTGTGAGTGAGTTCAAAACCAGCCTGAGCTATGAAGTAAGCTCAAGGCCAGCCTGAACTTTATAGTGAGACCCCCGTCTCAAAAAGACCAAAAAAAAAAGGTAGGACTTTTTAAGAACTTGAGGAACATTTCTGTAAAATTTCTGTGGAAGAATTAAGGTACATAAAGTGCTAAGTCAAGTTTGAAAAGGGGGAGATTTGCCCTCCCACATTAAGCCACATTGCAACCATAGTAATAAAAAGCATGTGATACTGGCTTTGACAGAGTGAAGCAGACCAAGGGAATCAAGGAGAAAGCTTACAACAGATGTAGCTATGAATTATTGTAGTTGATATATGACAGGAAAAAAGAGCCGATTAGTAGGTAGCTCTGGGATAACCAGCTCACAATACATTGACAGAAATTTGAATTCCTCATTGCACCATACTCAAAGGTAGAATCCATAGGATTAAAGATTTTGATACTGATTATAGTAATTTCTGACATTTATCAAGTGCTTATTGTAAGGAACAGCACTAGGTAGAGATCAGCCAAGACCACTAGGCTTATCTAAAAGCACCGTGGTGTAGAATTTATTGTGCCTGGGTACAGGCAGACAAGAGCAAAAAGGCTGTCTGTAGGAGAGCAGAAAAGTGGGCTTTTTTAAAATTAAGGCTTGAAAGAAGGTTAAGAGACATCAGGCAGGAAGACCTATCTTAGTAAACATAAGTGGTCAAAACGGGGCATGGTGTCGCATGCTTATAATCCTAGCACTTGGGAGGCTGAGGTAGGAGGATCACCAAGAGTTGAGGCCAGCCCAGGCTACAGTGAATTCAAGACCAGCCTGAACTACACAGTGAGACCCTGTCTCAAAAGAAAAAAAAAATCAGTAGTCAAAGTTCTCTGGATGTTTCCTGCCTCAATGGGCAAAGTCCTTGAGGTGTCCAGGGTAAAAGCTCGGGTGTCTTTAGGTGTAGTCCAAATGTTCCATCTTATCTCTTTTAAGACGTCCTGTGTTTGCCAAGGGCACTGGTGTTGAGCTGAGAACAATGTCTCTGCTGGCAGACAGGTGGCGTATTGGGAGAGTCATGTCCAACACTTATATCTGCCAGGCACTATACTATGCTCTTTACTATATATTAACTTGTTTTATCCTAAATCAGGGCTATGAAAGAAGCACTATGGGATCACAACAGAGGTTAAGAATAGGAAGGATTGAACCAGGGATATAGCTCAGCAGCACAGTGCATGCCTAACAAGTACAAGGTCATGAGTTCAATTCCCAGTACCAAAAAAGAAGAGGAGGAGGAAGAAAAAGAAGCATTATGATTCCTTCCAGCTGGTTACTTTTTCTAGGTTACTTTTTCTTGTTGCTGGGACAAAATACACTGACATCCAAAATGAAGGAAGGAAAGGTTTATTTAGCTTACAGTTTGGTTTCAGTCTGTATTCAACTGGTTCCAAGGCAGGGTGGCAGATGGCAGAGGGGCATCTGTTCATGGCAGCCACAAGAAACAACAGTAAATGGCAAAAGGGAAAAACACTTCTTTCCCTCCCTTATAGTGTGTGCTGGCTCCTCCTAGGGTGAGTGCAGACCTCACACGGCCAATACCAGTACTAGACAATGAACCAATCACAAGCATGAGATTCAGCCACCTCCATGACTGCATGAGGCTTTGGGAGCATCCAAACACAAATCATAACACCGACCAATGAGGAAACTGAAGCACAGAGAAGTTAAGTAAATAGCTCTAGGTGGGGCCATGATGGGGGCTCAGGCAAATGAGTTGCATGGGATCAAATTCTGTCTTTATTTAAAATCTTGAAAAATTTAAATAACTGTAAAATTATTTTGGATTTTTTTTTTATCAGTACCAGGGGGATTGAACTCACAACCACATGCTTCCAAGGCAGGCGCTTATGCCACTGAACTAAATCCCCAGCTTCTTATTTTGGATCTTTCGCTTTAAATTAAAAAAAAAATGCTAGCTAAATTTGACGGTCCACACCTGTATTACCAACATTCTAGGAGACTGAGGTAGGGAGATCACAAATTTGAACCCACCTTGCACAATTTAGGAGATTAGTTAGACTCTATCTCAAAATTTAAAAAAAAAAAGTTTTTTAAAGGCTTTGGATGTAGCCTAGTACAAAGGCCCTGGATTAAATTCTCAATCCCTCCAGGTATTGTGGTGCACACCTGTAATACCAGCACTCAGGAGGCTGAGGCAGGAGGATTACTGCAAATTCAAGGCCAGCCTGGGCTACATAGCAGACCTTCTCTCAAAAATAAATAAATCCCCATTCCTGCCCCACCTCTGCCAAAAAAAAAAAAAAAGCATTAAAGACCAGGCATGGTGCATGCTTATAATCCCAGGACTCTGAGAGACTGATGCAAGAAGATCTCAAATTCAAGCCCAGCCTGAGTATCTTAGCAATTTAGGAAGACCTCTCAGAATTTAAGTATGGGGGTGGAAATAGAGACTAGAGATGTAGCTCAATCTAAGGGAGTTCAAGTCCCAGAATGGAGGAAGAAAGGCATTAAAACAGGCTTCATGACTGTTTAGCTTGTGTCTAGATGTTCCCCCAAAGCCTCATGCAGTCACAGATGGGACCTTTCTGGGGTGGCTGGATCTAGGGTGTGTGGTGCTGGGGTCAACAGTGTGTGATTACTAAATCATTGTTTGGTTTGGTATAGTTCTGGATGTGGATAATGGGAAGACCTAACCTGGGTAGCCTCTTTGCATATAAAGGGACAGAAAGAAGGCAGCCCTGCTGCTGCTTTTTTCCTACTTCGCTGCTTTGCTGCTTTCTGTCTGGCATGAACTGCTTTTCTTCTTCAGTGACCCCTCTGCCATGGCTTGCAGCCAGCCAATTGTGAAAGAAATATCTACAAACTGAGCTACAATAAACTTTTTCTCCTTTAACTTTGGGTTTCAGGTATTTTGTCTCAGCAACAAGAATAGTAACTAAGTGGTACATATAATCTAGCTACTTGGGAGGCTGAGGCAGAGGATCACAGATATGAAGCCAGCCTGGAAAATTTAGTGAGACCTTGTCTCAAAATATAAAATAAAAAAGACTGAAATGCTAAGGATATAGCTCAATCTGAGGCCCTGGGGTCAATCTCCAGAACTGAGAAAAAAAGGTAAGAGATTAATGATTAGATATATACATATATGCAAACCCATAGGAAAAAGGCCAGACAGAGCAAGACAAAGATACAAAGAGTCAGTTTACAAAAGTGAAAACTGTAGTGCTACCCACAATTTCTAGTCCTCAGAGACTCAGATGAAGAAAAGAAACCAGTTTTTCCATTTTTTTTTTTTTTGTTAAGGAGACTGTTATAGTTGATATATTGAGAAGTTTAGAAATTTAACCCTTACTTTGTAAATATCCTCAGCCTGTACAAGAGGAGGGCACAAAGGTGATGTGAATGTTACACCTGCCCTGGGCAGACTGGTGGGTAGCCTGCTTAAAATATAAAGGAGGAGAAGAGGCTTGTTCTACCCCTCTTTTTCTCTGGCTGCTTTTCTGGCTGCTGTCTTGAAGTGTTCCCCCTGTGCCATGCCACCCTGCCTTGAAGCCAGCTGATTATGGAGTGAAACCTCCACAAACAATGAGCTAAATAAATCTTTCCTTCATTCATTTTGATTGTTGGGTATTTTGTCCCAGCAATGAAAGAAAAGTAACCAAGACAAAAAAAAATTTTTTTTTTACCAGGAGTGGGGTCATTGCTTTGATTATACCTGATCGTGTGGTTCAAGAGCCTTTGAGAATGGCGTGTGGGAAGAGTTAGGAAAGGATTAGAGATGTTATCTGAAAGCCTACAGTTGACTGGTCAGAGCTCAGAAGACAAGAAGGCTAATACAAATCCTGCTAGTAAAGAACAGGCTTGAGAGGTTTCTGCTGGAAAGGGCTGCATTGAGTGCTGGACTCCAGATGATGTGTGTTATGGTTTGGCAAAAAGTTTGCCTGCATTTTGCTCATGTCCAAAGAATTTGCCTGAGACTAAGATTAAGGGCAGTGGACTAATGAATCTGACAGAAGAAAAATCAAGGCTATTGATTGTCAAGGCTGTGGAATGACTATTGTTGGGGGCTTTTAACCAGATCTATGTTGTTATGGTTTGTGTTCAGATGCGCCCCCCCAAGCCTCATGTAATTATGGACATGGCTGAATCTGGCATTTGTGATTAGTTTGTTGTCTAGCACTGGGATTGGTGATGTGAGTGCTGCACCTGCCCAGGGGTGGAGCCGACATACAGTGTAAAGGCAGGAAGAAGGTGTGTCTTTCCTCTTTTGCTCTGTTCACTCTTGCTGTTTGTGGTGGCCATGAATGGCTGCCCTGCCATCCTGCCTCATAGCCAGCTGAATATGGACTAAAACCCCCAAAACTGTAAGAAATAAACCTTCTCTTGCTTCACTTTGGGCATCAGGTATTTTGTCTCAACAACGAGAGAAAAGTAACTAAGACATATGTTGAGAATCAAGAGCAAAGAACCCAACAGGATGATTTAAAGTGGTGTGAGTTAGCCAGAAAGAAAGCTCTGATTAAGCTGTGGACTGCAAAGATAGAGCTGAGGAAATCTCAATTGTTGAAAAGGAACAGGAAAATAAAAAAAAGATGACCTGAATGTGTCAAAAAAGCACCAAGTCTTGAACTTTTGCAGCCTCACAACTGTAAAAGTGAAAGACTTTGCTTTGAGGTAAAAGCTGCAGAACACCATGTTCCAGAATGGCAGCAGCATAAAAAAAACTGTTTTTCAGAATTGGATTCAGAGTGCCCAGTAATCCAGGCACTCAACTCCTACAGCCAAGAGAAAGGAAATCCTGGCTACTGTTCTAACTGGCAGCAGACCTTGGCATCATCCATGTGGTACTGGCTTTAGGTGCATATAGAACACAAGAGTTCTGAGGTTGAAAAGGCTTCTACCCCAATTTGAGAAGGTCTGGGAGGCCAGGCAGTGTGCCCCTGAGAAGGCCATGTGTGAAGCTATGAGTGTGAAGCCAGAGGTGCAGTGGAGACCCTGGCAATCTGGAAAAGCCAGAAGTGTAGATCATCTAAGGAAACTTGCAAGAAGGGAGCAAAGCCAGTTTAAGAGAGAAGCAGTGGGAGCTACAACCACCACAGGTGCCATGGCAGTGGAATCACTCAAGCTTTTTGGAGCTCAAAGCCAGATGTGATGTGAGCATGAGGTGAAAATAGAAGTTCTGTCACCTATACTCTCAGCACTCTGGGAGGCTGAGGCAAGGGGATCTCAAATTTGAACCCTTGCCGGGGATACAGCTCAGTGGCATAAGTGCCTGCCTAGCAAGCACAAGGTCCTGCATTCAATTCCTGATGCAAAAAAAAGTTGAGCTCAGCCTGGAAAATTAAGCAACTTAGTGAGACTGTTTCAAAATGAAAAAAATTTAAAAAGTGCTGGGAACCTAGCTCAAAGTGAAAGTCCTAGGTCAGTTCCCAGTACTGAAACAATCCCCGCCCCCGCCCCCGCCCCCGCAAAAGTGCTGGAAGCTTGTGGTAGTGTAACACCAAGCAGAAAAAACAAATGAGATTCAGGTGGAAAACATTAGCGCTGAGTGGAAAAATGTAAAAATGTAAACAGCAGAATGAGTCTCTCACATTGACACAATGTTTATAAGTGGCAAACACATCTACTTAGGGGACCACTCATGTGAGGTGCAGGCCAGGCAGGATTCAGGGAAGCAGTCTGCGGAGCTCACTGTCTCACTGTCGGGTCGGAGTCGGAGGCGGGGGAAGAGGAAGGGAAGGAAAGTGCATTAACATCAACACGGCTCACAGCTCAAGAGGGGCCTTGATTGCAGTGATGAGTTCACAAACTGTGAAGTAGAGTTGTCACAGCCCCTTCACAGAAGAGACAGATCACAAAGTGAGAGTGGTGAGGTGGAGGAGGACAGGTACCCGAGTAGCTGGGAGGATATGGGTTCAAATATCCATTCTGCCACTTCTGAGCCTTCTTTGAGACGCCAGCAAAGCACTTCTTGCTTTTTTTTCTTTCTTTTTTTTTTATTTTTTAGATAGGGTCTCGGTATGCAGTTCAGACTGATCTTGAACTCACTTTGTAGCCCAGGTTGGTCTCAAACTCACAACAATCCTCCTCCCTCAGCCTCCTGAGTGCTGAGACTATAGAAGTGCACCACCACACCTGGCTTCTCTTCTCTTCTTTTCTTTTTTTTCTTCCTTCCTTCCTTCCTTCCTTCCTTCCTTCCTTCCTTCCTTCCTTTTGGTAAATACAACTCTCGGCACTGTAGATACAGTAGTTAACAAAACAGTCCAAACAAAAATTTCAGGTGAGTGATGAAAAAGTGACTTAAGGTTTAATAGTCACAGACAGAGTAGCAGGGAAGGGGCATAGATGATGGAAGGAGTTGACTGCGAGGAAAGCACGAATCTCAGTGAGAAGAGCACACGTCTTAGTCACTTTCTTGTAGCTGGGACAAAATACCCAACACCCATCTTTAGAGGAGGGGAGGTTTCTTTTCAGAGTTTCAGTCCATGGCTGACTGACTCAAGGCAGAAATGAGATGGTAGAGGGGCACAGCAAAGGAAAACGTGCTTGCCCCACAGAAACCAGGAAGCAGAGAGAGAAGGAGCCAAGGACGAGAACACACCCTTCCACATCACACCTCCAGTGACCCAGCTCCAACTGGGTCCCCTCTCCTCACAGCACCTTCAGATACTGAACTCATCAGTGGATGAACCCCCAAAACACCCCCACAATCCAATCACCTTCTACACACATGGGACTTTTGGGGGACATTTAGCTCTGAACCATAATAGCAAGGTTAAGTGACTTCAGGCACAGGCAACAGTATGTACAAAGGCCCTGAGCCAGATATTGTAAGAGAAATTTTCTCTTATTAACAGTGCATGGCCTACACTGCTCCATGCTGCTCATCTCCCCCCAATATTCCGGGAATTGAGCCGTTATAGTTTAAAGCTGCCTAGGTTAAAATCAGACTAGGATAAAGCTGACTAGAAAACCTGGGTTGTGAGGTAGAAACAGACCCATTCCATGTTTAAGGAATTTATGGAATGTATCTTCCCTGGGCATCTGCTGCCCATATTAGGAAGCACCCTTCGCCGCCCAACTCTAGACCACCCTATAGACGCCCCCTCCAATGAAGGTAGAAAGCCATTTAAACTAACCAATGCCTTCTGCTTCTGTAACCGCGCTTGCCAAAGCCCTGCCTTCCTTTGTTTGGTAGTTTTAAAAGCCATGCTCCGGCATACCTCGTGGATCTCTGTTCCTGCGTGTTCATTGAGCCCCACGCATGCTTGGACAATAAAACCCCTTGCCTATTGCATGAGATGGCGTCTGTTGACTTCTTCCTACACGCGGCGGGCGTCTCGACCCTCTCAATATGAACTAGGCCTATGCAAGAAGATTTGTGAGGAAGGAGGACAGATACTCTGGGAGCTGAGAGAATGTGGGTTCAAATTTCAGTTCTGCCATTTCCAAGCCTCTAGGACTCTAGCACACCTCCCATTCATTCCTGCCACGAATATTTATTTATTACACTAAATATGGAGTAGAGTGTGGTTGAATGAGGTGGAAAAGGAGGGGTACCTGAGAGAGGGAGAGGTAGACAGGTATCTGACATTCAGAGAGCTGTGGGCCCTAGCCAAGGACTAAGAATTTATTCTAACTACCATAGAAAACTCTTGGAAGTTTTAAGCAAAGTTTTAAGAGTTAGTTTTTATTTTATTTATTTTTAGTGATGGAGGTTGAAACTGTATAACCTCTAAAGTACACAAAGTTGTGTTTGAGACAGGGCCTTACCATGTATTTCAGGCCAGTCTTGAACTCATTATATAGCCCAAGCTGGCCTCAAACTCACAGCAGTCTTTCTTCCTCAGTCTCCCAAGCACTGAGATTGATATAGAGGAAATGCTAACTATCAAATACGCCAAGTTCATGTCCCCCCAAGATGAAGCATGACTTCTAAGGAACAATGGAGGTTAAAAGTAGGAAAATTTGTTGGACAACAGGAATGGGAAAAATAGGGATGGGGGAATCAGGACTAGGAAGAGTTCATGAAAGACAGGAGGGGTCCTGGATGGGTTGCCAATGAGCCTATATCTCAAAGGAAGTTTTAAAGCAAGATCATGATGCGGGTATAATGTGGGTCAAAATTATGATCAATCAATAAGATTGCAAGTATAATTGCTTAGGTAATGTTGATCCAATGGTAACAAGGGTACAGGAGTGATATCATTAACTGGTTTAGTCTTCTCTTTAGTTTTAGCAGTCTTAGTACTAGTCTTAGTACATGGGAGAATGGGAAATCTTAAAAGGGTGATACCATTAACACCAAGCCTCTTTCATTCCTTAGGGAAGTATGTAAAACCAGCCGCTGTGACTTTAATCTTCCAATGCGCCTCCAGCCCTGATGCATTCTCACCTGCACCCATTCCCTGGAGGGCCCAATCCTGTCTGAGTGCCTACTGTATTTCTGCCTCATTTAGCTGTCTATAGTAGGAACACAAGTGTGTAACACAGATAGAAAAAGATGTAATTCAAAAAATCACTTTTATTGCTGCATGGAGACTGGCCTGGAGGACAGTGAAGGCCACATAAACTATGAACCTCAGTTTCCATATCTGCTAAATCGCCAAAAAAACTCCACACCCACCCAAAGCCTTGGTGCGGTGCGTAAACCGTCTGTTTTAGCAGTTTCCTTTGGCACTAGAGGATCGGGCTGGGAGGCAAAAATTCGCCTCCCTGGCCTGGGTTACTGGGGCTCCCGCGGCCTTTTGAGCTCACGTGGGGCCCTACGGATCTCAAAGGAGCGCGGCACCGACGGTCGCTTACCGAGATGGCCGCTGGGAGGCGCCGTGGGCCTGGCCGGCTCCAGGCAAAAAGCAACTCTACCGCCAGTCGGCTCGGCACTCGGCAGCTCTGGCCTGGAGAGGACTGGCGGGGGCGGGACCGTTGTGCGGGGCGGGGCCTCTGCCGGGGCGCCAGCCAGTCGGGCTCCCGAGGCGCCGAGGCGGAGGCGGGACCTGGGCGTGGGGGCGGGGCCGCGGCGAGCCGGGAGGAGAGCTCAGATGGCGGCGGCGCAGGGCGCCTGAGCGGGCGGGGTGGCTATGAGCGCCGCCCGGTCCCAGTTCAGCATCGATGACGCCTTCGAGCTGTCCCTGGAGGACGCGGGTCCTGGCCCGGAGTCCAGCGGGGTCGCCCGCTTCGGGCCGCTGCACTTCGAGCGCCGAGCCCGGTTCGAGGCTGCTGACGAAGACAAGCAGTCCCGTTTACGCTATCAGGTGAAGGGCCCGGCCCACCTCACCCCTACCCCAGGCCGGGCCCTGCAGAACCCCAACTGGGGGAGAATCTGCCTAGAGGCCTCAGCTGGAGTGGGAGACCGCCCTCGATGTGACCCCCCAATTCAGATCCCTGCCCGGACCCGATCAGCTTTGATTTCAGGAGCCAACCAGCCCTGTAGAGTACGGCTCTGCTCGGGAGCTCATTCCCCAGCCACGGTGGCGAGCTCTCCTGGAGTCCCTGCGCATCCCGGGGGCTGAGCCCTCGCCCCCGCTGGCTTGGAGAGCCCTTCTGTATCAGAACCAGGCAGGGCATCTCCGAGCTTTAGGAACCTACATCTCCTTTTCTGCTCTGAAGTCCCCATCCCTTCTCTGAGCTGGAGGCCCCCACTCATGACAACTCTGCTCACATCCCTTGACTCCCACTGAACAGGAAATCCTCATTTTCCCAGAAAACCTCCACTACTAGAATCCTTTTTCTGGGGACCCAGACCAGATTCCTGTACCCTTAATCTGGGAATCTTGGGCCCTTCCCTTTCACTCCTAATCCGAATCTATTTTGCTGGGCCCCTGAAATGCCATCTTCGGAACTTTAGAGGTCACTTGCCCCTGGGAGCCTTGCAGGGAACCCTCCACCGACCCCTTCTGACCCCTACTCTACAATGCCCCTACCATCCACCCACTTCCTACCTGGGTTTCGGTTTCTATGAATCATCAAACCCGTTCTTCTGGGAGGGTGGAGGGCCAGGTGAGCAGCTGCCAGGTGGCCAGAGAAACAGCTTTTCTCCTCTCCCCAAGAGGGGAGTGAGGAAGGGTCTGAGGCCAGCCACCTTGTGTTCTGGAACAGAACCTGCAGAATGATGAAGATGTAGCACAGCCTTCTCCGGAACCAGATGGGGGAGTCTGCACCAGGTCAGGGCCAGGTGGGGACCCATCCTGCACCTTAAGCTCCATGGCTTTAGTTCCTGTCCGCAAGGACTTAGCAGTGCATGACCCCAATACACTCAGCTCTCCTATTCTGTCCTGTAAGAATTCCTAGCTCCACTCTCATGGTGCGGTCTCCTGTCCAGCATGGTCATCCTACCCTAGTACCTGATTTCAACGCCCTCCCAGCCCCTTCCAGGTCTTAATGCTGTAGGAACCCTTGGCCTGCCCTCCCCCACCTCCCTACAGGTCATCTGTGCTGTAGGGATTTCATTCCTAGTGTTCCTCCACCCCTCGCCCTGCAAAACTCCCCAGTTTTTGAATTCATCATTCCCTGGCCCTCTCTGAGCCCTCAGTCCTTCAGAGGACCATCCCTCAACACTGCACCCACCCACATATGCAGTTCTTCAGGATCCCCTTCCTTGCTTCCCCCTGCCCCTCACTGGGCCCTGTCCTGCAGGGATTCTGGCCGAACATCCATCCGCAGTTCCCAGTGGTCTTTTAGTACCATCAGCAGCACCACCCAGCGCTCCTACAATGCCTGCTGCAGGTGAGACTTTCTTATAATGAGTCTCAGACTCCTGAGTACTACTGGCCAATCAGCCACGACACTTCTCCCACCCTTTCCTTTCACCTTTTCCACACTCATCTTGCTCTCCTCCCACCCAGCTGGACCCAACACCCTCTCATCCAGAAGAACTGCCGGGTAGTGTTGGCCTCCTTCCTGCTCCTGCTACTAGGGCTGGGTGAGTACCCTGAGGGCCCTGGTCCCCCTCCCTCCTGTGTAAGCTGTTTCCCCCTGGTTCAGTGAGCCTCTCCGCATCTCCTGAGTTACAGGTGAGGATTTGAGAAGGACAAACCTAGGCTTCTAGTCACCCAGCCAGCCAGTTACACAGACCACAAAACAAAACTGGACCAGTGCTCTAAAGCTTAACCTGCTTAATCCATCAGGGGACTGAACAGTAACTGTTTATTCTGTGTCTGCTTTGGCCTTACAAAGGTCACTCAGTAAGTAAGAGGCAGGGCCTAGAACCTGAGTATAGAAGCAGGTGCTGAGAGCTGTGGCTGTCCTTCTGACCAGGGGTGGTGAGGACCTGCTAGCCCCATCCAGAGGCCAGTTGCTTCCCCTTCTCTCTGGAGTCTGAGAGCTGACCAGGACTTGTTTCCTCCTCCATTGCTCAGATGGGAATACTGAGGTCTAGAGCAGGCCAGTCTCACAACCAGATATCTCTGACTGCCAGGCTCATCATCCTGTGGAACCGAGGAGGCAGGGTCCCAGGAAGGATCTAGGATTGTGGTGAAGAGGGGCCTGTAAGGAAAGACTAGCTGTGGTTCTGCCCTAGCTCCCCAACTTCCCATCTTCAGGAAAGTTAAAGCCTACAGCCAGCCAGGCTCCCTGGGCCAGAAAGCCCCGCCCTAGCTCCAGGTGTCTGGGGCTGGAGGAAGCTACCACTGCCCAGTGCCATTGCATGTCAGATACCAGTGATACTGGCCACTGGCTCTCTCTTCAACCCAACAAAGAGGCACCATCCCAGCTTCCACATAAGGACATGAGGCGTGTGCTGATGGAGGGGCTTCTCATGCTGCAGCTAGGGAGTGGATGCACTGGGATTTAAACCCACATCCACAGCTACAAGCCTGGGGGCCACCAGGAGCCCTTGCAGGAACTAAAGATGCTTTCTCTGAGAGGGCAGAGTGCACAGCCCCCGTCAGGGTGCAGGGTGTGAGCTTGGGTCCCTTTCTGAGGTACTCTGCTACACACAAGGCACACAGCAGCACATGGTGGCCCTGTAAGCCTCCAGGCTGTACCCCTCCCCTCACTGCATCTCCCCACATTCTTCCTGTAACTGTGGACCCAGGAGTCTGGGTCTGAAAAGCAGACCCTGCATGACCTCTTTAGCTTCTCCGACATCAATCATCCTTGCCCAGGACTCCAGGCCCTACCAGGTTCCTGTAGCCTGAGCTCTTCCTGCCCAGTCTATCCAGCGCTAGCTTTTAAAAAGGCTCAGTTCCCTCTAGCCTCTGAGCCTTTGCCATGCTGTGTCTGGAATTGTGTCTGCCTGAGGTTGCCAAACAGCAAAGCCTCTAGAGTCAGACAGTCTTGGCAAAGTGGCTTCCTGTCTGTGCCTCAGTTTCCTTTTATGCCTGTCTCCTTCTGTCAGAGAGATTAATAAGATAGTGTACGCAATGTGCTTAGCCCACTGCCTGGCATTCCTGGTGAGCAGCATCAGCTGTGATTGCTCTTGCCACTGCAGCTGTTTCTCCATGTAGATGTCACTGCCCCCATGCAGACTCTCCCTGGTCCTCTGGACTCTCACACCATATCCTGATCACCTGGGTTATAGCCTTCGAGTTCTTGGTGGTACTTTTACTAAGCAAGAGCTGCCTGAGCATACCTGCCTTTCACAATGGAATTCCTAATACCAGTCACGTCGGGTGGGTTTCATAAGTGTTTACTGAATGACTTAAGCCCATACTGGAGCAGAAGTCTCTCCTTTCACATACATGTCCCAGGGCCTCCAAGTACCCTGCTCTGAAAACACTGAGCTTGGTGAGCTTCCTCCGGGGCGGGTCTCTGCCCAGGGGCTGTTGAACTCAGGCCTAGTCTGAGGTTGGGGGTGGAAAGCCCAGCCCTCACCCACTCGAGTCCTCACCCTTCCCCCTGTGGTGGCCCCATCTGTGTGCAGTGCTGATCCTGGTCGGTGTGGGACTGGAGGTGACCCCCTCTCCAGGTAAGCACCCCTGACCTGTGCCCACAAGTTCTTGGAAAGCCCAGCCACTTCCCAGAAGGAATCCACCTCTTTTCCACCCAGAGGGAGGCTGGCCCAGCAGTAGAGGCCTCCCCCCATGAGCCACCACCTCTCCCTCCAGCAGGTGTCTCCAGCGCCATCTTTTTCATACCAGGCTTTCTGTTGCTGATCCCTGGAGGTGAGAGGGGGCCCAGGGTGCTGGTTGGGGGACCGGGTGGGGCCTCACTTGCTGACAGGCTCTGCCCCATAGTCTACCATGTGATCTTCATCTACTGCGCTGTCAAGGGCCACCGCGGCTTCCAGTTCTTCTACCTGCCCTACTTTGAGAAGTGAGCCTCACCTGGACAACCAGACACCTGTGATTCAAGCTCTGGGACACTGCGTCACCTCCATGGGGCACTGCTCGGACCCATCACCTGTTCCACTGGCCCCATCTCAAGATCAGGTCCTCCAGGAGTGTTGCAATGCCCAGCCCCCTCAGAAGTTTGCTCAGGAAGTTTGGGGGTGCAGGCCCCACTGGGAACACCACCCCTCGCCTGCTCTGTGCCTTAACTTATTCTCAGGCCTTGGGGCAACTGGGTTGGTGTTACTTTGTGCTAATAAAAGGATATTTAATTACAGCAGGGACAATCGCGCTTTCCTGTTCCACCACTCCTGGCCCAGCCCTGGGAGTGAAGGGTATCAGGCATCACTGACCTCCCTGTGAGTGTTCACACATGCTTGAGACTTGCCCAAGATCATGACATATTAGGGACAGAGCCAGGACAAAAAGAGGTGCTTTCAACCTCCCCTAACCCCCAGCTCTGTGGGTTCGGAGGACCCTGTCTGCCTAGGAAGGCAGCTCCAGCACCTTTCCTGGTGGCCCTGGCCAAGGGCACTCAGATGACGTAGGGCTGGGGCCTAGAGGCTGTTTTCCTGGTTCCAGCCTGGCTCTGGGGCCCTGGGCTGCCACAGTCAGCCCTGAATGTGGGCCAGGAGGCCTAGGCTGGCCCCTCCCCCCACTGCCCTACTTCCCCAGCTAGAGGTTGGGAGAATCAGGGGGCAGAGGGCGTGCAAGCAGGGCATCCTGGCAGAGAACCTCAGTGATCCAAAACACATGGAGCCAAAGAACGTCAGAAATGGGTCATCTTGAATTTTCAGAAAATTGAAACACCTCCAAATCTCAGGAACCAAGAAATAGAATCTTTTAGGAACCCAGAAATCTGAGCTCATAATAGCAACCATTTGTCAAACTACAAGGTAAAGGAATCAGGCCATGTGGTAAACCCTGAACCCAGGCTATGTAATAGAATCCTTAACTAGCTTAATCTATCTCATTTTATGTATGATTTTTGTGGTGCCAAGGATTGAGCCCAGGGCCTATGCACTGAACTACATCCCCAGCCCTGTTTTATATTATATTTTGAAACAGTCTTGTTAAGTCACTAATTTGTCCAGGCTGGCCTTGAACTAGTGATCCTCCTGTTTCGGCCTCCAAGAGTGCTGGGATTATAGGTGTGCATCACCAAGCCTGGATCTCAACTCCATTATAAGGATGAGGGGCCTGAGGCCCAAGAGGGGACCCCATTTTACAGATAAGCACTGACTCGCCCAAGGACAGCCAGTGGGCCATTGACAGAAACATAACCAGGGCCCCTCCCATAACAGAGAAGCAAGAGAGGGGATCAGACCCTGGCCTGGAGCCCCTGAAGGAGCGTTCTGTCTCCTGATGAAAGCCGAAGTCCCACTAGGCAGGGACCACCCACTGAGTGCAACTCCAGGGTGGTGGGTGACTTTGGAACCCCATGTCTTTGTTCAATGGACACCCAAGCCTCTTACTCCTGCTCTCCTGAACCGTTCATCCTCAGCACCCCACCACCACACTTTGGGGGTCCCTTTTTGGATGTAAGAACTCCTTAGCCAGTGGTACCCAAACTAGCTGTGGGCAAGAACCTGTTTCATCCTTAATCTATCATGGACCAATGCTTCCCTAGGAAAATAAAAGTCAGAAACAGTAAGATACAGTATCCAAGTCACGCCCTTCCCACACCCACACGGGGATTGAACCCATGGCCTTCATATTGAGCTACATCCCTAGTATTGGGGGGGGGTTTTGGTATGGGGAATCGAACTCTGGACCTTACACTTGCCAGGCAGGCACTTGTGCCTTAGCTAAATAGTTATTCTGGAAGTGGTAAGTTCTAATGTATCAGGAGTCAGCAAATACAGACCACAGTGTGGATTTTCTATGTTGTAATGGGTGGGGAATGGTCAAAGTATAAAAAGGCAATAAGAGCTGGGCATGATGGTCCCTGTAGTCCCAGCACTCAGGATGCTGAGACAGGATGGCTGTGAATTCAAGGCCAGCCTGAACTGCATTGTGAGACCTTGTCTCAAAAAAAAAAAAAAAAAAAAGAAAAGAAAAGGTAACAAGGGTTCATGACATATAAAATTATTTAAGCTCCAAATTTCAGTGTTTTATGAATTTTATTAAATTTTCAGCATGGTGACACCTATTTGTTTAATATGTTGGCCATGACAGCTTTGCTTTACAAATGTGACAGCAGCATTGAGTGAACAGTTGCGACACACCCCATTCGGACCCTGACGTGATCCTGAAATATTTACTCTCTGGCCCTCTACAGAGAAAGAAAAGTAGGGGCCAGAGGTTTAGCGCAGCGGCACAGCGCCTGCCTGACAAGCACAAGGTCCTGAGTTTGATTCTCAGTTCCAAAAAAAAAAAAAAAAAAAAGTTTCTCAATCTAGTTATCCACTCCAGATATCAACGCTTACAAAATATTCGGGTTTTGTTACAAAGTGAGCTCAGTGCCAGCTTGAACTGCATAGGGGAGGCCCTATCTCAAAAAGGCAAAAAAAAAAAAAAAATTTCTTGGGTGTTTTTTTGTTTGTTTTGTTTTTGTGGTATTGGGGACTGAGCCCAGGGAGCACTAAATTATATCTCCAGCCCGCTATACTTTTTTTTCCTCAGTACTAGGGCTTGAGCCTTTTTTATTTTTTATTTTGGAAAAGGGTCTTATTGAGTCACTAAATAGCCTGCACTGGGTTTAAACTTCCAATCCAGCCTCAGCCTCCCAGGGTACCGGCATTAGAGGTGTGTGCCACCGTGGTCATCGAGTTTGGCAGGCAAGAGAGGAGGCACTGAGGACTGAACTCAGGGGTTTTACACCAAACAACATCCCCAGATTTTAATTTTAATTTTTTTTTTTTTTTTTTTTTTTTAGCTTTTGAAAATTTC
This sequence comes from Hydrochoerus hydrochaeris, assembly GCA_004027455.1. Taxonomy (NCBI): domain Eukaryota; kingdom Metazoa; phylum Chordata; class Mammalia; order Rodentia; family Hydrochaeridae; genus Hydrochoerus; species Hydrochoerus hydrochaeris. The sequence continues at coordinate 238,060 of PVLA01001994.1, read as the reverse complement.
AAGACAAGGTCCTTAAATTGTTCAGGTTGACCTTCAATTTGCCATCCTCCTGCCTCAGCCTCCCAAATAGCTGGGATTACAGACATGCATTGCCATTATACCCAGCTCAATGCCTAAGTTTAAATGGTGTTGTTGTTGTTTGGTGGGGTTTTTTTTGGTGCTCAGGATTGAAACTAGCCCTTTTCCTGCTAAGCAAGCACTCTAACTCAGCTACATTGCAGCCCACGGTTTGAATTTTTTTCATTAATTTATCTAATGCTGGTCTGAGATTGACAGCAACACTTCTCAGGGAATGATAAAGATCTGAACTCCAAATACATATTGTATATACATTGTATATTGTATATATCTTAGTTTGAGGATATATTAGTAGGCACATATAACGTAGGTGTAGTGGGGACTAGCAGCAATCTAGCAGCTGAAGCAGAAGAATCTTGAGCCAGGTGTAGTGGTGCATGCCTGTCATCCCAGCACTCGGGAGGCTGAGGCAAGAGCATCATTGTAAGTTAGAGACCAATCTGAGCTACAAAGTGAGCTCAAGGCCAGCCTGAACTGCATAGCAAGACCTTGTCTCAAAAACACACAAAAAAGTAGAAGGATCTTGAGTTCAAGGCCAGGTTGAACCCATACAGTAAGACCCTTCTGTCTCAAGAAGGAGGAGAAGAAGGAGAAAAAGAAGGAAGAGGAAAAGGGCGGGGAGGGATGAGTGAGAGGAAGAAGGAGAATACAAATTTCCTCAGTAAACTGTGACTTTTTGTTGTGCTGTGTTTTGAGACAGGGTCTAACTATGTAGGCCGGCCTGGCCTTGAACTCACCTACCTCACCCTCCCAAGGGTGAAATTATAGCTATGAACCACCATGTCCATCTGTACCATCTTTCTTTTGATTAGTCTTGTTAGTCTCTTTTCCAAACCATCGCTTTCACCCTTCTAGTAGCCATATGCCTTGAGCATGTCTCCTACATCCTAGACTCAGCTATGAAGCGGAGCCTGACACCTGCCCTTCTGTAGCTGTCCCTGTAGGACCAGAACTCCTGGTGTGTAGCTGGGCACGTGACCACCCAAAAAGACTACATTTCCCAGCATGCTTGGCAATCAGATATACCTTGTGATGAACTCTGCTTCATGGGATATAAGTGGTTCATAATGTAGCCTTTTATTCTTTTTATTGACCTCCATCCTACCACCAGGAAAACAAACACACCTTAGGAAGGCAGGACAGCTGGCCAGGAACCTGAGTCCTTGAAGAATATACACTCCACATACAGACTTGCTGTGGAAATAAATTTCTGTTCTGGTAAAGGCATCATTTGTTTTATTTTGGTGTCTGTTACAAGAAATACAATCTAACAGGGATACTTTATTTTTGGGACTAGAGCTCTCTGACCTTTTGTGTTTGTTTCTTTTGGGGTTTATTTTGTTTTGTTTTGCTTTATTTGAGATAGGATCTTGCCTTGTAGTTCAGGTTGGCCTCAAACTCCAGGCAATTTACCCTACTCAGCTTCTTCAGTGCTAGGATTACAAGCATGTGTCACCATGCCTGGATCTGACTTTTTGTTTTGGGACTGAGGAAATCTAAGACCTTCACCCCTGAGCTACGTACCCAGCCATCGTTTGTTTATTTGTTTTAAATTTTGAGGTGGAGTCTCACTACATTTCTAAACTGCTTAAACTGTGTTCAAATTTATAATTCTTCTGCCTCAGCCTCCCAGGGTGTTGGGATTAACAGGTTTGTGCCACCAAACCTAGCTGACTCTGACTTTTTTTTTTAGACAGGGTCTCACTATGCAGTTCAGGCTGGACTTGAACTCACTTTGTAGCCCAAGATGGCTTCAGTCTCCCAGTGATCTTCCTGCCTCAGCCTCCCTAGTGGCAAGATTATAGGTGTGCACCATATCCAGCCCCTAATCAGATGGCCAATGAAGTCTGAAGTTAATCAACCTCTCTTTCTTTAGGACAACAACAAACAAAAGATTTCCACGTGTCTAAAGCACCCTTTCCCCTCTTTCTCTTTTTTTATCTCTGAGATTTATATCCACCCAAGACCCTAAATTATGTGTGCCCTCAAACCCTCTCAGGCTGGTTTGTGGAAATGTATTTTTCACTCCCCTTTCCAGGAACAGGGTAGCACTCTGAGGTCCTGGAATGGATCCAGAGATTAATTTCTTGCCACTTAGGCTCTATGGGACTGTGGGCCTCCCAGGCCCCCAAGCCTTTCTCCAGATCTGAAACCCCTTCGGATCAGCCCCTCTACAACTCCAGCCTTGGTCTTTGGGACCTAGACTCCTCCCTTTCAAGTTCACTTTGTGTAAGTAGAGGAGTCTGGACACTGTCTTAATTCACTGCGTTACTATGGACACCCCCCCCAACTGCCCCTACTTGAATACTTCCAGCACCAGGGAGCTCTCTACCTGCCAAGGGTGCAGAGTGATCTATATCTTGCTCACAATGTGGACTGGTGGGCGTTTGAGCATACGTTTTCTCCAGGGTGCTCAAGCAGGGGGTGGCGAGAGTGAAGACAGGCAGGTGACTTCACAGACAGACCTAGAGCAAGAAGTTGCCCAGGGTAGAAGGATTCTGGGGGCTGCTAGGTCTCTGCCATCCTGGAATCTCCTTGCATGCAGCCTGGTCCTGGTGGTATCTCAGGCCACAGTGACAACAGGTCCTCCCTGCTGGTACCTCAGTGGGTAGACAACATCATCACAAACTCTGGGGAAGAGAGGGACAGTTTGGGCCAGCCCAGGTCAGGGACTGCAGGAAATGCTGGAGGGGCAGGAGGAGCGGACTCACCGTCAAAATCTATGGTGCCATCCCCATTGAGGTCTATGTCTCGCAGCATCTCGTCCAGTTCAGTCCCCGCTAAAGGTTCCCCCAGCAGAGCGGGTGCTACCTGCCGCAACTCTGCCACAGTGATTCTTCCATCCCGGTCGCTGTCAAACTGGGAACCAGGCAGGGCTCAGCTCCTCCCACCCCAAGTCACCTCTGTGCCCAACCCCATTCTTGACACTCACTGCCTGTAGGCAAGATGCTCCCCCCACCACCCTACCACACACACCTCGGCCTTCCCCATCCTCCTATGCCAAGATGGTGCCCTCTGCTCCAGAAATGTCCCTGGTTGGTGCACCCCACTGGGAAGGAGCTGAACTCTTTCTGTCCATTCTTAGGCACTGGGGGCTCCACTTGCAGGGCTCTGGGCTTCTGAAGGCAGAGGCCTCAGTCTCCCAGTAAGGACGAGGACCAGGACACTCTTCAGCCCTGCCACCCACTGCTCACCCCTATCACATGCCACACCTCTCGGAAGGCGATGCGCAGCTCCCGCACTCCCAGCATGTGTGCCGTCTCCTCCCTCAGCTTTGGGCCTATCAGCTCCAGGAACTCCTTGAAGTCCACAAAGCCACCCACTGTGGACCCAGGAAGGGATGTCATAGAGGAAGGCAACTCCCCCCTCCACCCACCAAGCTCTGCATCCAGGAAGACGCACCCTTGACCCCGCCCACGGAGGAGTGGGAGGCCTGAGTCCTAAACCCAGGGCTGCTGGAGGGGTTGAGGGAGCAAAGGACCAGGTGTGGGAAAAAGAGGCCAGCAGCAGACAGCCCAGGTTCAAATCCTGGTTCCAATGCCAGGACACACATGACCTTGGGTGGCTCATCAAGTAGGATGGGCCTGAGACCTACTCTGAGGGCTGCTGTGGGGTGAGGTTCACAGCCCGGCAGGGAGCAGGGAATGGCCCCAGGTGGGTAGGCCAGAAGACACCAGGTGCCAGATAACAGCTTTGGGGTAAAGAAAAGGAGCTGGAGACCAAATAGCCACAGCAACTGTAAACTCTGTGCCCATTTCAGAAATTGTAAGAAAAACCACAGGTGTCCCAGCAGGAAGGGAATCTGAGATTGGCCTCAGGACAAACCAGACAATGATAACCACACAAGGGCTGCTCAGCACTTTAGGCCAGGGTTCTATCATCCAGGCCTCACTGGGCCTCTGGAGACTGGATTTCTGGTGACTCTGACCAAGGCAGCTGCCACCGGGGTATAGGGAGTGAGGCACAGTGAGAGAGAAGAGGGACAGCCCTTTAGCACCGAGTTAAGGTCTGCCACCAGAGGCAGGTAGAGGGGCTGAAGGTGTGTAGAGGCCAGACCCATTTCCCAAGGCCAGGCCCTTAACCCAAGCCCACTTCTACATCACCCTGCAGCCACCCTTGCCCACCTCACCACACCAACAGCCTGGAGCTTGGACTGAGTGTCCCTGCATCCGATGGGACCAATGTTCCTGCCAGTACCCCCAAAACTGTCACTCTCTACTGCTTCCACTCTCGTTGCCAAAAGACTCCTAGAAATCCCATCTTGCCACCACTTAGTGAGCCCCCTGAACCAGCAGGGTGCCCAGGCACTGAAAGGACCAGGGCCAGCCTGCCCCCACCCCCCCCCACAGCTGGGCCGCTCCCACCCTGTGGGACTCAGTCACTCACTGCGCATCTTCACGTGCTGCGCGACCTCGAGGAGCTCCATCTCGGTGGGCATGTACCCCAGCGTCCGCATGCAGTCACCCAACTCCCGGTGGCCGATGTAGCCGTCCTGGTCAGTGTCAAACTCCTCAAAGGCAGCCTGCAGCTCTGCAGGGGAGGGAGGTCAGACCCCGAGGCCAGGCCCAGGGTCACCTCCAAGCCCCCAGCGGCACCGACAGCCACTCACCTTCCAGCTCCTCGGGGCCCAGCTCTCGGTCCTGCAGGAAGGTGGTCCAGCATGACCTCAAAGGCCAGCCACAGCTCTACCCTTCCTCCTCCAGTCCCTGCTTAGGCTGGCCTGCGCAGGGCCAGCTCACCGGTGCAGGCAAAGCCCCATTCTCCCCCACACTCCTCAATAGCAGAGAGCTTCCTTGGCGTTCCAGGCCCTTGCAGCCTGGCCAGCTCTCACAGAGCCCTGAGGCCCAGCTCTGCCCACTGTGCTGGAAGCCTAAGCCCCGCCCCCACAGCGCAGGCTCCCCCAGGCTGGGCCAGAAGGGGCAGAAGATCCAGGTAGTTAGGAGCCGGAGGGCTGAGACTGGGGCAGGCATTCCAGCCCCACCCCACCCCCAGCCCGCAGCGCAGCGCAGCCCAGCCCAGGTTCCCCCTGACCTTCCCGAACATGCGGTTGAGCAGGGGCCCATATGCCCTCTGAGCAGCGTCCTGCTGGGGGTCAGAACGATGCCGGTGGGACTGGCGGCGAGAGGCTGGCCCAGGGGGAGCTGGGGATGGCTCTGCTTTCTTCTCTTCTGACCTTGAAGGCTTTTTGCTGCTCCTTGAGGCCTCAGGGTCCTGGACAGGGGTTTGCTCCCCAGCACTGCCCTTCCGGGATCCTCGGGGCTTCTTTTCTTTCTTGCTCTTCCTCTTGGCCAGAGGGGGCCCCTCAGCACCGCTGCCCGGAGTTACAACCTCTGCAGGGGGCTTCTGGGAGCTGGGGCCCAAGCCTGGGCTGTGCTCTGTGGCCATGTGGGGAGACACAACCAAGCCCGAGGCCGCTGCTCCCCAGCACCTTTGGCTCTCAGGAGCCACAAAGCTGCTTAAGTGCCCAGTCTTCCAGGGGATTGCTGGGATCAGACCTGAGAGCGATTAGGGTAAGTGAAGTAGGCAGCTCAGGACCTAATCCCTGCCCTCTGCCCTGGGGTGGCCAGGGCAGAGTTAGATGTGTCACCAGAACGCAGCAAAGGCTGCCAGGACACCGTGGCTGCCATGAGCTTCAGGCTCCAGCTTGGCTGCTCCTCACCTGGGACACCCAGTCCATTCTCTGAGTCTCAGTTTTCTCATCTATAAGATGGGGAACATTGCTGAAGAGTTGCACGCTCAGCCCAGCTGTGACAGGCAGGACTTAGCCAAGCAGAGAGCTCCGAGGAAACTTCTCAGGCAGGGGATGAGCATAGGCCTCTTACAGCCTAGCGCCACCCTCCCCAGGGGGGACATCCTGGATGGGGCAAAGAGCCTGCAAGCCCCGGGAGGAGGCCACAGTACAGAGGTCTCAAATGCTGACTGAGAGACAGGGATGATGTCAGAGGAGGTGCGCCCTGAGCTGGAGGGACCCTGTGGGGGAGAGGGCTCAGCCCGCTGACCCTGTGTGCATGGAGGGCCCTGACTGGTCACTTGGCCCTACTGGGCCAGGGTTAGGGTTTCCCAGAGAGCAGCCCCATGAATGATTGATGTCCTCTCAGCTTGGGTTTCCTGCCCGGCCGCCTCTGTGTCTCCGGGTGCCATGCTGCAGGCCCCTGTGGGGGCCAGGCGGGCAGCTGGGCCACTGGGCAGGCCAGCACGCCTCACTTCCAGCCATCGGCCTGTGCCTCAAGGTAAGCCAGGTGTCACACTGAGGCTTGGGGGAGGGTGCCCAGGTCTCTGATTTAAGGGACTCTGCCGGACTAAGAGCCTGAGAGTGGGGAGGCACAGGGCTCATGGCCTGGTGTCTGCAACAATGGGCCCAAGTAGGATTCAGCCCTGCTGGGGTATCGTGTCCCTCTCCTGGCTGTCCTGCGAGGCCTTCCTCCCCCCTCAGAGGGACACTGCATCCGGAGAAGGTGGGATGGAGATAGTAGACCTGTTGGGTCCCAGACCTGGGTGCCCCAGACCACCTTGCCCTCATCACTTGCTGATCCCTCTTCTCTATTTAGTAACTGTAGGGGACAAGTAAGGGCCCCTGTCCCCAAGCTCTGGGAAGCAGGAAAGAGGCACAGGTAAGCTAAAGAGGCAAGAGCTACTCCCAGATTAGGCTATGGGGGTTCAGACTGCACCCCAAATTTCTGAGCCACACTCTCTGAAGGGCCAGAGCCTCCTGCTGCCAGCCACCTTTCAGACTCTTCAACCCAGAGCCCTTCCCTCTTAGAATTTTAAACACTTGAACCCAAGGCCATCAGGCATAAAAGGGTTTTATGAAGAATTGACAGATTTGTTTTTGTTTTTTTGAGATAGGGACTCACTATGCAGTTCAGGATGATGTTGAATTCAATATGTAGCCCAAACTGGCCTTGAATTCACAGGGTCCACCTGTCTCACCCCCCTCAAAACCCCCCCACATGCTGGGAGCACAGGTGTGCACCACCATGGCCAGCTCTGAGTGGTTTTCAAACTGTAGTCTCTGGAGCTCTAAGGGTACACCCCGGCCTTTAATATGACACAACCTTTTAGTTCACATAGAAGTTTCACTCTTTTTTTTTTTTTTTTTTTTTTTTTTGCAACAGGCTCTCACTGTGCAGCTTACATTAGCCTTGAACTCAAAATGTAGCTCAGGCTAGCCTCGAACACATGTGATTTTCCTGCTTTGGCCTTCCAAATGCTAGGACTACAGGCATGTGCCACCATACCCGGCCCACTATATTTTATTGAAACAAGATTCACAAGCTTTACCAATACTTTTAAAAGTCTCCAGTTTAGTCTACTTGGATACAGATTTTATGTGGCACAATGGTTAAGTCTGGGTATTTTTTTTTTAATCTCAGTTTGGATCCTGGAACTGACTTTCCTTCTTATGACCTTAAGCAAATTACTGATTTGGTGAGGCTTCTGTTCCCTCGCTTGTAAAATCAGTAGTAGAACCACATAAGGTCATCTATTTAAAATCCCTAGCAATTGCTTGGCAAACACGAGGTCATGAGTTTGATCGCTGTTACCAAAAAAAAAAAAAAAAAATCCCTAGCAAGGACTGGGAATGTAGCTCGGAGACAGAGTGCTTGCTTAGCATGCACAAGACCCTGAGTTCAATCCCTAGTACCACGACAAAAAGGGGAAAAAAAATCCTTTAAAATAAATAAATAAATAAGGGCTGAGGATTTAGCTCAGCAGCACAAGTGCCTGGTTAGAGGGCAGAAGCTTGTAAGTTAGATTCCCAGTAGCAAAAAAAACAAAAAACCAAGGAGTTAGCTCAGTGGCATAAGCACTTGCCTGGTAAGCATAAGGTCCTGAGTTCAATTCCCAGTACCAAAAAATGAATAAATAAATAAAATCCCTGTCCCCCACCAAAAAAGCTGGTGCATACCAGTAATCCCAGCACTCAGGAAGCTGAAGCAGGAAAATCATCATGAGTCTGAAGCCAATCTAGGCTACACAGTGAGTTCAAGGCAGCCCAAAATACATAGTGAGACCTTGGCTCCAAAACAAGGTGGGGAGGGCGGGGAATGTAGCTCAGTAGCACAACCACCTGCCTGGCAAGTGTGATGTCCTGAGTTCAGTTTCCAATACCAAAAAACAAAAACGAAAAAACTCCCTGGTGCAGGCCAAAAGGTGACAATAACAGCCCAAAGAGGGACAGTGATTTGCCTGGAGATGCACTGTACCCTCTCCTTCATGCTCAGTCATTCCTGCATTCATTGATTCACCAGGCACCCAGTTCGTGTCCAGCAGTATACTGGGGACCCCCAATGGACACTGCTATGGAAGCCAACTTGGGTGCTGCTGGCCTTGGGCCCCGCACAGAGCTCGAGGATGAGGACTACTACCCTCAGGGTGGCTGGGACACAGTATTCCTTGTGGCCCTCCTGCTCCTGGGGCTGCCAGCTAATGGGCTGATGGCATGGCTGGCTGGTTCACAGGCCCGGCATGGGGCAGGCACAAGGCTGGCCCTGCTTCTGCTCAGCCTGGCCCTCTCCGACTTTTTGTTCCTGGCAGCAGCATCCTTTCAGATCTTGGAGATCCAGCATGGAGGGCACTGGCCGCTGGGGACAGCTGCCTGTCGCTTCTACTACTTCCTGTGGGGTGTGTCCTACTCCTCTGGCCTCTTCCTGCTGGCAGCCCTCAGCCTGGACTGCTGCCTGCTGGCACTGTGCCCACGCTGGTACCCTGGGCACCGCCCAGTCCGCCTACCCCTCTGGGTCTGCGCCGGGGTCTGGGTGCTAGCAACGCTCTTCAGTGTGCCCTGGCTGATTTTCCCTGAGGCCACCATCTGGTGGTATGACCTGGTCATTTGCCTGGATTTCTGGGACAGCGAAGAGCTGCCCCTGCGGATGCTTGAGATCCTCGGGGGCTTCCTGCCTTTCCTCCTGCTGTTCGTTTGCCATGTGCTCACCCAGGCTGCAGCCTGCCGGATCTGCCACCACCAGCAGCCTCAGCCCTCGGCCTGCCACGGCTTTGCTCGCGTGGCTAAGACCATTTTGTCAGCCTATGTGGTCCTGCGACTACCTTATCAGTTGGCACAGCTGCTCTACCTGGCCTTCCTGTGGGACATCTACCCCGGTTACCTGCTCTGGGAGGCCCTGGTCTACTCAGACTACCTGATCCTACTCAACAGCTGCCTGAGTCCCTTCCTCTGCCTCATGGCCAGCGCTAACCTTCGAGCCCTGCTGCGCACCATGCTGTCCTCCTTTGCTGCGGCTCTCTGCGAGGAGCGGCCAGGCGGTTTCCCACCAGCTGAGCCACAGACACAGGTGGCCTCTCAAATCCCAACTCTAACAGCAGAGGCCCAGCCACCCCTGGATCCTGTGACCCAGCCTCAGGTGAACCCCACAGTCCAGCCACCCCTGGATCCTGTGGCTCAGCCTCAGGTGAACCCCACAGTCCAGCCACCCCTGAGTCCCATGGCCCAGCCTCAGGTGAACCCCACGGCCCAGCCTCAGGTGAACCCCATGGCCCAACCACCCCTGGATCCCATGGCCCAACCTCAGGTGAACCCCACAGCCCAGCCAACTCTGGATCTCATGACTCAATCTCAGGTGAACCCCATGGCCCTGCCACCATTGGATGATATGGTCCAGCCACAGTCGAGCACAGAGGCCCAGTCCCCTGGCCCTGTTCCCAGAACCCCCAGACCCTGTGAGGAAGCTTCCTTCAGCCCATCTCTTGATCCTTCACCTGAGGCCTCCAAGAGCCCAATAATGACAGTGGCCCCCTAAGAAGGAAGCCCTAGCAGTGCTCTACCAACAGAGGCCCCCCGTGTAGGTCCCACATGAGGCTCTAAGAAGGCCAGGCCTACCAGAGCAGTGAAAAGCCAGAGGGAGTGAAGGAACCAGCCAGTCAGAGAGGTGGGAGTTGCAGAGAATGTCACTGTTGAAAACCCCACCAAATCTTTGGGCCTGGAAGAACCACAAGGAGGAAGTGAAACAAAGCAGCCAAAGGTCCCAGAGGGTTAGTGTCAGCATCCACTGCCCCGCTCCTGTCACACTCTTCCATGGTTGCTGCCAACGCAGTCACCCAATAGCCTTCTGAGCCACCTCTGATGGTGTCTTGCTGGGTTCTGTCCTCCAGTACCGCAGAAGCCGCCTCCTCTGCACTTTGGTCCTGCTGGAGGAATAGAGTAGGTCAGGCCTGGACACAGAGACAACAAAAAGAAAAATCCCTGCAGAGAAAGGAGGCCACCAGAAGCCTGTAGCCCCAAGCAGAAGCCAGAGGCCCCAGTGGCCCACAAGCTGGCCTGGCATGGCCAAGCCTCTCTACCAGTGTCTTGTCCCAGAAGACATTGAGGCCAGGGTAAGATTTCCCTCAGCAAGGAAGCTGGAGAAGAGGCAAAAGTGGCCAAGCCTGGATTCAAATCCAATCCTGTGATGCCCTTCCTGGGTGACCCAGGACAATCTACTTTAGAATTTCTGTTTTGTGGGCTATTTTGAAGATTAAATGAGGGGGCATGTGAGGTACCCCCAAAGGAGCCATGTAGCTGGGGATCAGTGAACAGATGTCCTCTCCATCAGGGGCATACAGAGATAGCCCTTAGGGTGGCTGGGTGGAGGCAGATGGGAGAGCCACCACCTGGCCAGAGCACCTGGGCTCCTGTGACTGGTCTGGGCTGCAGATACCTAGGAGGCCTGAGAGATCGTGGTGCCTGGACCTCTGCATTTTGTGGGGCAGGGAAGGGTTGGCAAGAGACTTCAAAGTCTGATTCCATTCCACTCACCTGCCCCCAAACCTCCCAGGGAAAGCTGCACAGATTCTCTAGAGGGGCTTCAGGTAGAGGCTGTACTAGACCCAGCCTCCCCCATCTAAGCTTAAGGGCACAGTTTAGAAGTTATCTGAGTGCACCAGTGGCCCCAGAAAGGGCAAAGGTTCCCAGAGGTCACCAAGCTTCTATCAGGCAGAGCCAGCTTCTTGGCAACTACAGATACTGCCAGAAAAAAGAAGAAGTGTTGCAGGCCTCTTCCCCACTCCTGCCCCTCTGCTTTCTCCCTGCCTCTAGTGTCCAAGGCCACAGCCCCTCCCCTTCCCCCCACAGTCCTCTCCCACTAGTTCAGCATTGGGATCTGTAGCAGCTGTGAGATGCACCCCCCCAGCAGGTGTAATGACAGTGGCATTTTACATGCTGCCCTTTCCAAGGCTATACCATTGTAAAAAGGTGGCAGGCAGTTTGGGCAGCTGGGCGTGGTACAGTGAAATCTGGGTTGAAGTCCTAGCTTCCTCTTGGCCCCAGTGAATGCCTGTGTCAATTGGGGATAATGTTTTTCTTGTCAGGTAGCAGGTTGCAGTTATTACCAGAGCCAAACATAGGAAGGGCATGGATTACAGGCACTAAGACAGGTGGGAGAGGGATTGCTGGGCAGATGTGAGTTATTTGAATCCAATCATCCAATTAGTATTTACTGACCCATGCTAGATCTGGCTGGCCCTCACTTTTGGAGATACACAGGTGAGGATGAGATTGTGGTCTCTGATGCTCCAAAGGGGTTGTTTGAATCTTGGTTCTAATTTCACTGTGTGTAAACTTTAGCAAAACTCTTGGCTTCTTTGAAACTCAGTTGCCAATCTGTAAAATGAGGATCATAACTGATTGATCTCTATGAAGTGTATGGATCTTTATCGAATATACAGTAAGTGTTCAATCACTGTTAACCCTTAGTTTGATTGTACCAGTGGTACCCCCTGGCCCAGGCCAGGCGTGAGACCAATTCAGGCCAAAGCCCATGTGACAGGTAGACTGGCTGCCAGGTTTTATTCCCCCTCCCACACTATCTCCTTCTCCCTCACTTTTCCCATTTTATTTGTTGAGGCACATACTCACTGGGGACAGGGCTTGGACTTCTACCCCTTCCTGGCAAGGGTCCCAAAGCTTTTCAACATGGCGAGCAGATCAATGAATAAAACCTTGGCACCAGCCACCTGCCTTGAGGACTGAGCTAGCCCTACTGCCAAGGTCCCTAAGGAGAACCCCACTCATAGTGGGTAATTGCTATCCAGGAAAAACACCGGGCCCTAAAGTGACCTGTGTGTTGGAGTTTTCCCAGAGTTTCACAGAGGAGGCTTATGTTGGCGGAAACAGGGCCTTGAAGTCCCCCTCATCACCCCAGCACACAGGGTTGGGCTCCTGTTGCATTCTGGGACATTCTTTTCCATCCTTCTCTGGGGGAGAGACACTTCCCTCTGTTCCACAGGAGCCAGATGTTGATTCTGAAGATTTTTAGGCTACATTCAGGGATGCCACTCGTTTACCCGCTCAACCTGCACTAAGTTGCTGGGTACTGGGTCCCTTTCTGGAAGCTGAGTGTTGAGTGGGGGAAAAAAAAGGCAAAATCCTTGCCTTCAAGTTGTTGACATCCTAGCAGGACGAAGCATCTGGTGATCTAGTAGTGACCAAGAACAATGCAATGAGAACAAGGAAGGGCCAGAGAGTGACTGGGTGAGAGGGGTGTCAGGGAGAGCTCCAAGGGAGGTGACAGGTGAGCAGAGACATGGGGTAAGTTGAGGGCTAGAGTCTTTTCAGACCCAGGGTGAAAGCTTCCAGCCAAAGGGAGGAAACAGGATGCCCTGTCCTGGGGTCGGGGGTTGTTCAGGAATGGGAGAAGTCAGCATCATTGTGCCACAAGCCAGAAGAGGACAGTGGAGGTACAAGGGGTGGTGAGTAGGGGTCAGACAGGTAGGGTGGCTGGAGAGACAAGGCAGCTGAGGATTCTGTCTCAATCAGCCCAGTGATGGGTTGGGAAGGGTTCAGGGAAACGGGGCCATCCAGGCTGGTGTGGGCTTTAAACAGACCCTCATCTGCTCCATCTGGTGCTCACATTCCTGCCTGACCAGCCTAGGGTTTATGGAGAGCACTGGGAAATGCAAGGACTTTGAAGCCAGATGGAGAGTGAACACTATCTGTGTATCCTCAGGCAAACACCTGCCCTCTCTGAGCCCCTCTCCTCCCAGGGTGGAGAGGGGAATGAGATGAGACACACACACACACACACACACACACACACACACACACACGCCAGCCCACCGTCCAACACACAGCCGGAGCTCCTTTCTCTGCCCCTCTTTGCCTTTTCGTTTTTCATTCTGGGAAAGAGACCCTGCCATCACCTCCTGGTTACCCAGGGTAGTAGATGCATAAGAGGGTAGGAGGGAGCCGGTGCCCAGAACCATCGACTTAAAAGAAAAGTGGGTCCCACAAGGATACAGAAGGCCCCGCGGTGAGATGCGGTGGGGTTAATCTGGGGAGGCCAGGCTGGGCTCCTTCACAGAGAAGGAAGAGGCTCCGCATAGATGGTCCAGGGAGCAAAGGAAGCTGCGAGGGACTGCAGCCCTCAATAAAGACCCTGGCAGGACCCACGGGCGTTCATTGTGAAGAACGGAACCGCTGGACCTTTCCCTCCCTCCTTCCAACATTGTTTTACTTAGCCGAGAGCTTTAACTCTTACAAAAACTGCCATGTAGACACCACCTGAAGGAGGCGGGGACAGTCACAGGGTGCCTTAGGGTTGCGCAGTCCGGATGGAGCCTGGCAGGTTTGGCTCCATCCTACCCGGCAACTCCTGCCCATGCCCCAGTCCTTAAACATCGCCCCTTGCTCCAGCCGCTAGCTGCAGAGTAACTTTTCTCCTGGTGGGGAAGCTTCAGACCCTGCCCACTCGGGGTGGGGCCCCTCCTGGCCCCGCCCCAGTCCCGCCTGACCCCGCCCAACCATTTCAGCGGTCCCTCCCCCGCGCGCGTGACTCGGCCCCGCCTCTCCAGCCCCTGCCCGGCCCCCTCCCCCGCCCTCGCTCCTCTGTCACTTCCTGATTCCCGCTTCCTGCTTCCCAGAGATCGGGATCCCAAGCAGTCCGAGGTCGCCGCCGCCGCAGCCCCCGGCCCTCCCGGTGAGCGGTGAGCGGGAAACGGGGCGGGACCCGGCCAGGAGTGCAGGCGGGGGCGGAGTCCAGGGAGGGGGCTGCAAGTTGGAGGAGCATTTTCTCTCCTTTGCGCCCCACCCTCAGTCCTAGCTCCCAATGGACGTCCAGCCTCTTCTGAGCCAGGGTCCCTAGAAGTTGGGTCCCTGTTTCACCTTGGACCGTGCTCTGAGGCCGCTCTGGGATGCTTGGCGGCTGGCAGCGTCGTCTCGACCCCTACTGCGTTCTGCCAAGTCCCCCGGGCCGGGGTTCCTGCAGCTCCCTGCACCTTCCCTGGAACTCAGAACTGGGGCCTAGAGCGCCCTGCAGAGGGGAGACCTTTCCTGCCTCCACTCTTCCCTGCCCTTCATGCATCCTCCAAATCTCTGGGCAGAAGAGGCAGCGCCGAACCGTCCCGGATCTAAAGAGTTATGCCTTGGTTGGGTGGGGGGGCACAGCAGAGATGGGGGGAGGGGTCCAAGGAAAGTTCCTCAAAGCCACTCAGAACTCAGCGGTGGCTGAGTTTTAGAGATCAGTGCATTTACCCCTTCATATCACTGCCTGTGGGAGGCAGCCTTGGTCTGTGCCTGTGACCCTGCTCTGTGACTGGGGAAACTGAGACCCAGGCTGGTTCTAATAACCAGGCTCAGTTGCCCCCTTGCACCTCCCATCATGCAACCCAGGGAGAGCTCAGGTCGCTGTGACAGCAAGGTGATTCCCCACCTCTCTGCCCTGCAGACATGTCCTTCCGAAAAGTAGTACGGCAGAGCAAATTCCGGCATGTGTTTGGGCAGCCGGTCAAGAATGACCAGTGCTATGAGGACATTCGAGTGTCCCGTGTTACCTGGGACAGCACTTTCTGCGCAGTGAATCCCAAATTCCTGGCAGTGATTGTAGAGGCCAGCGGTGGGGGTGCCTTTATGGTGCTCCCCCTGAACAAGGTGGGTCCCGTCAAGGCTGGGAGGAGGGCTGGAGGGAAGGCGTTGGGCACCTGAGCCACTCCTGTGGCCTTTCTGCACACCTCAAAGGCCTGCCTCGTCTGACCCCTCCCTGCCGGGCAGGTATTATGATCCATATTTACTGCCCAGGAGGTGTGAGCAAAGGTGGCAAAAGTATTTATTGCCACTAAGTCTAAGAGACTGCAAACATTTCCTGCTTATCTGGGAGGGCACTGTCACATCTGGACCACCAGTGAGCCAGGCTCGCTACATCATCCTACTCCTGGGAGGGGACTGAGACTCTGTAGAGGCAGAGTACAGCCATTCTGACTATGCCCCCGTGCCTGCAGACGGGCCGCATTGACAAGGCCTATCCGACGGTGTGCGGGCACACAGGACCTGTCCTAGACATTGACTGGTGTCCCCACAATGATGAAGTCATTGCCAGCGGCTCAGAGGACTGCACAGTCATGGTGAGCGCAGGGCTGTTCAAGCAGGGTCTCAGGTGTGGCTGTAGGCTACTGGTAGAGGCCTCAGCCTGGCATCCCATCCCTCCTGCAGGTGTGGCAGATCCCAGAGAATGGTCTGGTTTCCCCACTGACAGAGCCAGTGGTGGTGCTGGAGGGGCACACCAAGCGCGTGGGTATCATCACCTGGCACCCCACCGCCCGAAATGTGCTGCTCAGTGCAGGTCTGTGCTGCTCCCTACCCACCTTGCCCCTCGATTCCCCTCTGCATATGCGGCTCTGGAACATCCTAGCAGCCTCTCCCGGGTCCATCTGACAGATAGGGAAGCTGAGACCTGCAGTTAAGAGTGTTGCTTCAGTCCCAGGGGAGTGGGAAAAGTAGGTCTGGCAGGCTGATGGCCCCCACCTGCCTGCCCAGGTCTAAGCTGATGGCCCTCTACCTGCCAGGCTGTGACAATGTGGTGCTCATCTGGAATGTGGGCACTGCAGAGGAGCTGTACCGCCTGGACACCCTGCACCCCGACCTCATCTACAATGTCAGCTGGAACCGCAATGGGAGCCTCTTCTGCACAGCATGCAAGGACAAGCGCATGCGCATCATCAATCCCCGCCGGGGCACCCTGGTGGCAGTATGTGGCCCCAGAGGGTGAGGATGGCAGTGGACAGGCCCAGGGGCTTGATCGGGGTGCTGTACTGACCGTGTGTCCTTCCTCAGGAGCGGGAGAAAGCCCATGAGGGGGCTCGGCCCATGCGGGCCATCTTCTTGGCGGACGGCAAGGTGTTCACTACAGGCTTCAGCCGCATGAGCGAGCGGCAGCTGGCGCTCTGGGACCCAGTGAGTGGCTGTGATCAGCCTAATGGGGCAGGCTTGAGACTGGGCCCCTACTCTGGCAGCATCATCCTGGACTAGACTGGCAGGGGTCACCATGGAGAGGATGGCCCCAGAACCATGCAACTCTCTCCTGTCCCTACCCTGTGCTCTCTGGCCTTCCCTGAGGCTCCCCCATCATCTCCCACTGCCTCCATATCTTTGCCACCTTGCTTCTGCTGACAGAAGGGCCCTGTGTGAACCACCCAGCTGGTGTTCGAGAACCAATGCACAGGTCCCTTCTTCAGCAGAGCCCTTTCCACGAAGTGCTCTGTCCTACAGCTCTGTTTATGCACAGTAACCAGGGTCTCTTCAAAGCAGGGATGGGGTACCTGTGGTCCCCAGCATATGCTCAATGGCATGGGAAGAGTCCTAAGGCCTGGGGGAGAATGGAAAAGTAGGCCCACGGGAGTGGAAAGAATCCCTTGGTGGGGTCATACTGCATGGGTGGAGGCCAGGAGGTAGGAGAGAAACCCCTTTGTTTTGGGGGGCAGCACTGGCTGGCATATGAGGCTGCTTAAGGCCAGTCTTGGTTGGGGCTGTGGATGGACAATTGTGGCTTGACCTGACTGCTCTCCGTGTACCAGGAAAACCTCGAGGAGCCTATGGCCCTGCAGGAGCTGGACTCAAGCAACGGGGCCCTGCTGCCCTTCTACGATCCTGACACCAGCGTGGTCTATGTTTGTGGCAAGGTGGGGCTTGGCACAGCTGGTGGGGATAAGGGAAGTTTTGTGGTTTGAGTGCTGAGCCCTGTGCCCCTACAGGGTGACTCCAGCATCAGGTACTTTGAGATCACTGACGAGCCCCCCTACATCCACTTCCTGAACACATTCACCAGCAAGGAGCCCCAGAGGGGCATGGGCAGCATGCCCAAGCGGGGCTTGGAGGTCAACAAGTGTGAGATTGCCCGGTAAGGGGATGGGACTCACTCTGAGACTGGACCTGGGGATGGGTCAGGATGGGAGCAGGGGGTCAAGCCCAGGGCATCCAAGGTGAGATGTCACATCATAGGAGGTAGCTCAGGAGCAGGGATATGTCACAGAGGGGTCCAAGGGTCAGGAACCAGTCTATAGGAGCCCTCGAGGCCATAAGAAGTCCTGGAGTCAGCCTGTGGGAAGGCTGGGTAAGGTTTGGAAGTGGAGGCTGGGGGCCACCAGGAGAGCTCTGCTCATGGGGCCTCCTTCCTTTCCCAGGTTCTACAAACTGCATGAGCGAAAGTGTGAACCCATTGTCATGACTGTGCCAAGAAAGGTGAGACCACCTGCTTCTTGAACCCATTTGCTTTCTTCTCTAGCACATACTGGTGATGTGCTGGAGAAGCCTGTGAGGGGATGCAGTGGGTGAGCTGGACAGATGCTAGCATGCACTCCTCCCGGAGCGTAGATGGGGCAAGCAGGCTGACATAGAAGGCTAGCTGGGGTCTGTCCCAGAGGATCTGGGAATGGAAACGAGATGAGGGGTCTGGCTGCCAAGGAGAGTTCCATGAGGACAGCCAGGCCACATGGGCTTTGGCACCAGATGCCAAGAGTCTCAGACACACTTCCATTATTCTCCAGCTGATGTTTGCTGAGTGTTTCATTCAATGTGCCAGGCACATCTGGGTGCAAAGCGGGGTGGGGGCTGATAGAACATGCCCCAGAAGCTTAGTTCATGGGGCCCAAATGGGGTTCGCAGGATCCCACAAAGCCACATAGTTGGGGCCTGTGGTTTGCAATCAAGGGTGGTGACAGAGCCCTGCTAGGAGAGTTGGGGACATTGCAGAGAGAGCTGTTGGTATCCAGAAGGGAAGTGAAATGGCAGATTTGAGGTCACTCAGGGCCAGGCCATTAAAGGCTAGGTTGAGGCCATTAGAGGCTAGGTTGACAGAACATCAACCCAGAGCCCCGGAGGGAAGTGAGAAAGTGGCCACACAGGGTCCAGCTGTGAGGTCCTTGGTGGGAAGACCCCCCCCCCCCCCGCCCCCAGCTCATCCTGACCTCTCCTACCTGCTGTGCAGTCCGACCTCTTCCAGGATGATCTGTATCCTGATACAGCCGGGCCTGAGGCGGCCCTGGAGGCTGAGGAGTGGGTGAGCGGGCAGGATGCTGACCCCATCCTCATCTCACTGCGGGAGGCCTACGTGCCCAGCAAACCACGAGACCTGAAAGTCAGCCGACGCAATGTATTATCTGACAGCCGGCCAGTCAGCTCCAGCCGGCCTGGCACCTCCACATCCACTGCCACCCCCGCTGTTGCCACCCGCAGTGGCAGCCTCACAGGGGCTGAGGTATGGGCTCCCTAATCAGGGTGGTATCCGGGCCTGAGTGCTGCCCCAGTCTGTGTGTGCCCCAGTCTGTGTGTGCCCCTTGGTGAGTCCTCTGTCTGGTGGTTACTTTGACGAGGATTGTGGCTGCTGGCCACTGACTCCCTGTTGTCCCCCCAGGAGGCTGGGAAGCTGGAGGAAATCCTGCAGAAGCTTCGGGCATTGCAGGCACTGATCAAGGAGCAAGGGGACCGCATCACCCGCCTGGAGGAGCAGCTTGGCCGCATGGAGAATGGGGATGCCTAGGACCATGGCCCCTGGATCCACCCCCTCGATGCATCCCCTCCTTCATCCCCTTCTCACTCGGCTTCTGCTGGAGGGTTACGTATTGGCTGCTGACTGATCAAGGACCTCTGTGGCAGGTCAGGGCCAGTTTGTACCTGACCAGGCCCAGGGCCCAGTTTGGAGCCACTGCCTAGCTCTGGTCACTGCTACTGTGGAGGACTTTTATACCACGCCCAGCTTGCTTGTACTCTGAGGGACCATCTCCCCCCAACTCCTCCTAGCTTTCCCCACCCCCCACCCCCAGAGGAAGTGGCAGGGATGAGCTCTATATTTTCATTCCAAATAAAATTTTCTTTCTAAAACCCTGGCTTGACTGGCTACTGCAGGCGTGGGCCCGGAAAGGAAAATTGGGAAACTGGGGAACAGATAAGCGTGGAAGTCATGAGTTTGGAAGGCCTGGGGGCCCTGAGTAGCCACACAACACCCCTGAATTCCATCAGGCAGAGAAACTGTGGTAGAAGACTTGTAGATACGTCCAGAGCTTCATCCAGCTTTGAGCTGGACACCTGTTTCCTCTTTTTGGAAGCCTGGTCAGGCCGGTGGCCCCAGCCTCATCCAGAGAAGCTTGTGAGAATTTGATGTGGGCTGGAATGGTCCTGAGAGGCCCGGGTCCCACCAGGGTCCTGTGGCAGGCAAAAGTGGGTTGGGTGTTGTGGACCGGAAGCGGAAGTGTTGGGTCGATAAACCCCTAGCTGCAGTTGAGAGCTCTGGAGCTCACATCTCAGCACATCTAGAGCCAGAGGTGGGCACCCCCGGAGGAGGCCAGCAGTCCAATGGTGAGTGTTAGGGCCTGCTGCTTTCTTGGGGCAGTGGAGGGGGGTTCCAGGAGGTTCCAGTTCCAGGGGCTGGAATGTATGGAAGGGCTTCCCCACTAGGACCCAGAGGTACAGGGGCAAGACCCAGGTTGAGCATCACTGGGCAGAAGCTGGATCCAATTCAGAGCTGGGCTCCCTGAGACTCACAGTCCAGTCCTCAGCCCCACCAACTCCAGATCCAGTCCCCTGAGGCCCCTGGGATAGATCCTTACCTGGTCATCTCAGGAGCTGGACTCCAGCATGGCTCCCGCTTGTGTCTCTGGGGCCTGGAGCCTGAGGGAAGGGCCACACTCACACCCCTCCCCCTTCCTCTACACGCTCCACCTGCCTCTGTTCCAACCGCAGGCTTCCTCTGCCAGCTGCACTGGGCCGCCCCCAGCCCCAGCCCTGCTCTCTTGGGGCCCTCAGGGCTGGGGAACGGGTTGCTAGGCGGAAACTGCAGTAGCTGTGGGAGGAAGAGGGGCCTCAGGGACCCCCATCCTGGGTTCCAGCCAAGCAGAGGCTTAGGGGTTGCTTCTTTGTTCATCCAGATCCCCGTCTCAGCTCCCAGAGTCAGCACTGATTCCCACCACTCAGGCCCCCTTCCCAGGTGGGCAGTTTTGATATTCAGCCTGTTTTTTGGTTTTTGAAGACAGGGTCTTGCGATGTAGGTTAGGCTATCTCCCAGGCTGGCTTTGAACTTGTGGGGGGAGTCCTGCCTCAGCCTCCCAAGTGCTGGGATTACAGGCATGAGGCATTTTCTTTCTTTTTTTTTTTTTGGTACTGGGGATGGAGCTCACAACCTCACACTTGTCAGGCAGGTGCTTATGCCACTGTGCTAAACCCCCGGCCCTTTTCCTGGTCTTTTAAAGACAGGGTTTCTCTATGAAGTTCAGGCTGTCTTGAACTCACTTTGTTACCCACGCTGGCCCTGAACTCACAAGAGAGTCCTCCTGCCTCAGCCTCCCACGTGCTGGGATTATAGGCATTGTGGCACCACACCCAGCTAGCCTGTATTTCTTGAGTATCTACTTTGTGCCAGGTCTGTGGCTCCCAAAAATGTCTTCCCATGGCTTATTCTGATGAGGGAGGTGAGGTAAGGCAGACCCGCATCCTGTGTACTATGGAGAACATAGAGCAGGTTAGGGGTCTGCGGAGCGCGGGTGGGTGGACTACTGTAATAACCAGCAGTTAGCAACCAAGGTCAAGCTGGGTCTCCCAGGTGGTGAGCAGGCAGCCATGTGGCTCTCAGATTTGTGGTATTCCAGGCCAAGAGAAGGGCCAGTGCAAAGGTCTCGGGCAGGAGCAGGCTGAAGGAAGCAAGGGATGAGGTGAGCTGTGGGGCCAAAGCCAGGGGCAGAGGCAGATCACACTGGCCGAGGCCTTGACCAAATAAGGACTGGAGCTTTCTGGCTTGACTGCGTCCATTTTGCTGAGGTAACTGAGGTCCTTCTCAGGGGGGAATAGAAATTGATCTTGCTCACTCATCCAGCTCCACACCAGGTGACAGTCCCAACCTGTCTCCTACAGGCTCTATCCTGTGCCGTCGGGTTTGGGTTGCTGGTGGCCCTGCCAGGAACTCTGGGCTCCGAGGACAGCACGGGCTCCAGTTCGGTCACTGTTGTCCTCCTGCTGCTGCTGCTCCTGCTGCTGCTCATTGGCCTGGCCCTGGCCTGGCACCGCCTCAGCCGTGACTCGGGGGGCTACTACCGCCCGGCCCGCCTGGGTGCTGAGCTGTGGGGTCGTACCCGTCGCCTGTTCTGGGCCAGCCCTCCAGGCCACTGGCTTCAGACCCGATTTCAGTTGGGGTCACCAGACAATGCAGAGGGGCAAGAGGATGTACAGGATGCAGAAGATGAAGATGCTATGGACGGAGGCATGGAGGAGGCTGAACCCCAGGAAGAAGAGCAACGCTGCAGAGCAGAGGCCCGCCCAGAGCAGGCCTTGGGGTGCAGTGAGGAAGCACCTGACAATGATGCTGAACGGGGCTCAGGAGGCAGCGCTGAGGCCCTGCTGAGTGACCTGCACGCCTTCTCAGGCAGTGCAGCCTGGGATGACAGCGCTGGGGCCACAGGGACCCAGAGCCTCCACGTCACTGCACTATAGGAGCCAGCCTTGTATCCCAGCCCTGTCCTGGCATCTACTGCACCTCCGCTTCCCAAGCTGCCATAGTGGAAACACAGCTACCTGAGACCTGCCATGGTCACCCCAACTCCCACGTGGAGCACCTCAGATTGTCACCCCTTCCGGTTCCCAACCCTGTGCAGCCCTACCCCCTCTAGAAGGCCATCCCCCACCTGTGCCCCGGGCAGCCATTTGAAATCAACCCCTCCCACCCTGCAGATCTGTGATCCTAGCAATTGGTGATAGCACACTTTGGTAGAAAATGCTAAAACATTTTACTGCATGAGAAATGATACTTAGTTCCCTATTAAACTTACACCTAAGAAAAGTTCAAGTTACCTGTTTTAAAAATGCACTGTTTTCAGGGCTAGTGTATTATTACTTGGGAACTGTGTGTGTGGAAAAACTGGCCTTTGAGCTTATTGAAAAAGGACTACTCGATCAGAAATCTACAGGAGTACTTTAACCATTTTAGTGACAAAATAATAAATGATCCTGGTGACTCGATCAAATTTTATGAAACTGCAATCAAGCTAGTTAGATTAAGCTAGAAGTATCATCTGTGACCCTGTAATGTCCCCTCACTTCCCTGAGCAGGGGCTGCGCTTGGAATGACCCTGCCCAATCCCAGACTCCAGTAGAAGCCTTTCAATGCCATGATTCAGGTCTTTAATTCTACAATTAAATTCAGGTCCCTCCCAGTGGGACCCTGCTGGCAGCAGTCACAGCCGGCTGCCTCCAAGTGCATGATTCTGGGCCTCAGCCACCCTCAGCAAAGACACCCCTGTCTGGCAGACACACCCCAGTCTGTGGAGCGGCCAGGGTCCGGCTGTCCTCGCAGCCCACAGGGAAGGGGCCTCCAGGTTCCCCTCACTCATATCCATCCTCCTAGCGCCCAGGGCGCCCACGGCCCCTCTTGGACTTCTTAGTCCCTGAGGGGGGACGGATGGGGAGGGGAGCAGTGCTTGAGGGCAATGGTGGTGGTGGTGGCAGGAGTGGAGGTAGAGGAGGTTCCATGGGTTCTGGTGGACCTGGGCTAGGCCGGAATCCCTCAAAGGGAGAGAACTTGAGGGGGCTGCAAAGGAAACCAAGGCAGGGTCAGAGCCCCCAGGATGACCAGCTCTCATAGTAGATGAGAAGACTGAGCTGACCAAGAGCTATGGCCAAGGCCACCCAAAACCAATGGCCTCCTGTCACTTAAGCCCCCTGTGCAGCCACCTGCTCCCCTCTGCAGCCTGGTACCTGATTGGGGTCCTCGGACTGCTGTTGAGGCGCCGTGGGGAGCGCAGCTTGGGCTGGAAGGAGAAGCCCTCTTTGATGCTGTCCAGCACTGAAGGGGCCACGTATGTGAAGCCCTGGAGGGAGAAGTCAGGCCAGCTGATGCTCAGTGACTGCCACTCCTTAGCTACCATCCCTGCCTTGGCCCCCGCGGTCCATGGGTCCCCGGGACCCTCACCAGGAAGGCCTGATTGGCACTCTCACTGAGGGCCATGTCGTCTGGGCTGTCTACTGGCGTCTGCCGTGTGAAGCGGGTGTCGAACTGACTCACATCCTCCTCTGACTGCTGTGGACAGATCCGCACAGGAAGGGTGAGGGGGTCTGAGGCGTGGGGGCTCCACCTGCCATGGGGCCAACAGGACCAGCACTCACCAGACTTGGCCTGAAAGGAGGGTCCACACGGCGGGCCAGGAGATCATCCCAATTGATGTGCCGGAAGAAGGGGTGTCTCTGAGGGTAGAGAGCACCCTCAAACATGCCAACCGTTTACCTTTTCTGGCTCCCTCCCCCTCCTTCTGGTCCCAGACTCACCTGTACATCGGCAGCATCCCCTAGGCCACCCCCAATCCGTTGGCTGGGATTCCGCTTCAGAAACTGTGGGAGCGAGGCAGAGGTGAGGGCTTGGGGAAGGTACTACTGCCTAGCTCTGGGGTGGTTGGGGGAGGACAAGATTAGGGAGTACCCTGTAGGATGGCCTCCACTTACTGAGCCCCATGGGACCCTCAGGCTTAGGTATGCTGGTACCTTCTCCATGAAGCCTTTCCTGGCATTACCCTACATATCTCGAGTCAGGATCCAATGCCAAGTCCTGAAGGAGTCCTCCCCTCCCATGGGCACCCAGCCGCTGGGCCCCTGGTGGAACTGGCTATCTTACTTCCTGCTTATAAACTAGATGTGGACTTGTCTAGGGGAAACAGATGACCCATCAGAGTTGACGCCTGGGCACTCTGCACGGGCCAATGCCATTCAGGGACATACACAGAGTGGCCAGCAGGGTGGAGCCTGGGCAGGAGGGTCCCCACCTTTTTGACAAGATCCCGGGCATCTGGAGTGAGGTAGGGGGGCAGCACTAGCTTCCCCTTGATGATCTTATCCATGGTCTTCTTCCGGTTCTCTGCAGTAAAGGGTGGCTAGAAGAGGCAGAAGGTGAGGGGAGCCTGGGGGCCTCCACCGGGTCCTGCCCCTGTCGGGAAGGGGCTCTCCCACACCACCCCCCTCCCAAGGAGCTGGACTTGCCGATCCAGTGAGCATGTCGTACATCAGGGCCCCCAGGCTCCACCAGTCCACTGCCCGGTTGTGGCCACTGCGCACCAGAATCTCAGGGGCCCTGGGGGCCGGGTGGAACTGTCAGTCAGGCCAGGGCCCCTCTGGCTTCCTCCCAACCCCTAGGCCAGCTAGGTGCTACTTACATGTACTCGATGGTGCCACAGAAGGTGTGAGTGACGGCACCCTCATGAATGGACTCCTTGCACAGTCCAAAGTCCGTCAGTTTGATGTGGCCTGAGGAAGAATAGCAGAGGATGGTCAGGGCCACCTAGCCACGGCTCCCAGCCTCTCCCCACACCCCCAGCTATGCAGCTGCACAGCGGTGTGCTCACAGGCCCACCCTGGCTGTTGAGCATGATGTTCTCAGGCTTGAGGTCTCGGTAAATGATG
Organism: Hydrochoerus hydrochaeris; assembly: GCA_004027455.1. Taxonomy (NCBI): domain Eukaryota; kingdom Metazoa; phylum Chordata; class Mammalia; order Rodentia; family Hydrochaeridae; genus Hydrochoerus; species Hydrochoerus hydrochaeris. The sequence goes on along the minus strand of PVLA01001994.1, from coordinate 213,351 downwards.
CCTTGGGAGTGGAGATGGCCCAGAGCCAAGGTGATCTCCGCTAGGTAGAAGCTGCAGAGAGACAGGACAGTGTGAAGGGGTGGGGAAGAGCCAGGTACCCCTAGAGAAAGGGGGAAAACTTCACACCCACCAGGCCGTGTCTTCCAGGAAGATGCCTTCTCGCTCTAGATGTGTGAAGAGCTCACCCCCTACAACACAAACACATCAGAGGCTGTGTGCAAGGACTCAGTTCTGCCACTGACTTTGAGTCTCAGTTTCTTCTTGGGAAAAAGGGGGCTTATAAATCCTGCCCTACCTGCCTCCCAGAGCTGCCGTGGGGATTCAATTCAATTCAGCAAACATCTACTGCCGCCTACTCGGTGCCTGGCCCTGTGCTGGGTGAAGCTGGGGGCAGAGATGAGGAGACCCAGCCATTGCCCTCAGTATGCTCAGCCTGATGGGGAGACAGACACGCACACACTGCTCTGGGACGCCAGACTGCGGCAACAGCTCTGAGAGCTTTGCCCAAAGAACCTCAGGATGGAGACAGCACGGATGAAGTAAATCCCAGCAAGAGACAGAATGTGTGGTGGCGTGGGGCTTCCCAGGGTGCTGAGATGGAAGGGATGCAGCACATGCAGGTAGCAGCTCCCAGGGTACAGGGAAGGAGGTGGGAAGTGCAGACCTGAGCTATTTTATGGTGAGCAAGGTTGATAGGCCAAGGAGGCCAGGCTTTGTCTGAGTAGTTAAGAGACTCAGAATTATAATCAGTTTTGATGGACAGGAATGGCAGCACACACCTGTAATCCTAGCACTTGGAGGGCTGAGGCAGGAGGATCACTGTGAGTTCAAGGCCAGCCTGGGTAACATACTAAGTTCAAAACTAGCCTGAATTACACAGCAAGACCCTGTCCCAAAAAAAAAAAAAAAAAGAGGAGACACCAGAAAGCAGGTGAGCTGGGGCTAAGTAAAGAAACAACTGTGATCACTCTATACACACACACACACACACACACACACAGACCAAGACACAGTAGAAAGGATGGGCAACACTAGAGAGGATGCAGCTAGATGAAGCCCAAACCACGTGCAGGGCACACAAGGAAAGAGGACAGAATGAGAAGGGGTAGCAGAAATAGACAAAACCACCCTCTGGTCTTCTATCCCAATTCCCACCATTCCCATCCACCCCTCACACAGGCAAGGGACACACTAGGCACTAGACAGATGTTTGCTGAATGAATGAACGAATGAGTGAATGAACAGATGGATAGTGGATGGGTGGTGGATGTGGGGGTCCCTTAGCCTCTCAAGCTTCCCTCAAGTCTCGAGTATTCAGCACTTACTGCACTGGTCCCCAGCCACCCACAGCCCAGTTGGACCCATGTGCATACCACTGAGGCACTCCAGGATGAGGTAGAGTTTGCCACCTGTCTGAAAGGCATAGGCCAGTTCCACAATGAAGGGGTGCTTCACTGACTCTAGAATGTTCCGCTCAGCCCGTGTATGTGCTGTGTCCTTGGCATTGCGCACAATTTTGGCCTTGAGAAGCAGGAATGAGTTAGAAGGTGGGGCACCCAGAGCTCTGTCAGTCCCTTGAGCCATTACTCTCTTTTTGTTGTTACTGTTCCATGTCCTCTTTCATTGTTTTGCAGCAGAAAGTTCAACCCTGAACATACTGCAAAAATGTGTTACAAGGTCCTAATAACCTCAATGAACGTTGACAAAATATGCCATAAGCAAGAGCTAAGATTAACAGTATCAACAAGAATAAAAAGGGAGAAAGGAGAACTAGAGGAGAGAGGGAAGGAGAAGGAAGGGGATTTTAAAAAGAGAGAGCCAGGTGTGGTGGTGTGCACCTACAATCCTAGCACTCAGGAGGCTGAGGCAGGGGTCTACTATGAGTTTGAGGCCAGCCTGAAACACACAGCAAGATCCTGTCTCAAAAAGAATAAAATAAATAAATACATAAACACAAATTGTGTTTATGTCACACTGTCAGCCTCTGGACGCAACGTCTGCACACCCACGGAGCTGCAGTATGTCATGATTCCTCCCAGTGATCATCACACAGTATTGGATGCCAATAGTCAGGAGCCCCTTTTTCTAGAGCCCTCCTCAGATCTCTATAGAAATGATCTGGCCAGGACAAAGACAAGTGAAATTCCTTAAAGGTCAGTGACCCACAACAGCTAAGTATTCTACATGATTTTCTTGGCTCTGATCCATTGCCTTTCTGCCATCTTTGGTCATTTCACTGACTTTCTCCATAGTTCTGCTGCTATCAGCAATCATCATTTTAAGGGACTGGTTTATCCTTTACCATGGTGTTTCTCAAACTTGACATTATTGACACCTTGGAGCAGACAATTCCTGTGTACTATGTTTAGCAGCATCCTTTGTCTCTACCTACTGGATGTCAACAGCACTTCTTTTCAATCAAAACTCTGTTAACGAGGCATAATGGCAAAAGCCTATAATCCCAACACTGAGGAGACTAAAGGAGGACTAATGTGAGTTTGAGGCCAGCCTGGACTACACAGTAACACCCTGTCTCAAAAAACTTAAAAAAAAAAAAAAAAAAAAAAGGATTACTGAAAGTTCAAGCCCAGCCTGAACTACATGGCAAGATTGTCTCAGAAATAACAAAAACAAACAAATGAACAAAAACTGTCTGAAGATTGCCAAATGTCTCCTAGAAGGCAAAACTGCCCTCACTTGGGAATTACTACAAAACAATACACATCACAATAGCTAATAAACTAGCAAATCCTGAGGACAGAGAGCGTCTCCTCCATCATGTTTACTGCTATCCTCCAAATTCCACCACAGTGTGCTAGGGATGGTGGCCACCCTATATTTGCTGGCTGAGCAAATGACTCACCTTCCTCAGCACTTTCATGGCATATATTTTCCCCAGGTTAGTGCCTTGCACCTTTCGCACCTGGAACACCTGTAGGGCAAGGAAGACAAGATCAACTTCCCTCTCCACATCCTATCTTTAAGAAGCCCCACCCTCAAGCTCTATCACTGGGATGGAGAGGCCCAGGCTTACCCAAGGGTGGGGCAGTAAACTTCTTCAATCTAGGAGGATCTGCCCTTCCCCCTTTCAGCTAAAAGCTCTGAAGCCAATGGGAGGCTCTGCTGATTTACAGTTCTAATCTCTGTTGAGAACCTCAAGCTGCCTCATGGTGGGGGTTGAGGCCATGGGGCAGGGGTACTAGTACCTTGCCATAGCCCCCTTTCCCCAGCACTCGCAGCAGTTCAAAGCAGTGGGGCCCAATACGCTCTGGGCCCCGGTTCACGCTGGTCTCCGTCAGCTCCACCTCCTCATAGTGTCCCACAGGCCTATAGACACAAGAAGTGAATGGGGGCAAGGCTCCAATGCTCCCCAGTTCCCCTTCCCTAGTTCATTTCCCCCGTTCCCCAAGACCCTCACTCACTCCAGGCCAGCAGCCTTCAATTCGGTAAGGGGACACACGTCCTGCGAGAAACCGAGGGGTAAGAGGCAAGGGAGGTGCCTGGATCCCTCCTCTCCCCTTAAGTTACCCTGTTTGGCCCAGGGATGGGAAACGGCAGAATAAGGGCAAGGGCTGAGGAGGAGAGATCAGGGGTAGAAAAGGGAGAATCAGAGCCAGCGGTTGGGGGTCTGAAAGAGAAGGCGGGTTCGAGCTTCAGTGCGGCTGGGTCTTGCAAAGATCCAGGTTTGCAAAAGTCGGAGCCCTCTCCAGCTGTGTAGAGCCGCGGTTAGGACTTGGCCAGGTGACAGGCTCGGCTTTAGGGTCCATCGCGACAGGGTGGAGCACTCACCGCTGGGCTGAACTCTGGATCACCCTCGCCCTCGCTCCCTTCCTCTGTCTCCAAGTCCAGATCAAATACGGCCGCCATGGCCGCGCCGGCCCCGCGGGCCTCTCGGCCCGGACCTGGCCAAGTTCTGACAGCCTAAGCCTCGGCCCATACGTTATCACTTCGCGACTGCGGGCGCGTGCGGATGACCTAAAGTTGCTTTGCCCTCTTTGGGGCAGGTAGTTTTAGCCTAGTGGGACAAAAACATGGCGCCTATCGCACGGCCTCTTGGGAGTTGTAGTCGCAGAGCGTTGGGCTGCTCACCTACAGCCGGCGGATCGCGCTTTCGCGAACCGACTCTTCCCAGCACCATGCTTGGGGACGGCAATGAACAGGAACTGCCTGGAGGTTCCCATTTGGGCGCAGGAGAGAGTTTGAGCATGGATGGGCAGTGTCAAAGGTGCACAAAGGTGTAAGTGTAAATGCAAACCTCAGCTCTACTAGAGCAGTGCACTTTCAGGCTGGCGGAGGGTGCGGCGCAGAGAGAGGCAGGAACTGTTTCTTCTATTTGCTTCTGAAAGGTAGGTAGGTAGTTGCATTAGAAACTCTTTAACGATTTGCTGAGTGACCAGTTCACTGTTGAGCTGTTACTAGGCTCTTGTCTTTGAGGGTTAAATGTGTTTTTGTTTTTTTTGTTTTTTGAGGCAGGGTCTTGTTATGTAGGTCAGACTGGCCTCAAACTCAGCAATCTTTCTGCCTCAGCCTCCTAAGTGTTGGGATTACAGATGTTCACCACTATGCCCTGCTGTATATGGGCTTTCATCAATTTAAGCACGTTTAGTAATTGGATTGCCTAGTACAGACGGAATAAATGCACTTAGTAAAACTTGGTTGAAAGAATGAAAGAGTTAACATGCCAAACTTGGTCTGTGACTTCAGGTTGGGCATGAATTAATGCTGGATGGGGCCAATGAGGAGGGATTTTGGGACCAGACGAGGCCTTGGTTGAGTTCTGGTAGTTAGGGACTGTCTGCCTTTCCGTTGTACATGGTAGGCTGGGCATGAACTCAGATGGATAGAAGTTGGTGGTCTGCAGGCTGATAGAGGGTTATCTTGGATGCAACCTCAGGTTGTAATCTCACCAAAGGAGATCCTCAGGTCTGGGCCCTGATATGTATGTAGGTCAGGCCCCTGCCAAAGTCAGACCAGAGGCCCAGCCAGTGGAGTGGTTTTCCCCTAACCCCTACCCATCTCTTCCCCACCAGCTGGTTCCCTTACAAACAACCCCACCCTTAGCCCCATCTAGCTGAGTCTAGGAAGAGCTGTCCAGTCCAAGAACCCAGACTCCAGACATTTCACCAGTCCATAAGCCTTTATTTGGGAAGGGATGCTGGGGGAGCTGTCCACAGTTCCTGTGCTGTGCAGACAGTTCTTGAAGCAGCTTCCCTGAATGAAGAAGGCAGTGCAGACACCTCACGCCAATGCTAGATATTTCAGAGGCCAAAGCACTGACGCTTGGTGGAGAAGATGTATAGTACACAGGAGGAGAGGGGAGTGTTCATAAGCTCGGAGCTGTTTATATTGAGGGCAGAGAGGTGAGGGGCCTAGAAGCTGAGCAGGCATGTAAGACTTAGTAAATGTGAGAACCTGGCCATGACCATTGTGTCCATATCCACAGTGGAAGGACCTTGAGGACAGTCACTTTTCCTCTCTGAGCCTGTTTCCTCATCTGGACAGTGGGAGCAATAGTATCTGTGTGGAAGTATGAGGGAAGGTGATTGCTCCTGACCACAAGCCATCTGCTTCCACTTCTCAAGCCAGTTGAGACAGGGACATTGCCAGAAGGTTTTCATTGGACTCTTGAACTACCCTAGGATATGGATAAGAAGACAAGCATTTAAATCTCAGCTTGTCCTGGGATTTGTCCAAGGAGGATGGCCCAAGGTTGTCTTCTGTATGTGGCAGGAAGAGAGACAACCCTGAAAGGGTAAGAAGAGGGCTGGGGTTTGGGTCCACTCCCATTTGGGGTGGGCAGTTGCAGTGTGTAACACCTGCTACTTCTCCAGGGCTAGAATCCTAGGGCAGCTGTGTACTGGACTGAAGCCTTTAAGAGTACAACAGGCCCCCCCCACACAACTTGTTTTATGCCCCTCAGCCCAGAAGGATTTGGTGTTAAAATGGCCCTGCTGCTCTGGAGCAACCCTGAGGCATGGGAGTGGGCCAAGCTGGGTTAGAGTAGGGTGATAGGGAGAGAGACAGAGAGGACACCAGCAAGTAGAGGGCACTGCAACCTCTCCCTTAGCACTTTATCCCTGGCCCCTGGCTCCAGTGCTATTTGAAATGAGACAGGAAATGAGCAACTGGGTAGTTGGGCCTGTCGATGCCCAGGCCCTGGCAGAGGCCCAGCAGGCGAAAGCGGGCCTCAGCAGGGCTGGACCCAGCACAGGCCACACTGCAGTAGGGCTCCTCGTACTCGCCAGGCACCAAGGCCTCCTCCAGCAGATTCAGGCGCAGTAGGCCCTGGTCATGCAGAGCTTGCAGGGTCTCTCGGCTGGCTGTGGAACTTAATGCCTGCAAGTGCTGAGACACCAGGCACATGACACCCACCAGGTGACCACGGGCATGGGGGTGGGTGGGCAGGGCAGGTCTAAGACCACAGGCCACCATTGCAGCAGCCAGCAGCAGATCCACACCATAGAGCTCCAGGATCCAGTCTCGCAGGTAGAAACCACCCATGCGGGGGTTGATCTCAATGAGCCGAGGCCCCGCCCCAGTCAGTTTGAGCTCCACATTGAAGACACCATCAAGCAGCCCGCAACCCAGACAGCAGCGGAAGGCTGCCTGCACCATCTGTGCCTCCTGCTCCGGTGCCAGCCCCGTGGGCATACAGGCTGCTGTCTCTGTGAAGCCAGGCAGCCTCGTGGGGCCATTGTCAGAGACAAATGCGGCTAGCAGCTGCCCACCAAACACCACCAGGTCCACATCATGCTCAGTCCCCTCAACAAACTCCATCAGCAGCATGGCATTGCCCCAACCCAGCCCAATGCCTGGATGGTCAGCCTCACCCTGCAAGTCACGGGTGATTCGGGAAAAGTGCTCATGGCACTGTGACGCATCCTCCACCAGCTGCACACCTACTGCACCTGCCCCAAACTCCAGCTTCATCACACCTGGCAGGGGTACCTGATGAACAGCCCTCTCCACATCTGCCTCACTCTCCAGAGGGCAGCAGGCCACAGCATGGAGGGAGGGTGCAGGCCACGGTGGGCCATGATGGCGAGACAGGTGCAGCTGAGTGCGGCTCTTCTGCTTAGCCAGGCACATGGCAGCTGGAGGGCAGGAGGGCAGACCCAGCTCCTGGCAGAGTAGGGCTGTGAGCACCAGACAGTCATCCCAGTAGGAGAAACAGCCATCTAACTGCAGGCCACGTGCTCGCACCAGCTCTGCCAGCAGTCGTGCATTCTCCTCATCCCTCCGGTGGTCCGTCAAGTCAAAGTGGATAAAAGTCTGCACCAGCTGAGACGCAAAGTGGTTTGGGTCTGACTCTACCAGGTGCAGCTGCAGAAACCACAGGAGCACAAGACACCCAGGTCAGCATTTGCTGGGTGCAGAGGAGCCTGGATGCACCCTACGATGTGGTTCCAGCCCTCGAGGGAGATGGATTCATAAACACTAGCTTTTTGATAAATGTTGGGGTTTTTTGGAGACAGGCTCTCACTTTATAGAGCAGGCTGGCCTTAAACTGAGATCCTCCTGCCTCAACCTCCCCAGTGCTGGAATTATATGTACATGCCACTCAGCCTTGTTGAATGTTGATGACTGATTAAATGGGACCTATCCCAGCCTGGGAGTGGGGAGGGGTAGCATCCTGAAGGAGACAGTGTTAAACTGGATCTGAAGAATAAGCATCAGTCAGAGAAAAAAAATGGCAGGAAATATAGCTGCAGGGGGAAAGGGCAAGGGGTATGTGTGAGAGCTCAGCAGTGCATTCCCACAGGCAGCCTCACTGCAGGGCCTGCAGAGGAGCTAACAGGGTTGGGATTCGGGACAGGCAATTTGGTCTCTATTCACACCCAAGGTACCACAGAAGTTTCCTGCGGGGTTGTATATCAAAGCTTGAGGCCCAAGGTGGTGACACAGACACAAAACAGCTGAGACTCAAAGCAGAGGTAGCCACCAATGAGGGAGGGAGGCGGCTGTCTGCACAGTAACCCTTGGTGTCGGAGCAAGCAAAAAACACACCATATGAGGTGGGGCAGCCAGGCAGTCGAAGGCTGGGGGAGCTGAGGAAGCCATTGGCAAGCTAGGGCCAGCATGAAAAGGTCCCAGATTTTGGTTTTGGTTTTATTTTTTCAGTATTGGGGATTGAACGGAGGCTTCTGCATTGAGCTACATCCCCAGCCCTTTTCTATTTGGGGACATGGTCTTGCTGAATCACTAAATTGCCAGGTTGGGTTTGAATTTGTGATCCTCCTGCCTCAGGCTCCCAGAGTGCTGGGATTATAGCCCTGTGCCACCACACCCAGCTGTTTTCTTATCTGTTCAATAGGAATAAAAATGTCTACTTACCTGGTTTGCTCCAGATTCTATATTGGAACCTACTGCCATAAACCTGATTGAGGAGCTGTAATATGCTCTCCAGTACTCTCTGTGGGCCCTGGGTGCCCAGGGTCAGGAATGCAACCTCAAAATGACTGCCTGCCCCTTGCCCAGAACAGAGCAAAGTCCCTTAGACCAGCATTTAAAACCTGAGTTCAGCTACTGTACCTCTTCATGATAGCCCACCCTTATGTGGTAAAGTGTGTTTATTTTTTTCTCTGCCCAAAATTGCTCTGCAGAGGCCATTTCTCCCCTACTCTTTGTTTTTTGTTTCTAGCCATAATAAATATGATGTTTTTAATACCAACATTAAAAAACATCAACATGAAAATAGCCAGTGTGGTGATGCAAGCCTGTGATCCCAGAATTTAGGAGGCTGAGGTAGGAGGATCTCCACATGTTCTGAGGCCAGCCTTGGCTACATAGAGTTCAAGGCCAGTTTGAACAACACAGAGAGACCCTGTCTCAATCCTCCCCCCAAACAAACAAATTGGGCTGTAAACCAAGGGAATGGTGGTGCACGCCTATAATCCTAGCATCTGGGAGGCTGAAGCAGGAGGATGGCAAATTTGAACCCAGCATAGACAATTTAGCGACTGAGACCTTTGCCTCAAAATTTAAATAATAATAATAATAATGAGCGGACTGTGGATGTAGCTCAATGTGAAGCCCCAAATTCAACCCTAACATCACAAAAGCAAAACAACCAATTTGGGCTCTGGAACTAACCCTAAATGTCGCCCTTGTTCCTTGCCTGTCCCAGGCCACCTACCCTGGCATCTTCATCGTTCCTTTCAGTAGCCCTGGTGGATCATTAGGAATTTAATTACCTAACCCAAAGCAAGGCATCGAAATCCGCCTTTTCCTAGCAAAAACGCCCTGCCCCTGGCGCAGCTACCGTGGTTCCTCCTCGAGAGCTAACTCCGCACCTTTCATTTTAGGCCCCACCCCTAGCCACGCCTTGACCACTCAGGAAGTGAGTAGGGCCCGGTCCCGCCCCTGTCCCCGCCCACCTTGAGCCCGTAGTCTCGCGCCGCCTCCCACACGAACTTCTTGCTGACGCCGCCGGCGCCGACCACCAGCAGCTGCTTCCCTTCCATGAGGTAACGCGCCGAGCGCCGGAGCATGGTCTCCACCAGCGGCGCAGCCGCCGCCGCCTCGGCCACCAGGCCCAGGCGAGGCGCGGCCCACAGCCCCTCGAGCGTGCCGCACGCCTCCAGGCACAGGCTGCTGTTCAGCTCTAGGGCCACTGGGGTCAGCGCGTGCCTGGACACTGTCAGCGCGAAGTCCACTCCTGGGCCGGGCGAGGGATGCGGCTCAGCGCGGACCGCCCTCGGCCTCGACCCCTGGAGCCCAGCGCACCCGCCCGCTGCGCGCCCGCGCTCACCGAGGAAATCGGTGCAAGCCCGGCGCCCACCGCGCTGCTCGGCGCTCAGGCCGGCCTCCAAGGCCAGCACCGCGGCCAGCACGGCCTCAGCTGCCTCCTTGACGCGCTGCCTCACAGCTGCTACCTGTGCCGCTTCGCTCAGGCCACACTGGGCCAGCGCCACCTCCAGCGGCCTTGGCAGGGAGTTCTGGTGCCGCAAAGGCTGATCCCCACGACCCACTCCGCACACCACCTAGGAGATTGCTGTGACTCAAGGGGCTGGATTGGGAGGACCCTCCCAGGACTTCCTCTTCGAAGTGCCCCTGCCTCAAGCACACTTCCCAAGAACCAGTGGGTATTCAGGAAACTCCATTCTCCAACATAGCTCTCTCCAGCTACTGTCATCTGGACTGCAGACCCTACCCTACCAAGGCTCAGCTGGAGTCCCTGCTCCTTGCTTGCTCTAGCTGTTGCAGTCACCCTGTTGTGTCCTAGCCCTAGCATGTCCCCAAGAAGCTTCTCCACTGGGGCACTGGCTTAGTTGAATGTTTCGTTCCAGCTTGACCCAGAGTTGGGTAAGCAGAGGGTATCCCAAACCTTCTGAGCTCTGTAGCTTGGAGGTACCCCCTACCCCCAAGGCTTCAGGCCCTGGAGATTTATCAGAATCCCAGGTCAGCCTCTTCTGTGGGTAGGAGCTCTCTGAGAATATTAGCCCCCCTGCCCCCTGGGCCCCAGCATGGGGCTAAACACAGGGGCAGGCAGGGGCTTCTGGTGCAGGAGGAACTCGAGAGTGTCACGCCCAGGACATTGGTAACCAGAAACACCCGCCCCAAAATGTTTTCCTATCTACCCAGGGACTGGGCAGGGCCCTCATCAGATCAGTGAGACTGGGCTTGGGTGTGAGGGGTGCGGTTACCTGAATCTGTGCCCCCACCCCCACCCCGCTCACCTTGCTCAGTAGGGGCCTATCACCCTGAGTTCGACACACCACAGCACAGATGCGCACAGCCATCTCGCAGCTGGGTGAGGGACCTCCTGGGTGAAGAGGTGGAGGTCTGAATCCAGCAGAAAGTCCAGGAAGCCATGCCATGCTCCCACCCCTAAATGGTACAGGTGCCTCTCACCTGGGAAGGGCAGCTGGGCAGGTGGACACATAGCCTCCACCAGGACACTCTCCTCTTCCTCCAGCTTCTCCAGCAGTGCCAGCACTGTGTCCACTACAGCACCCAGCTCCACCCGTGGGTGTAGACACAAAGCTTGCCGCCCCCGCCAGCGCCAGCCACTGAGCTTCACAGCCACCTACAGCAGGAAGGGGAAAAGGGCCTCCTTGACACCACCCCATGTACCTGTAAGGTGGGATGTTCATGCCACTGTGCCTGAGACTAAACAGGTAAGAGGACAGGGTGTTGCCCCATCTCTGGGGCAGTGGCAGGGCTAAAAGTTGGGGACAGCTTCCCATTAGGTCTTGGGAACCACTCATGGGTCCCCTCCTGCTGGCATCTGCACAGACCTCAGGGTGGGCAGGAGCCTGTTACCTGCATGGCATCACCTAGAGCCTCGGACTGCAGAAAGGCCCCTACTTCCTCTGTCACCAGTGTTTCCTGGCCCTCTTTGCCACTCAGCTCCACCAGCCGTAGTCCTGGGCTGGCGTCCCCTCCCCGCAGCAGCCCTGGAGGCTTGTAGGTGAAAGCCAGGGTAGCTGGCACGGCCACATGGCCCTGCTGGGACAGCAACTGCCTCATCAGCAGCCGGTCCTCCAGCAACCGGGCCAGCTCCACCGAGGCTCCTGTGGGGCAAGTCAGATTGCGGGCCAGCTCTGCTGCCTCCTGGCCCCAGCCAGCACCCAGCCCCAGGCCCGCCAGGAAGTAGGTGGCACGTCTTGGGGGGACAAAGTCATCCAGGAATGTCAGGCCCCCTGGGTAGAAGCTCACAGCCTTGGAGACCAGCAGGGCCGCCTCACCCAGCTGCCCTGGTGCTGGCACCTTCATCAGCCAGGCTGGGGACAGGCAGAGGAGCATGTTTCCTGTGGGTAGAGGGGGGCAGGTGGCTGGCCAGGGAAGGCTTATGTCCCCAACACCCAACACCTCCAGCCTGGCCTTTGTGCTGCGGAGGAGACAGTTCTTCCCAGAACCCACCCCTGTTCAGAGTGGGGCAGCTGGTCCCGTGGAACGCAGGCAGTTGCCAAGGCTGGTAGGTATTTTGGGATGTGGCTGGGCCAAAGGGCGGGGCTGCCCTTTCTGTAGCAGGGTGGAGAATTTGGGCACACACTCACCCGGGCTCTGGACCCCACCCTCCAGCAGCACAGACAGAAAGGTGCTGGGGGATCCCAGAATGCACAAGGTCACCTCGGCACCAGGGCAACCTCGGGGGAAGAGACATTGCCAAGCTTACTAGGGGCTCCCCTTGCTGCCTCTCTGCCCACCACCTTCAACCCCTACTCTCATCTTTGGGCCCCCGGGTCCTTCTTGGTGATCAGATTAGAAGAGTACAAGGGCAAGGGGAGCTGCCTGCCTGCTAGGTCCCATGAGGCTACTCCCTTTCTCTGCAGTGGTCAGGCTGGGTGATGGAGACCTAGCTCTAGCCTGGGCTCTGAATTCTCTGTGACCTTGGAAGGGCCACTGTTCTTTGAGCTGTTTCCCAGGCTCAAAGCAAGTTGAATGCTTCCTTCATGGGAAGCAAGTCTCTGCTTCTCATGCATTCTAGGTGCAAACCCACTGTGCACACAAAGTCATTTGTGGCTATACAATAAAACAGATAAAGTAGGAGAGGAATTTTGGGGTCCTAGTTTTCAGTTACCTCCACAGCCTCTCCCAAGACACTTCTTGAGGAGCTCTGGCTCTACAGAACATGGTTTGCAAATCTCAGGGTAGTGTATGGGGGTGGGGAGTAGAGACCCCTGACCTCTGACTTCACTGGCACCAAATGTCCTTTGCCTCTGTCTTCATATGGAACCACAGCCTAGGGAAGGGGCCAACCTCAGTAAGGATGGGGAGCAACTGGACTGAAGGTCCCTCTCTGACCCACAAGGGTACCCCACTCCCCTCCATGGAGCCCTTGGGCACCTGTGTGGGGCACCTGGCTTCGGTCTTGAGTCTCTGGAAGCCCAGCTTGCTGCAGACAGCTCTGCAGGAGGCTGTAGTAGTAGACAGTCCAGGCCCGGGCCTTGGCCCCCTCAGGGGAGCCTTTGCAGTCCAGGCCCACATCCTGGCGCCAGGAGCCAGGGAAGCAGCTGATGGGCGGCAAGCCAGAGCCCTCCCTCTCTGGGCTTTCTTCTCCATCCAGGTCCTTGGAGCCCAAGGGGCAGTCCCACTCAGGACCCAGTGGATCCAGGGAAAGCTGGCGGGGAGGTGGGCAGAAGTGACTCGGGCAGGGTGAGCAGAGGAGTACATTAAATTAACCGACAGTGTGAGCTGTTATGTTCAAGGGCCCAGAATAGGAAAGAGTTGGGGCAGAGGCAAGAGACCAAGGGTTCGGCATGGGAAGAGTGCTTTGTAAACGATCAGGTGTGGTGCCTGGGTGAGGAGAGCGGGAACCAATGGCCTGCCGGCTGGATCAGAAACTAAACATCCCGCACCAGGTCTGGCCCGCCTTGGTTCACAGGGCCGGAGCTTTTCACAGAGCTTTTTCACTGAGGCAAGCCCAAACAGTACTCCAAACGGTACCTGACACACAGTAACTCCTCCATAAATATTTGCTGACTGAAGAATTGATGAATGAGCATAACAACTGCTTATAGGCATTCATTTCTTTCTGGGTTCAGTGCCCCATCTGGCAATATGGAGTTTGCTACCACCTAACTCTGTAAGTGAATGTCTTCACTGTTCTCAAGTAGGCACTGAAGACCTGCTATGCACCAGCCCTGGGTAAGGCGCTAAAGGAGAAGGCTTGTGCCCTCTTTCCAGGTGCCTGGAATCCTGTGACTGAAGGAAATCCAATACTCCTGCCCTCTCAGAGGCTGGCTGACTCCCACATAGGGCTGCTGAGTGCCTCAGTGTGACCCAGTTGGGGACACTTATTCCTTGCAGTTCCCTGGCTTGGAGAGTGCTTGGATCCTGCCCTGTCCCATCCTTGGGGTGCCCATGAGGCCGGGGACTTGGTTAACATCATGCTGTGGCCAGGACATGAGCACTCTGGGCTGTGGACCTGGGCTTAGTTCCCAGTTGGCCAGGGCTAAGCTCTGGAGCTCTGTGCCTCTCCTAGAAGGGAGTTCCCTGATGGCCAGGGCTGCAGGCTCACTGCTGCGCCTCAAACCTAGAACGGTGCAGGCTGCACAGCTGGCACTCGACAGATGTGTAATGACTGACAAGGGGCTGACAGTGCCCACTTTCCAGGGTTAACGGGACAGATGACGGGCTGGCACACAGAGTGAGGGTCAAGAGGTTGGAGCTGGTCATAGATCTGAGCCGTCCAGTTAGGGCAGCCCTCAGGGTTAAGCCCCCTGGATGCGTTAATGCCTTCTGGGCCCTCCCTCTGCCCGGGGACTTGGGCTGTTGGCGGAGGGGCCACAGGAGACTCACCATCTTGCAGGTAGAAAGTCTGGGGGAAAGAAAGCCGGGAGTCAGGGCCGGCCAGGTCTCTTCCTCACCTTCCAGCCCCTAAGGCTTTGGGACTGGTGATGCCCTCCAGCTCCTCCTCAATCCTGTCCCCACTGGGAGGTGACCATCTTTTCCATCCCCGCCCCACCCTGTGGAGCAGGAGGGACTTCCTTTACCGTCCCCAAGCGTCACGCAACCGGGTTTCTCGATCTCCAGTTGCCCTGGCTCAGCCCTTCCTACGGAGGAGGCCCGGGGTCTCTCTGAGTGCACCGGGTTAGTATAGAGGATCCCGCTGCGGGGCGCGGGGGCTTAGGGTCCCTGTCCCGCCGCCCCTGCCCCGCAGCCCCCCTCCTTGGCTCCCCCGGGGCAGGGCCGGAGCCGGGGTACCTGCGGGCAGCTCGGGCAGCGTTGGCTCTGAAGGGATCTATGTGAGCGGGCTTGAAGGCAGCGGCAGCACAGCGCGGGCTCTGCGACATCACCTTATATAGCTTGCTCGCCTGGTGCATGCCCAGTGAGGGGCGGGGCGGCCTCAGGCTGGCCGCCCGGCCACACCTCCTTGTTCCCCGCCCGGCAAGCAGCAGGGGCGGAGGGGCTGGCGCTAGGATGGCAGGTGGTGCGGAGCTGGCCAGGGAGAGAGTCTACCGGAACAGCAGGAATCTGCGGAGACACAGACTAAGTCCTGACAGGGTCAGGGACGGAAGGACAAGGACTGTCAGAAGACAGACCCCATAACGGAAAAGAGGGAAAAACAAACGGAAAGGAGGGGCAGGGGTAGGGAAGAGGAGATGCAGGCAGAGCCTGGTACCAGAACCACCCAGGGGGTGGGGTGCCAGAATGCCAGGCGGGGCAAGGTCCGCATCCCTGCCCTTTACCCTGAGCTCTCCCCATACCCAGCCCTGCAGTTGCTGTTCCAGTCAGGAGCGCCTGACCCCCAAAGCACTCCTGGGTGAGGATCTCTGTACATGCCTAGAAGGGAACAGCTTGGAGCAAAGGCACCAGCATCCAAAGTGGTGTGGTATCTATAGGATCCAAGGTGTCCCTCAGCCAGCCCCAAGGAGGGCCACCCACATGCAGTGTTCCCAAGAACAGGCACCCCCAGGTGCACCCCCAGACATGAGGCTCACACCATCTCTTCTAGTGTATCACCAGTGGATTCCAAGTCTAACTCGAGGCAGGACCTGAGCACCTCTGCCTTTCTAATCTGAAGCAAAGCTCACTTTCCTTTGGCCTTAAGTGGGGCTATTCCCCATCCTACAGGGCTGAGCGGCACTGGCAAGCTGTCCTGTCCTTTTGATTCTTCCTCTGACACCCCACCCTCACTCTCCCCAACCCCCACTGTCTCCAAAAACATGTTTGGTTGGGAGAGGGTGTTGAGGAGCCTGGCAGCTTTTGAATCCTTCCTGCAGACCCACCTCTGTCTACCTCTGCAGGAACTCTGAGAGGGGAACTGCCTTATCCCTGGCCCTCCAGTCCAAACTGACTAAAGCTGCTGTGAGCTCTCCCTGTCACTGCCCAGGCTCCTGGTACAAGGTGCAGCCACCCCACACGACCTGCCACCTTGCTGCCTGTGTGGCCTGAGATAGATCCCATTGGGGCTGTCACCCAAAGAGCATGAGCTTTGACATTTAATGGGCCAAGCAGTGTCTGGGGACCCCGTGTTCTCATCTTCAAGTGGGGATAACCTTGCATAAGTAGCACGGGCTTAGCTGGGTAAGGGTGCCTGGTGGTGACTGAGCACTTTGTGGTTCCATCAGAAATGTCAGCAATTCTTTCTTTTTTTGTTTGTTTTGCAGTGGGGTTTCATTATTGTATTCCAGATTGGCCTTGAACTCACTGTGTAGCCCAGCTGGCCTTGAACTCACAGCAGTTCTCCTGTTTTACTATCCCAAGTGCCACACCCTACCCATCCACAACATTTCTTGACCTTGTCAGGCAGTGCATAAAAACTGCGTGTGTGGTTCTCCCTTAGTCCTTAACAGTATGGGATAGCAGTTATGATACTCTGCCTTTACCCATAGAACAGTGAGGCTCAGAGAGGTTGTGTGGTTTGTCCAAGGCCTGTACACAACTGGTAAGAGGCAGAATGCGAATGTATGTAATAGTCAAAAGATTCCAGGCATTCAACACAAGAACCTATTAAAAACTTAGAGAAAAGAAACAAATCACCTATAAAGGAAAGTCCATTAGAATCATAGCAGACTTCCCAACACAAACCCTTAAATCAAGGAGAGCTTGGAATAAAGTATTTCAAGCCCTACTAGAAAACAACCTCTAACCCAGATTAATGTACCCCAAAACTATCTTTCAAAACTGATGGAGAAATAAGATGCTTCCGTGACAACACCTGAAGAAAATCATGACCACCAAATCATCAATCCAAAATATTCTGAAGGACATTCTAAAAAGAGACAACAAGGACTGCAACTCCATGAACCCCAACAGAATGAATCCACTAGGCAAGGCAAGTGGGGGGAGAGCAACAACAAGAAAAATAATCCTTAAGTCAATACAATACACATCAGTGATAACCATCAATGTCAATTGTCTCAATTCATCAATCAAAAGAAACAGACTAGCATAATGGATCAAGAAGCAAGATCCAACAATATGCTGCATACAAAAAACAATTTAAATTCAAAAAGAAATTCACAGACTGAAAGTCAAAGGATAGAAAACAATACTCCATGTGACAGAAACCCAGAAAAAAGCAAGGGTACTTAATCTATTTGCAGACAAAGTGGATTTCAAGCCAAGACTGATGAAGACAGACAAAGAAGATGACTACATTCTTGTAAAGGGAACAGTCCAAGAGGAAGAGATAACAATCATAAATATAGATTCACCAAATACCAGCCCACCCAACTATATAAAACAAATATTAATGGACATGGAAAATAAAATAAGCACTAATACACTTATGGGACCTCAATACCCCACTGTCACAAATAGACTGACTGACTAGACAAAAAAATTCAACAAAGAAATACCAGAACTGAACCAAACTTTTGAACAAATGGATTTAGTAGAAGACTGCAGAGTGTTCTAGCCCACATCAGAATACATATTCTCAATTGCACATGGGATGTTCTCCAAAACAGAATACATACTAGCTCATCGAATATGCTTAAATGCAAAGGAATTGAAATTATCCCATACAGGCCAGGTGTGGTGGTACACTCCTGTAACCTCAGCACTCAGGAGGCTGAGGTAGTAGGATCATTGCAAGTTCAAGACCAGCCTGAACCACGTAGCAAGATCCTGCCTCAAAAAGACAAAAAAGAAAAAAAATTATTCCATACATATTATCCAATCATAGTGCAATGAAATTGGAAATCAATGCCAAAAGAAAACAAAAGAACTTCATAAACACATGGAAATTAAATAATACCCTCCTGAATTCAGAGGAGGTATGATTTAATTTCACAGATGAAATTAAAGAAAAAAGTAGACAGTTTCTACAAAAAAACAATAATGCCAATATAGTATACCATAATTTATGGGATGCAGTGAAAGCAGTCCTACAAGAGAAATTTAGAGTGGTGAAGCCCCATGTCAGAAAACCAGAGTGAGCTCAAATAAAAAACTTAATGTTGAAACTCAAGGTTCTAGAAAAAGAAGAGAAAGTCAAGCCCAAAACTCATAAAAGGGAGGAAATTATAAAGATCAGAGGAGAAATGCATGCAATGAAGAATGCAAAGGAAACAAGACAAAGAATCAATGAATTGCTAGGTGTGGTGGCTCATGCCAGCACTCAGAAGGCTGATGTAGGAGGACCACTGGGAGGCCAGCCTGGGCTACAAAATGAGTTCAAGGGCATTGTGAACTGTGTGGTGAAACCCTGTCTTAAAAAAAAAAAATTGAAGAGTTGGTTCTTTAAAAGATTAAATAAAATTGACAAACCTTTAACAAACTGTATCAAAAAAGAGAAAGAAATTAGAAATTAAAAGGATGAAATCATAATAGATCCTGCAGAAATCCAGAAGGTAATCAACACCTACTTTGCAAACATATATTCTTTTTTTTTTTTTTTTGGTACCAGGGATCAAAACTCATGACCTTGCACTTGCCAGGCAGGCACTTAAGCCACTGAGCTAAATCCCCAGCCCTCAAACATATATTCTAATAAGATGGAAAACACAGAAGAAATGGACAGATTCCCAGATACATATGAATTACCAAAGCTGAATCAAGAAGATATAAAAATTCAAAATAAGCCAGGCATGGTGGCTCACACCTGTAATCCCAGCACTCGGCAGGCTGAGACAGGAGGATTGTTGTGAGTTCGAGACCAGCCTGGGCTATAAAGTGAGCTCAAGGACAGCCTGAACTGCACAGTGAGACCCTGTTTCCCCCACCCAAAAAAAAGTCTTTAATTTAATTAAAAAGGTGGGAGACTGGGAGACTGAAGGGGGGAGAGAAATGAATCCATTAACAGCTTCAGGTCTAGCCAGCAAAAGAGTGTTCTGTGTTGCTGAATCTCTATTGAGAATTTTGCCTTCAAGCTGCAGGAGTGGACTCATGAAGGTGCCACGGAAGTTTACAAGCACGGCAATCAAGGGCAGTGGCATTCCTTACAGACCACAGTCCGGTCCCACCCTTCTCATCTACAGCCATGTAGATTCAGTGTACTTTCCTTTCCCCCGAGTTTTCACTATAAAATACCCTGGCTCTTTAGATGTGGTGGACATTTTCCAGCTGCTCCCTAGCCTTCTTGCTGGTGGCCTCAGGACTTGCTGTGGCATCTGTCTTTCTTCAGGCAAGCAGTCGTAATACCTTGACAAACCCTTTTGTATCTGCGTTCCCAAAAGTTTTGCTTGAACAAGGAAAGGGAGGAAAGTCAGGGCTGGGTAGCCGCAGTCCAGCCCAGGGCACTGGGACTTGGGGCAGGGCTAAACTGGGTTAAATGCAGAGCTAAGTTGGGTCATATAGAGGTGGGGCAAGATGACACATCCCTTCTGCTCCTGCCCAGCAGGACTGCATCATAGCTGTAACAGTGACACTGGGGGGAGGTGGGATGAGAGGCCGGCCTGGGCCTCCTCTCATGCCTTTCTTTGTAGGAGAAAGCTGAGGCCCAGGGCAGGTGAGAGGGCCCTGCCTGTGCAGTGAAATAAACTGGACACATGTTTAAATATTGCACTGTTTCTCTGGTGCAAGAAATTGAAAGTGTAAATAAGGACTAAAATGTATAATAGATACTGGGAAATGGGAAGAAAATGTTCAAATGAGAGGGGGGAACAAGGGAGGGGGAAAGGAAGGAAGGGACAAGAAAAAAATAGAAGGAAAAATTGGAAACAATTTCACTGGGCCTCCAAGGCTGGCCTCTAAAGGCCTAGGAGAGTCCCATCCATCTCTCTCCTGTGCATGGTGATCCAAGGTGGGCTTCTGTTTGCCTTTCTGTTCTTCCATGTTCCCCCTCAGTATCCTCTGGACAGATGCAGGGTGGCATTTCCATAGGTGCTATCCCAGCTTCAATACTCACAAATTCAATGCTCTTGGATATGTTGCTTCCCTCCTCTGAGCCCCTTTCCAAGCAGGTTCTTTCCTCCCACCCCAGACAGGTTTTATAGGGAGCTGCTGGGTGGGCTAAATACGGTTGTGCAGGTTGCTCACTGCACAGCAGCTCCCCAAAGGCCATACTATGTACTCTAGCAGGCATCTTTTTCCAATTAGTGCAAAGGTGCTGCCATGGTTAGCACAGCCTGGGAAGGGCCCTTGTGAAGGTGGGCATAGAAGTGTGAACAGAAGGAGGGAGCCAGTTCTCTCCTGCTCTGATGTCTCAGTTCAGCTTCCAAGGGAATGGCTGACAATGGGACCTGCAGGACAAAAGGATGCCCCAGGAAATGCTTCCCTAAATAGCAAAGTCAGTGACTTCACCCTAGCTGGAGAGGTCTCCTTGAAACTACTTCCTCCTAGAATCTGTGTCCAGCCTGAGCTGCAGCCACACTGTCCTACCCGGTTTGTGATGGCAAGGCCCAGGGCTGAAGCTGTGGTGTTCTTGTTCCCCTGGTCTCCCAGAAGGGCAGAGCTGTGGAAGGCAGGAAGCAGTGGGTGGGCTCCGCCCTCCTTACTACATTGCCTGAGAGGCCCCTTTTAGACCCCGCTCCAGAGCAAGCCATCATCTAGAGCTCTCTGCCTTCCAGCCTGCTCTGCCTCTCCCCCTGGCCTTGGGCAGGGGTCTTAACCACTCCCAAGTCCCTTTTCTCTAGAAAGGCTACCAGACCACCTGCAGGCAGATGGGACTGCATGTCTGAGAAAGGCTTATGAATTTCAGGTGAGAGGATTATCATTAAGCTTCAGGTATCCCAGTGGGTGGGGAGGAGGCTGGAAATCCTCTAGGTCTTAACTCACAGGACCCCAACTGCAGCCCTGCACGCAACAGGGACCTGAGCTGGCATAGGATTGGGTGGGGGGATGTAAGCAGGAGAGCACACCCCTCCAGAGGGCAGGCCAAAGTGAGTGCCCAGAGGGAGATGGGGGCAACTTAAAGTGCTGCAAGGGTAGGAGCAGGGGTGAACCTTGGGTCTCCCATGGGCAGAGAGGCTTTGGCCAAGTTTGCCCACTCCTGATCTAAGCTCCATTGGGTGCGGTGATAATGTCTCAGCACCAACTGGGCACAATGAACTCTACCTTTTATCCCCCACGGAAGCATGGGCCTCCAGATGTTTGCTCCTGGTACTCTGCCCATTATACACCTATAGCAGACTGGTGAGCTACAGGGAGGCAGGGTGACTGGGGATGGACATTGTGGGGACACACTCCTGCATCAGAACCAGCCCTACTGGTTTGATGACGGCTCCTGTCCCAGGCACCCCAGGCACCCAAGGGGGCAATTAGTGAGTGTGAGAAGGAGTTTCCATGGTGGCCATCCCGAGGGGGTACACCAGGGCTTAGGGAAGGACAAGGGCTGGCAGGGCCTTTCTCCTTTGTCTTGGACACACTAGGCCTTTGTTCTTGCCTGGCTCTGACAGATGGGATCAGGAGCATGGGTGGAGGGAATGACTTGCGTTAAGAGTTCCCCCACCCCAGGGATTCCTGACAAGTCTGGGGGAAGGGCAAAGAGGGGCCAAATAGGAGTCAGAGCCGCAGTGGGCCCAGCCTCCATCGGGAAGCCCTCCTCCACAAGGCACGGAACCTGCCCCCAAGGGGTTGGGGCAAGGCAGCTTAGAGTTGTTCTTGCTGGTAAACACCTTCCCCAGCAGCCAATGGGCAGCCTCGTTCTGTCCCAGGGCAGGACCAGGGCTGGCCCAGGGGAGGGCAGGGCTGGAAGGGAAGAGGCAGCCGTCCAGGGTTGGAGGGAGGGCATTTGATCCAACTCCATCCAGGCATCTGCTCAGTCAGACTTTATTCCAGAACCCTCAGCAGCCCCGGAGGTCCCTGAGCCCAGCCAGCAGTCTGCACACCCCTTCAGTGCTGGCTTTTAATACTGCTAGTAGATAGCTGGTGGTGGCTGGTCTGAGTCCCCACAAGCCCCACCCTGTGACCTCCCTTGTGCCAGACACAGTGCATAAAGTAGGGGAATGTCTCCTTCCCCAACATGTGGTCCTTGCTGGGAATGGAGGCAAGTCACCAAATCCCAGCAGTAAAGTGCAGTGCCCATTTGCAGGCTGGCATTAGCCATTAGGGTGATTGCGACTGAGGGGCATTGAGTCCACAGTACCCTCAGAAACGGGTGTCTAGGAAGGAGCTTCTATGTGGTCTGGGAGTGCCCTCTATGGGGGGTCCTCGGGGCCGAGTCAGCAGGCCATGGAAAGTCTTGCCACGAGTCTGAGGTTTGCGCCGTGGTGGCCTGGGCTCCTCTGGGGGCTGTACCACAATTCGGGGTATCTCAGGCTTGGTACCTCCTTGAGCTCCTGCTAACTGCTGGGCCTCAAAAATGGCTTGGGCCCCTGGAAGACGTGCCTGTGGCTGAGGAGGTGGCCCAGGTGATGACTTGGGCAGCCGAGCCAGCTGGACCCTGATCTCTCGCTGTAGGTCTTGCTCTGAGACAGCCACGCCATGCACCTGTGGGGAGCAGTTGATGCTGAGTTTTCCTGGCTTGGAGTGGGGGCAGGAAACCCAGAGGTCCCTGCGGGGCAGGCAGTACACAGCTCCAGGAAGTGGGTGAGGGCTGAGGGACTTGCAGACAGCCTTGTTGGGGGAGCCACGGAAAGCTCGCTGAGCTCTGGGGTTTTCACATTCGCTGTAGCTCAGACGCAGGAACTGAGCTTGGTTTTCACTTTAGCTTCCTGATCTGTGACTTAGTTTCCCCCATTATACAACAGGAGCTGGGCCATTGAGGGGGGCAAGCAGGTGGCACCTACCTGGGGCATGAAGACCTCCTCCTGCAGCTGGGCAGGGGGGATGGCTCGAAGGGCACCGAGTGTCTCCAGGAGCCCTGGGCAGGCCATGCGCTGCTCTGCAGTGCCCAGGGCCAAGCGCACCAGCGTCAGCCCCACACGAAACAGCACCTTAGCACCTGCAGACCAGACATGGGGTAGGGCTCACCCACTGGAGGTCAGCCTCTGTGCCTCAGCTCTGCACCTGCCCTCAGCCATACTCCTGCTACCTCCTGCCCCACCCACGACTCAGACCAGAAGCAATGTCTGAGAGAGACTGCAGTCTAGGGGTGCAGGCACCTGCACAGGCCAAGTCAGTCTCAGGAGTCCCAGACACTTCTAGAGAAAGCAGCCTGCCAGGAGCCAGGTGCTACAGTCACCCTTGTCCAGAGCCTTCTCTGTGCCTCTCACTCCTCCTTCCCCATGAGGAATGGGGAAACTGCTGAGTGGGTACCTTTCAAGGCCTTTCCAGTTTGGGTCTGCAACCCTTTGATTCTAGAAAGATTCTAGGCAGAGCATCTTTCACCCTTAAACCATGTGCTCACATGCTCACTCACACACAGTGACCTTAGACCAGTCCTGGAGCTCACAGTCCCTTCCTGGCAACCTCTGATCCTCTGAGAAGAGCTGCCAAGGGGCCAGTGAGACGTAGTGACAACTGTGACTTGCAAAGGAACAATCACATAGCTAATGTCATCACTGCTATCAAAGGAAGACCCCGCAATACATGTCCTCAGGTGGAGGAGGCAGGGATTGGCTTGGCCACCACAAATGGCCCCGTTTGGAGGTCTGAGGCTGGAGAGGATGTGATAGACACATAGATGATGACTTGAGACACCTTAGCCAGAGCTCTAAGTCAGTAAGCAGTTCTGCCCTGTGTGGAAGGCATAAAGCTGGCTGGGCACATAGACAGTGTTCAATAGATGTACTAATTAATTTCTAGTGTTTTTAGGGGCATTTTTTTGGACACCACATATAGAACAGAATGAGAGGGGGTTACTGATGGGCAGGGGATATCAAGGAAGAGTCCCAAAGACCCAGAGGTCAGCTCAGCTCTGCCTTGATGCACATCCTGCTCTTTGCCCCCAGCATCTAGCTCTCTGACTTCTGCAGCCCCATCCTTCTGCATCGGCTGGAGCCCAGGCCTTGCCAACAACGGCTCCACCTGTGCCCAGAGCTAGAGCCTCCTGAACGTGAGGCAGTCTACCACTTAGCGCTCCTATGACTACCATTTCCTCCTCCTCTTCTTCCTCTTCCTCTTCTTCTCCTCCTCTTTCTCCTCCTCCTTTCTCTTCTCTCTGTCTCTCCTCTCTCCTCTCTCTTTCTCTTTGTGCTGGGGATGGAACATGGGGCTTATTGACCTGCTCTGCCACTGAGTCACATCCCCCAGAAACATCTTTAAAAACAGCAATTACTTCCTGCTGCTCTCCTGACACTCTGTCACATCTCTTGTTTTGTTTTCTTCATGGCACTTATGACATTCTATAAATATCTTGTCAATTTGTACCATTACCTCCCATCCCCACCACCACCAGAAGGAAGGTCTCATACTCAGGAGGTTGTGGCTCTGGAGCCGTGGGGCCTGGTGCCTAGGGGTGCAGTCTCTGAGGAGCACCTCCTATCTGGGCAGAGCCTTCAGGCTCCACGTGCTGTGATCTCCCAGTTTCTACCCTTGACCGCCTGGGGAAGACTCCCTAGCCACAGACCTGCCCAGGGCCTTCTTGCTTGGCCTTCCTGGGGTGCTCCTCATTGTGGGGTGGGGGCTCCCACACATGACACTCATGGCTGTTTTCTCCAGAACCACATGCAGGCCTCAGAGGGACTAGGAGTGCCAGTTCCTGGGTACAGTGAACTTGGAGCTGGTCAGCTAGTTCCCCAGGGCTTCCCAAGGCCCCTGGTGGACCAACTGCAAGGCTGCCCCACTCACCCTCGCTGAGAAAGGCATCCCAGATGCGCAGCACTGTGGGGAATGGCAGGGAGCGGGTGAAGAGGCACAGGAACCACTCAGGGAGGTAGAGCAGGGGCCCAACGCCCACCTGCTGCAGGTGCTTGTGAATGCGCGGGAGCAGCCGCCGCAGCAGGGCCATGAACACCTCGGCGTCCAGCTGCACAGCCTCCTGTGACCATGTTCATCAGCCTGACTGGCTATTGCCACCCAGCACCTCCTCTCCCAAACCCGGGGCTTCTGCCCTCCTCAGGCTCCCATCTCAGCCCTTACCATGTGGGGCCCATAGTAGCCGGGGAGGTAGACCTCACAGATCTGCACCAGGCACCAGAAGGCCTCCTGGGGAAGGCATTCAGTGAGTGCTCACCAAGGAAGGGACAAGGGGCAGGTAACAGGATAGGAAAGGGGTTCAGGAGTCTGGAGTCAGAGCCACTCCTACCCTGCTCAGTGCCTGGGGGAGCTCTCACCAAAGCCTCTCCTCTTCTACAACTAAGGTCTACTTGTAGGTTTAGGGGTTGGAAGTCACAAGGCTCAGCGTGCTAGATTTGAGGGTCACAGGGTAGAGGCTCACTGAGCAAGAGCTGGGGAAGGGTCCCAAAGTTCAAGTCCTGGATTCCTGGGATCACTAGGGTCAGAGCTCACAGTCACAGGGTTCAGAATGAGGCCAAAGTGAAAACATCAGATTCTTAGGTCCTTAGGGTAAGGGTTCCAAATTTTTGGAGTCAAGGTCATTAGACTTGAAAAATCACTGAAGTTAGTGGTCACAAGACCCTGGGTCACTGGACCGGGTCTAGGAGGAAAGGATCGCAGAGTTCCTGAGACTGGGCTGGGGTGGGGCAGGGGTCTCACGGGACCAGAGCTCAGGATCACAGGGGTCAAGGTCATTAGGGCTGGAGGGTGAGGATGAAGTTCACTCACCTCTGGGGGCAGGTGCATGAGTAGCACAGATGCTACAGGGCCCTGGGCCTGGCAGTAGCCCTGTTCTGGCCGATACAGGGTGTAGGCCTTCAGTACCTGGAGGAGCCCCTGCTGCCTGTGTCAGAAGACCCCATCAGGGACTAGTCCTCCAGGCATCCCTTCCCCACCCTCTGCAGCCTCTGCTTAAGCTGAAGGTGCCCCTGGGCCTTGCTGGGTTCCCTGGAATGCAAAGATGTAAAGCTAGAGTAGGGAAGCTAGGCAGAAGCATCTACTGAGGGGAGTCCTGGGGTTCCTGGGTGTCGCTGGCCTCATACCCATGACCCTGGGGTGACACAAACATCTCATGCAGAGGGAACTGGCGGTGCAGGTCCCTGCCGATGGTTTCCATCCACTGTGGGTCTCCTGGGGCTTCGGCCAGCTCCTATGGGTGGGAAGGCAGATAGGGGTGGGCTCCAGGTAGCAAGGAACTCTGGGCAGGAGAAGTAAGACTCTTGCCAACTCCCTCACCTGATAGATGCCAGGGCTGTTCTTCTGACGCACTTGAGCCCCACACAGCAGGGGCCAGCAGCGGGCCCGCAGGGCTGAGGGGATGCCTTTCCGGCACTGGATCTTTACCTGTGGGCAAGGCCAAGGGGCTCCATTAAGCAGTCTATTTGTTCCTCCTGGCAGGTCCAAGCATAACCTCCCCTCAGCCAGGGGCCAGCAGGGGATACTTGGTCATAGCATGGGTGAATTTTGCTAAGGCACTTTAAGTGGCACAGGGGAAGGAGCCAAAAGGACCTGAAAAGATCCACTCTTTCCTCACCTTCTTGTACCGTCGGGACATAGTTTTCTCCCAGTGCAAGGTCATCTCCACCCACTTCATCTCACGCTGGCGAATGAGGTCTGCAGGGGGGTGACCTGGCCTGGGGACACATGGCAGTTATCCTAGTGCTGGTAGCTGCTTCCTATAGGCCATGCCTCTTCCTTCCAGGTTACCCAAGTGAACCCAGCATCTGGCCCTGGGGATCTCTGAGGAGTTTAGGGGGTGACCTGTGACCCACAGCTGCCAAATAGCGTCACAGGGACAGGAAAGGATGTGGCTACGATATGGGCAGAAGCAGGAGAAACTGGGTAAGCGGGTGTCCATTGCTGGCTGGCTGTCACCCAGGTGAAGGAAAGTTTGTAGGATGTAGCCCTGTAGGAGTCTGCTTTTGTCTCTGACCTGCCGTGTGACCCTCAGCAAGTTTCTGTCTCTGGACTTGTTTTCCTGTTGTACACTGGAGAAGGGAAGGGGAGGAGGGATAGGGTCTATGATTTGGACCTGAGGTTCCTGGACCAGGGGTTAAAGGAGGAAAGCTGTTCAGGCCCAGGGATGGGTGCAAACCCTTGCAGGCTGGCTTAAGAGAGACATACCTGAGCCTCCCCTATACCATCCTCCCACCTTGGGGTTCTCCCTGGAGCCTAGAGGAAATCCCTAACCAGGTCCCTACACCCAGATCCTCCTCGTACCAAGTTGGGCCTCGCTGCAAAATTCAACCCTCAGTCTCGGACCCCCACCCCCACCCCCATTTCTACCCCACTTACCCTGGCTCCTGTGAGCTGCCCCCAATGAAGCCATAGCGGTCAGCCTGGCGGTATGGCCCAGGCCCACTCAGCTCTGAGTCGGACCCCAAAGAGCTGGAGTCATCTTGAGGCTCGGAAGTCTGTACCAGGTCCTCCCCCAGGGCCTGGGCCATGGTGCCCCAGACCCCTGATGCCACCAGCTGCAAGACGTGAGGAGGGCCAGGGTGAGGGCACCTTCAGACCAACTTGGGGCCTGGGTTCCCAGCCAGCCAGTTCCAGGCCCTCAACCCTGGCTGTGGAGTCAGAGAGATTAGCTTTCAGGGTATCTGCCCTGCCCACTATGTGTTCTCTTTTATTGGGGAATGGGCTGGGCCCTGAAGGGACAGAAAGACCAGGCCCAGCCCAGCCACTATGCCCTCTAGTTTGGCTCACCTCCCTGCCGCACCTCACCTCCTCCTCTCACTTCCTCTTTAGACTTGGCTTCAACAACCCACTAGGGGCCCCTCCCAAGTGTATGGGGGGGTCACCCCTTCCTCTCAGAGGCTCTTCCGGCCAACCCCAGTACCCCTGAGCCACAGGCTCCTCCCACCCTCCCCTGTGCTGGGTGCGATGGGCCCCACCCTGTCAGAGGTAGAGACCCAACCAGCCACCTCAAAGTTTGAAGTTATGCACATGTAAAACAATGAACTCGGGGTTCCAATAAGACTTAGGGTTCCAGTAAGACTTACGTTTGCCTTTTTTTTTTAAACAAGGTCTCCCTATGCAGTTCAAGCTGGCCTTGACCTCACTATGTAACCTAGGCTGGCCTCGAACTGGCAGTGATCCTCCTGCCTCAGCCTCCCCAGTGCTGGGATTACAAGCATGCACCACCATGCTCAGCCAACTACGGAATTTATATTTTACTTATTTATTTTTTGTTGTTTTGAGAGTCTCACTATGCAGTCCAGGCTGGACTCCTGTCTCAACCTCCTGAATGCTGGGTTTAGAGGCATGTGCCACCATGCCAGGCTGGAATTTATATTTTAAAAAATTGAGCAGAAAAAAAATTAATTGAGCAAGCAATGTGGACCAAAATATACTGAGTTCAGTGGCAGATATCCCAGGATCTGGCCAACAGCCTGGGAGTCACGGACACCCAGCTGTCCAGCATCTAGCCATCTGTGAATCTCGGGCTAGCGGTGGTCAGCCTTTGAAAGAGAAAAACAACTTTCCAGTGTTTCCGGGCCCCAAATCATCGGAGCAGGGCTGGGTAACTGCTCAAGGGCGGAGCCTGCCCCTTCAAACCCAGCCCCGAAAAGCCCCGCCCACCACCAAATCACCTTTAATCAGGCCACGCCCCCGGCATCCCAGCAACGCCCATCTCCCGCAGTTCCCGCCCCCAGCCCGCCGCAGGCGCTGCGCTTCCAGTCCAGCAGAGGCGCTAGAAGGCGAGAACGGCGGGGCGGGCGGTCGAGGCGGGGCGGTGGGCCAGAGGCGGGCTGGGGCGGACGGAAGGAGAACCAGGCCGGAAGGAGGCTGCGGGAGGGCGGGAGGCAGGAGCGGGCCCGGAGCTGCTGGGCCGGAGCGGCGGCGCCGCCATGTCCGACAGCGAGAAGCTCAACCTGGACTCTATCATCGGGCGCCTGCTGGAAGGTTGGCCGGGGTGGGGAAGGGCCGCGCCCTGGCCCCCAGCCCGGCCCGGAAGTGGCCGCGGGGGGGGCCTGAGCGTCCCGGGCCAGCCTTGACTGGGCGGGGACGGGCCGCAAGGTCCTGTGGTTGCAATTCCCCCACCGTGGGCGCGTCTCAGAGGTCTGGGGCATGCTCCGGCAGACGGAGTAGCCCCCTTCCTGGGCTGGGGCGCAGGGTGACCTGGGCTCGAGGTGAGACAGGTAGAAAGCCTACCCGAGAAGGGGTCCTACGGTGTGAGATTTTGGGTGACTAGCCCTACTCACATTCCCCCTGGAGAGCTCCCAGAGTAGTTGGCGTCTTGTCTTGGGTGGCTCAGTAACAACTGCCCCGGGCGATGAAGGGCTCAGTCTTACCCAGAGGTCCCCATAGGATCACCTGTGTCACCCTCCAGGGGCCAGAAACCTGACATCCCATCCCACCCCAGTGCAGGGCTCGCGGCCTGGCAAAAATGTACAGCTGACAGAGAACGAGATCCGTGGTCTGTGCCTCAAATCCCGGGAGATTTTCCTGAGCCAGCCCATTCTTCTGGAGCTGGAGGCCCCCCTCAAGATCTGTGGTGAGCCTCTGCCCAGGCACCTTCGACTTCCTGAAAGTGGCATCACCCCCAAAGTTCCTGGGTTTCCTCCTCCCTCGAGCCCATTCGTGGTTCTAGGTTCAAGTTTACGTCTCGCACCTAGCTTACCAGATACCCTGGGTCACAGGTGATATCCATGGCCAGTATTATGACCTTCTGCGGCTGTTCGAGTACGGCGGCTTCCCTCCAGAGAGCAACTACCTCTTTCTGGGGGACTATGTGGATCGGGGCAAGCAGTCTTTGGAGACCATCTGCCTGTTGCTGGCTTACAAGATCAAGTACCCTGAGAATTTTTTCCTTCTCCGAGGGAACCACGAGTGTGCCAGCATCAATCGTATCTATGGCTTCTATGATGAATGTGAGTGATGAGGGCTCCCTGGGGCTGGAAACTGCATGCCCTGCTCTTCATGGAGCCCTGACTGACTGTAAGCTGGTCAGTTGGTGTCTCTGTCCTGCCTTACTTGGTCTGGGGCCTGACACTCAGAACAGGTATGGCAAATAGATGCTGCTGGTGACATTTCTTGAGCACCTAGATGCCTATGTAGACCAGACTGTGCTGGCCTGAAGTGGAGAAAAACAGACTAGGTTTTGGCCTGGGCCTGCCCATGGAATGGGGTGGGTGCCAATGCTGACACTGGGCCAGATTGGAACTTGGATTGCTCTGGACTCAGGTGCTTTAGAATTACTCCCAGAAGGCTGGGGGGTGGGGGAGGGACTTGAGCCTTCCTTACCTTCCATTCTCTTCTCCCAACTACCTGTATTTCTGAATAGCCTACTGTGCCCTGGAGGGCCCAGCCAGCCAGGCTAAGGGTGGGCTTGGCTGGGCTGGGCTGAGCTCCACTCCCCATGAGCCATCATCTCCTTCCTCTGGGCAGGCAAGAGACGCTACAACATCAAATTATGGAAAACTTTCACTGATTGTTTCAACTGCCTGCCCATCGCTGCCATTGTGGATGAGAAAATCTTCTGTTGCCATGGAGGTGAGAGGGTGGTTGTGGGCCACTTGCTGAGAGAATACCCAGGCCACATATCCCAGGACCTTGAGCTCTCCTTGGGTCTCTCGTGGATGTCAGTTCTTGCCGGAAATCACCCCCTCCATTCATTAGACTGCACTCTTTCCTGTTGTGGCATTCAGTATCCTGCACGGAACTCAGTTGTCTCCTTTCTCTAGGGAGCGCTGCACTTCCTGAAGGCAGGGACATCTCTATGCTTATATTTGGGACTTGAAAAAGCCCTGGGGGGATGAGTTCTGCCTGCCTGGGCTCCCAGGGGTCCAGGAGAAGGGCCAAGTGGTGGTGTGAATGGTAAGGCTGATTCCCAAAGGCTTTCTGGAGGAGGAGGGGTCCTTGTTTTGAAGGTTGAAGTGTCTCACCTCGTTTTCTCCAGGCTTGTCCCCAGACCTGCAGTCCATGGAGCAGATTCGGCGCATCATGCGGCCCACAGACGTGCCTGATCAAGGCCTGCTGTGTGACCTGCTGTGGTCTGACCCTGACAAGGACGTGCAGGGCTGGGGCGAGAATGACCGTGGTGTCTCCTTCACCTTTGGGGCTGAAGTGGTGGCCAAGTTTCTGCACAAGCATGACTTGGACCTCATCTGCCGGGCACATCAGGTGGGCTGGCAGTCCTTGGTCATGGCTGAAAGGGTGAATGGGCAGGCCAGACTTGGACCTGAGTGCTCCTATCTTTCCTCAGGTGGTGGAAGATGGGTATGAGTTCTTTGCCAAGCGGCAGCTGGTAACACTGTTCTCAGCTCCTAATTACTGTGGCGAGTTTGACAATGCTGGTGCCATGATGAGTGTGGACGAGACCCTCATGTGCTCTTTCCAGGTGGGCCCTGCAGATGGAGCTGGTGGGCCCTGCAGCCCAGCATGAGACTGATCAACTTTTTCTGTTTCAGATCCTCAAGCCCGCTGACAAGAACAAGGGGAAGTATGGGCAGTTCAGTGGCCTAAACCCTGGTGGCCGACCTATTACCCCACCCCGCAACTCCGCCAAAGCCAAGAAATAACCTCTGTGTGCCACCCCTTTACCCCAGATGGATTATAAAAAACAAAATCATGCTGCCACTGGGGGGTCACAAAGGCCCCTCAAGCCCACCCATCATGGGGGACACGGAGCCTTGGTGTATTTTTCTTTTTTAATCAATAGCAGCGTCCAATCCCCCAGGGTTCCCTCCCACCCACAACTGTGGTGGCTGCAGGTGGGATCCTGGGGCCGAGGCTGCAGCTCAGGGCAATGGCAGGCCAGATTGTGCGTTTCTAGCTGTGCTTGGCCACAGGGCTGGCAGCAGGATCCTGGGGCAACCCATCTGGTCTCTTGAATAAAAGTCAAAGCTGGATTCTCACCATAGCCTCATCTTCCCTTGTCCTTAACAATGGGCCTGGCAGCCCTTCTCCCCAGAGCCGTTTGGGAGGTCACACTTGCTGGACACAGGCCCAGCCAGGACAACCCCAGGCATGTAGTCAGGTCCAGAGGCTCTTAGAATTTCAAGCCAGAGCCAAAGAGTATTGGGAAAGCCAGGAAAGTCTGTGCCAGCTATTGGGGGTTCCAGAAGTATGGACAATGCTTGACGGAGGGATGGTTCATGATGGGCAGCGGTGGGCCAGCAGCAGCTCAGCCCTACTGTGATTTTCTCAGGGAGGTGAGTCTAAGCAGGTTGGGCTGGAGGCTGTAAGGTAAATAACAGGTGAGGTACCTTCTATCAGGTGGCAGCCTGGCACTGGGCCTGGAAACAGACATGATTGATTGTAGGATTGGTGGGGGGGATGACAAGACAGAGGCCAAGCAAGGCCAGCCAGGCAGCTCTGCAATGGACAGCCAGGTGGAGCCTTTTGGGAAGGAGTAGAACTGCCAGCTCAGCTCTGCCCCTCTCTCAGCTCCCTCCCCCCAGCACCAAAACCCAGCTCTGCCATGCTGGCTGGGGCTTCTAGTCCACGGCTTTAGGACACAGACTTCAGGTCCGCTCTTCAGCCTTCACCATCACTGTCTTCAGCCAGAACAGGGCTGGGGCCCTGGGGAGAGTGTGTGGGGGCTAAGATGGAGCCAAAGAACAGTGAACGGAACTGGAAAGAGAACAGAGGAGGCAGAGTGAGCTTTGGAGGCTGGGTCCTTCCTCACCTCCTGTCCCTGCCCCCCACCCTCCAGCAGCTACCTTCTTGGGTGGGGGAGTCCCAGGCACTGGACTGGGCTCAGCTTCATCGTCCTTTTCCTCTGAGTGGGGGCCAGGCATAAGGGAAACGGAGGGCAGTGCCCGAGAGCCCTCACTGCCTACAGTGGTTTCCATGGCAATCATGTAAGAGTCAATGTCATCATTGGCAAAATTATCCTGGTGGGGTGTGCTGTAGGCAGAGACAGAGTATCAGCAAGGAATAGGGAGAGAAGTGGAGGTACGCTGGCAGGCTGCACTTCAGAGGGCTCTGGGGCTTCCAGACCACTGGTAAGCTCTTGGCTTTATGACTTCCTGATTTGGTTGGAGGAGAGGATGCAGGAGTTTAGTGGGGGCTTCCTGGAAGGGGTGGGTCTGCAATCCCTTTGATCACAGTTCAGGTAGGGGCCTCAGGGAGGCATCCTAAGCACTAGTTTAGTTTAGCTGGGGGAGGGGAGCAGCAAGTCTAGTGAGCAGGCCACATGGGGCCTTGGCCCCCACCTTCCCAAGGGACAAGAGCTGGAATGCACCACACCCCAGGGATCCACTGGGCAGGAGGCCAGACCAAACTTCCTCTGCTTGCACTACACTGGGCCCATCCTCCTCAACCCACCTGCCTTTCCAGCCACCTGTTTCCCCCAGCCCAGGCGGCTCCCTGCCTCCCAACAGCTCTTTCCCTCCTTGGCCTGGGAGGAGGCTCAGAAGAGAGACCCCAGCCAGAGAAGGAAGCCAGTAGGACCATGGGGAGGCTTCCCAGGGTGGGAGGGATCTCTGAATATAGCTGACCATGAAGGCTGAGACTGCAGGGCTCTGTAGAGCTAGGAATTGACAGGAAGTGTGTGTGGGGGGTATGGAAGCTGGCAGAAGGTGCAGGCTGGCACATAAACAGATGGGAGGAGTGGGTGGGCGATGCCCTCACCTATGACTCTGTAGCTGGGGCACTGGCTGGTGGCGCTCAGAGGAGCTCAGGTCCTGTGCATGTGGGTCCAGCTCTAAGAGTGTGGCCAAGACAAAGTGGCCATCCAGCAGGGAGTCCTCAATGGTGAAGATGGCTGGCCTGACCAAGGAAAGAGGGCCCAAGCTAGGTTATTCTCTGTTCAGTTCCTAGCACCCCAGAACCCTTCCTCATCCTGTCCCAGGCTGAGAATTACCTGCCTGGAGCATCAAAGTGAACGCTAACAGGCAAGTTTGCTGACTCTGCAAAGCTCAGGAGGCCCTGGGAGGGAAGATGGGTGAGAGCCCGGGATGGGCAGAAGGGCAGGGTGAGGAATGGGAGAACAGAGGAGCTTACCCGGAATTCCTTGAGGCAGAAAGTGATGGCCATTCCTTCTGGGGCCTGCAACTGCTGGAAATCCTCCTCCCCAATGCTCATCTCAGTCACCATGGCCTTGGAGGTGCTCTCTGTGGGGCCAGGCACAAGAGGAACCAGGGCTCCTAGGTCTCGGGATCCAATCCCCAAGTCTACTCCATCCCAGGACCCGACTAGCTCTCTCACCTGCCTCCTCCTCCTGGTAGCTGCGCAGGATGACCCGGCGACCACGGCCAATGCCCAGTGTCACTTCAGCCAGTGCAGGAGGAAAGGGCAGGACAGCCTCTCCCAGGATCCTGTGAGGACACAGCATCATGCCTAAGGCTCACCCCACCAGACACTTTGCTCTCAGAAAACCTGAAGCAGGGTAGTGACACACACCTGTGCCTGTAGCGTACAGCCTCACACACCCTGGAAAGTACAGGACAGGATGAGCAGGATGGGGAAGCGGCAAGTGGCCATGCAGGGGTAGGACATCATATTCATACCATTCCTAGAAACCCAATCCTCAGAGCTTTGACTTCTAAGAATTCACACTGCTAGGTATTTACAAATAAAATATCATTTGGAGCTTACCTTAAGATACCTTAGAACAGAAACTAACATCTATTTCTTTCTTTCTTTCTTTCTTTTTTTTTTTTTTTTAGACAGGGTCTCGCTGTACAGTTCAAGCTGGACTTGAACTCACTTTGTGGCCCAGACTGGACTCAAACTTGCAAAGATCCTCCTGCCTCAGCCTCCTGAGTGCTGGCGTTACAAGTGTGTGCCACCACACCTGGATTTTTTTTTTTTTTTTTGGTGCCAGAGATCAAACTCATGATCTTACACTTGCCAAGCAGGCTCTTATGCCACTGAGCTAACTCCCCAGCCCCACTCACCTAGCTTTTTAGCTTCTACATCTATTTGAAATTGCCCATAAGAAAGATAGAAACAATTGTTCATTTTTAAAAACAGAAAGAAAAACATGTCTCAAATGTAAACCAAGGTGGCGGCCTTCCCTCTTTTTCTTATCAAAGGAGTCCTAATCACTGGCTCCACAGAATCCAGGTCGCAGTCAGGGATTTTCAATCACCAGGAGAAATGTACTATATTTTGGGCTTGCTGAATGTAAGCAAACCCGGCACACGGTGCTCACTCCTCTCTGCCTTTGCCTCTGCTGAACTGCCCATTCCGTTGGCCCTGCACAGGTCCACCCTCGCAGTAGATTGTTAGCAGCCCTCTTGGATCCTCACCTCCCCACTTAGCTTCCTGCCTTGACCTAGGCATTGCAGAAGTTAGGAGAGGCTTCCCTTGGATGGGGACACCCCCCCAGGAAGATGATTAGGTAGAGAAGCTCTTTGAACCCCAAGGGTCAGGACAGATCTTCAAGGTTACTCAGGTCAGACAAGAGAGATGATGGCCAGCCACAGATGTGCTCTCTGAGAAGAGGAATCAGAACGGGTGATAAGGAAAGGTGAGGGCAGGCTCCCACAGTGAGAAGGGGACAAGGGGGAACCTGCCCCTTTTCCACACCAGCACCGCTTTTAGAGCACCAGGTTAGGACCCACGGGTACAGTGAGGTTTACAGAAACCCTGCAGGAGAATGAAGTAGGTTTCTTCTGAGTTCACCCTGGGAGCCCCAAAGAAGGAAGAAAGAGAGCCAAGCTGAGCTTGTAGCCAGGGTGTGCTCACCGTGCAGGTGCGCGGAGCACGTGGGGGCACGAGGCTAGATTGAAGACAGCCTGCAGGGATTCACAGTCCTGGAAGGACAGGTTGTGAGTCTTCCTCACTCCTGGGTAGGCAGACAGGGTTCTCAGTGGGCCTCACCAACCTCCCCAAACCCCAAGGACCCCTTGGCTAGCCAGCTGCCTACTCACCATACTTGCAGTGCAGCTGGACCACCAAGCAGCTGCTCCTGTCATTAAGGGAGATGCAGCATTTTTCCACAGTCTTCTCCAGCATCGCCAGAGAGCGGAAGATGGACAGGAAGGACTGAGAGAGGAAGGGATGTAAGCCTAGCACTGTGCCTCCCCAGCCAGCTCTTGCATCCTATGTAGGTTCACCAATACCCTGGTATGTAACAGAAGAAAAAGCAGACTTACAGAGCTTTTTCACATTGTTCCCTATGCCTAGAAAGCCTTCTTAACCAGCTTGAATGTCACCACTCTCTCCAAGCCCCTGGTGTCAATAGTGCTCCCTACAGCTCCCATTGCCCTTTGTGGATGCCCTCACTGTACCCTTCATTGGATTCTGAGTAGAGCTGCTACTCCCAGGCAGCATCTGCAGAGCGCTCCAGCAGTGCCCCAGAGTGGGACAGTGCCAGCTGCTGCTGAGAGGAAGACCTCACCTTCATCAGGATCTTGCAGCGCAGGAGGTCCTGCCCAGGGGTGGAGGGCTGGTACTGCTGGAAGAAGAGCGGGGCAAAAAGGAAGCAGGCATAGGCAGAGCGGGAAGAGTTCACCGTCCGGAGGGAGAGCTGGGCCACAAAAAGAAAGGAAGGGGACACTTAGATAGGCAGGCCCCAGCCCTCTGGCTTGATTTTGGTCACATTTGCCCTCTGGTGATCCCAGGTGCCCCTGCTTCAGCATCTGTTAAATTCTCCATCCCCTTGGAGTCAGTCAGTGGTTTCTCCAGCCTTTGCAATCTCCCTCTGTTCTGCTCCCACCACCGCGGATTAGCACGTCCTGCTGCCCTTCCCCTAGTTATGTGAGTCTGCTGTCACCCCCGAACTGCCACTGGCCGCTCCAGGGGAAAGTGTGCTCCGTGCACACTCCGGCCTGGGACGAAGACAGGGCCTGGGGGTGGAGGGTACACCAATAGCCAGAGAGAAAACTCCAAATCCGCAGACAAATCTGCCCATGGTCATCCTGCCCGGGGCAGGGAGCGGTTAGTTCAGACTCCGGGCTGGAATCCGCCCGCCCCCATGCCCAGTTCCTCACCCCATCGTCCAAGGGTTCCAGGTAAAGCTCGTCCCCAATGCGGGACAGGGAGTGGACGGCCTTGCCCAGCACTGCGGGGAGAAGAGCAGAGACCTCAGGCTGGTGCCTCAGGGTAGCTCACGTGCCCGCCGCCAGGCCGGCTTAAACTCACCCTTCACATTGCTGCCGGTCACCACACACTTCATGCTGCCTCCAGCACCGCACCCGGGCTTGGCTTACAACCGAGCCGAGCGCGGGATCTGGCCGCGGCTTACACCAGTGCGCCGTACCAGTGGCCACCGCCGATGCTCCCGCTTCCCTTCCCGCGCACCGCCCCCGGTCAGCCCCACCTCCGCTTCCCTATTGGACCATACGCTGGCGCCTCCGTCACGTGAGAAAAATGCTCAACGGCTCCGTCGTCACGTGACGTACTCAGCTCCCGGGGCCGTCCTCGTCACGTGACCCGGAAGCTGGGTGCCAGGGCCGTCCGCGAAGCCTTCATCTCTAGGCGCGTCCTTGGCTCCTGCGAACTGGGCTGCGCACCGGAACGCGCAGGGCCGAGAGGATGCCACTCAAGGGCGCCAAGAGCCTCTGCGATGGATGGAGCACTGGACTCGAAATCAGAGCTGGAGGGGCGGGCCCTGCTAGGTCATTCAGTTCACAATTCCTGGGCATCTGTCGGGGGATACACCTTCGAAATAAGATCGTCCTTAGTCTTGGCCGGTGCCGACTCGGACGCGAGCAGCAGCCACCAGCTCCCAAAAGAGGTTACAGTGACTTGCTGCAGGAGTCAAGCGTGAGAAAGAGGCTGTTCTTTCGGGTTTCAAGAATCCGTCATTGATCCTCTTCATTGATACTTGGACAAAGGACAAGGTTCTGTGGGTAGAACGGGGTTGAAGGGTGCACCTAACAGAGGGACTAGCGAGAGCACAGGCTCAGCAGTGCCTCGGGCTCCGCCACGGGAAAGAAGCGGTTCTGTGAGCCTTGCTGCAAAGCGGTGAGGGTGCTCGAACGCAAGAGGTACGGCTGGGAAGGCCTATAGACTGTTTAGGAGGAATCATAGTTCTGTGTTTTGTACAGACCTCAGATCTGTTTCACAGAAAAGCGGTTCATCCGCTGAAGTCTTCGCCTTGCGAGGGGCACTGTGTGGGAGGGAAGTCCTGAAGCCCCTGGCTGGTGTTCCCCGCAGCAGCATGTTTTGTGGTTCTTGGAAGAGCCCTGGGCGTCCCTAGTTCCCTAAGGGCTAGTTAATACCATGCCCCTCCGGTCTTGCTGGTAGGTTGAATTTGTCGTAGTCCTTTGCCTCCAGATCCACTTTGGTTTCAGTTTACTTCGCTTTCAGTCTTTGCTCCTTCCCCAGAGCCCCACAGGAAGAAGTTGCTTTGCTTTTCCAAAATGACGGGTGTAAATGGTAGCACCCTACCTAGACCTTATTATCCTTGACTCCTGCTTCTCCTTCCCCCTTGTTTGATCCTTAAGGGGGTCCTGACTGCTCCACCTCTCAAACAGATGACAATTTGGCCCTCCTTTTACATCTTCTTGGCAACCACGGGGCTTGGCCCACATTCTCTCACCTGGATGGCTACATTAGCTCTCAGTGATCAAGTGTCTCCACCCTGCCCCTACCAGTTCACTCTCCACAGCAAAAGTGATTTTCCTAAACTGGAGGTGGTGATACCCACCTTTGGCTTCAGTCCCAGCTAATTCAGGATGCTGAGATAGGATCATATATTCAAGGCCAGGTTGGGTAATTTAGCAAAGACCTGCCTCAAAACAAAGGGCTTAGAGTGCTTCAGTGCTTATCTAGCTTGCACAAGGCCCTGAGCTCAATCTACTGTAGTGAGGAAAAAAAAAAAAAGTGACCTTCCCAAAACACTGTTCCATCCCTCTCCTTTGTTTACATGCTCCAGTGGTTACCATGAAATCCTTAACCCTGAACCTGCAGGGTCCAGGTCCCGCTCATCTCACTACCTGTCACCTCCCTTGGACCCATTCTCTCTTGGGCTTTGCACGTGCTATTCCCCTAATGTGACTTTCCCATTTCTCACATGTGGCTGCTTCTCATTGGCTTGGCTGTACCTGTCCTTCCTCAGCTCTGCCTGTTGCGCCTCTCCAGTTCTGCACCCATGATGCTTATCACCTTAAGATTATTTCACATGTTCCTTATTCAGCAGCTATCTTTACCATTATGATGCCAGCCTCACACCGGCAGAGATCATGTCCTTTTTGTTTGCTGCTAAAACCTTTGTTCCTCACACGGGTTCTGGTTTTCAGTAGATGATTATTAAACAGATATTAAATTAATAAAGGCATGAACCATATAAATTTGAGCTGCTGCCAAGTCACTTAGTGTAATGGTGAAACCACCTTCGCTTCCAGCTCTTTGTCTACAGTGCTACTCTCTCCTGTACAGTAGCTGTCCCCATACTGTTAAAAAAAAAAAAAAAAGCCTTAAAGGCCTCATAGTGGCACATGTCTGTAATCCCAGTGCTCAGAAGCTGATGCAGCTAGGGCTGGGGATTTAGC
This sequence comes from Hydrochoerus hydrochaeris, assembly GCA_004027455.1. Classification (NCBI taxonomy): domain Eukaryota; kingdom Metazoa; phylum Chordata; class Mammalia; order Rodentia; family Hydrochaeridae; genus Hydrochoerus; species Hydrochoerus hydrochaeris. The sequence goes on along the minus strand of PVLA01001994.1, from coordinate 174,244 downwards.
TCAGTGGCTTAAGCTCCTGCCTGGCAAGCAAGGATGATCACTGTGAGTTCCAGGCCAGCCTGGGCTGCACAGTGAATTCAAGGCCAGGCTGAACTACATAGTGAGACCCTGCCTCAAACAAACAAAAATGCTGGGGATATAGCTCAGCAGCACAGCACCTGCCTGGCAAGCACAAGGTCCTGAGTTCAATTCCCAGTACAAAAATAAAACAATCTTAGCAGGGCATGGTGGCACATACCTTAACACTCTCGGAGGGTAAGGAAGGAGGATGACAAGTTCAAACCCAGGCTGAGCAACTTCTTGGCACTCTATCTCTAAAGTAGAAAAAAAGGTGGGGGTGGGGAAGCTGGGGATGTGGCTCAGTGCAAGATTCCTGGGTTCGATCCCCAGTACCACAAAAACAAAACAAGGAACTACCACAGCCTTAGCAATTTGGTTCCTTACTATTTCTTCCTTTCCACTGTGGGCTTCCTACCTTCATGCTCACTGCTAAACAGCCTGATCACAAGGCAGGAAAGGAGAAGGTTTCCATTAGTCACGTTTCTGCTCGACACCTCTAGGCTACAGAGACCTGTCATGTGGAGGTCTCTGGCCATAGGGAGAGGGGAAGGCAGACATAAACATGTTTGGGGCTCCTAATGAGTCTGTCCTCAATTAGCCTCCCACCTCTTGCCAAAAGTGGGAAATAATCTGAATCTCTGCAAGGTTTAGCAACCAGAAAGTGCCAGAGCCAGGAGCTAGTACTAGCAGGTTTGGGTTTACTGTCTGGGATTCAGCGCCCACTTGCTGTGTGATTTTGCACACATCCTCCCTGTTTGGGCTGCCCCCTCATCTGTGTACGCTTGGGAAAGATAGGGGATAACAGGACACTCACTGAAACCCTGTCCAACTTGAAAGGCTGGGAGGCTCCCAGGGAGGTGCTGGACTTCTTGGTGCCCTTACCCACCTGCAGTGCTAGGGAGGGGCTATAGCTGGTGTCCTGCTTCCTGCTTTTCCCACCCCAGGCTGTGGGGCTGGAAGGGAGCTCAGCCAGGCTTGCAGATGGCACATCCAATAATGCACTCCTGGCCCAGAGGGGAAGACACACAGGGGAAGGAGGAGCTCAGAGCCCCATGGGGAATTGTGTGGGGCAGAGGATATAAGGACCCAAAGAAAACTTGGGTCTCTGCTAAAGGACAGGAGACCTGGGTGTAGTTCCAGCCTTATTTATAGCTCACCTCAGGCACACTAGGGGGCTTCTCTTCATCTTAGTTTTTTTTTTTCTTTTTTTGGACAGGGTAGCCCAGGCTTGTGTTGAACTCAGAGTGATCCTCCTGCCTCAGCCTACCGAGTGCTGAGATCATAGGCAGGTGCCACCACACCTAGCATCTCAGGATTTTTTCAAGCCCCAATTTTTACTGTCTTTGCCACATCCTGTATTAGAGGTATGTCTGGAGGGTGACAGAATGGAGGAAGGTGGTGACCATTTCAAATTTTTAAAATACTTAACTGTTGGGTTTTTTTTTTTTTTTTTTTGGCCCACTAATTCTCACCCCAGTTGTTGGTTAGGGCGGAAGTCAAAGCCTGGGACCTTGGTACTCAGGAATTCACTCATTCAACACATACTGGACACACTTCTAAGTATGAGAAACAGTATGGGACAAAGGTCCTTGCTCTCATGGGCTTCTACCCTGGTGGGAAGAGACAGTCAACAAAATGAATGAGTCAGTCATGGTACACAGAGGGTGGCAGGTGGTGTGGGGAGAAAGAAAGCCCAAATAGAGGGCGCTGTTGGGGAAGGACTTTGACTCTAAACAGCATTGCTTGGCTGGCCTTGCTGAGCAGTCGATATTTGCCCAAAGACTGGTGGGAGGGAAGGGGCTGTGCCATGCAGACATCTGAGGAGGAGTGGTGTGGTAGAGGGGATGGCCAGAGCCAACATTCCGAGTGGGAGTTTGCCTGAGCAGTGCAGAGTCAAGGTTCCTGAGTTGAAAGAAGGCTGCAGTCTACTGAGAGAAACTGACATGCAAAAAAGAATTACTTCTATTAGCTTTCCTCAGCAGAGACGCAGTATTTATTGTTAGCAACTTAGAGGAAAAAAATGCTTGTTTCAGCATACAGTTCCTAAGGTTCAGTCCATGGTTGTCCGGCTCCGAGGCAGAAATGGTGTGGTGAAAGGGCCTGACAGAGGGAGGCAACTCACTCCATGGCAGTCAGGAAGCAGAGAAGTGGGGAGCTGGGAACAAGCTAGGGAACTTCCAGGTGGTACCCCCAATGACTCCTCCTCCAACTGGGCCTCACCTAATAGCACATTTAGCTATGGCCTCATCAATTAATTAATTCACTGATGAGTATAGTGGTCCCATGATCCAATCACCTTCCAAAAGCCCCACTTCTGAACACAATGAGACTTTGGATGGATGTTTAGGATCTAAATCCTAAAAATCACCAAAGTCAATAGGAAGGTACACCTTGGAGAAAAAACCAGGAACAATGACCATTCGGGCTATGGGAACATGCCATTGGGCAGACTTGGTGTGTGTGGGCAGTGTGGGGGAGTTCCTGGAGGAACAACTGGGAGGAGACAAGGTTTTGAGATGAGTTGACCAGAAAAACACATTCATGAGGAGCTGGTGAGAATGATGTCTCGTACAGCCCTCCTCAGAGACAGAAGAGCGCAGGTGGGATTGCTAATGGTAGGAGTTTTATCAGAATGGTGTAACTAACAGGTAGAGAGGCAGAGGAGTTTTGGGGGGTGGGAGTTCACTGTGGTTTGTTTTGATATAATCAGTGCACACAAGGGAATGGTATTTGAGTGCTTATTCTGGGGTAACTAAACGGTATCTCTGAGTGCCTGGGCACCTGGCTAGTAGGGTAATATGTGGCCTGCTTGTGATGTGTTGCAGTATACCAGGTGCTATCGGCCCCCCACTGCCAAGTCCTGCCCAGGCCCTTTTTGTTCCCTAGCATTTCTCCTACAATCAGCACAACATTTGGCTTATTGTAGTGGTTTAAAATGTCTATGCTGAATTACTGAAGAGTATGAATTCACAGGTGTTACAAGACTTGATGCCAGGTGTGTCTACAACGGTGCAGGGTGAGGTTCCGACTGCCAGCCTGCCTCGATCTGACTCCTGGCTCCCTTACTTACATGTCGTATAAAAATGGACAGTTGCTGTTTTCCAGGCCTCAGAATCCCAATCTGTAAGTCAGAAGAAATAACGGTCTCTGCCTCAAAAGGGTCACCATGAGGATTCATTTAGTTCACGTTACAAAGCTCTCTGTATCTGCTGTTGGCATTGCTGTTCCATTGGTGGCAGTGTCTACCCGCTCCATCATCCCCAGAATCATAGTAGCCTCTTGTCAGAACTGGAGACAGACCATTAGCTTGGGTGAAGCCAAGGCAACTGTATACCAGGAGCGCCAGTGAAAAGTCTCCCCAACAAAACAGTGAAACAGCCTGGTGCACAGAAACTAGAAAATCCCCTGAGAAGAGTCAGCCCAAGGGAAGGTGGCTCAGAAGGAAGACTCCCATCCCTGAGCTGCACCACAAACTGCCCCATGATGCTGGCCCAAAGAGTCCTGGCCTCTCAAGGAGAATGAGAGTGGTTTGCTTCCTCACAGCTGCTGGAAGCTGAGATGAGAGAACATGTGCCTCCATTGCTCGACATTGTGCACAAACGAGGGACCCGATCTGTTCAGTCAGCAGGGCTGGAGGTGGAGGGGAGATGGGATGGAATTTTTTAAACCCGCAGTGGGGATGGGAAGGGGGAAGCTCAGGCTTGTTCACCAAAACCTGGCATGCTGGAATTACAGGGCCCCCTTGGAGCACAAGTGAGGTAAGTTTAGGACAAATCAAAGGCAGCATGCTTCACCCAGCAGGGGAGGACACCGATGGAACTCATTACCCCAAGATGTGGTCTCGGCTGGAAATATAAATAGCTTCACAAAAGGTTTAGATAAATCCATGGATGACAGCTCCATTCATGAGTTAGAAGAGGAAGGAGCCTGTTAGAGGCCTGTGGCCCCACTCGCCACCCCTGAGGCATCAGGGAGGTGACCTGGCCTCGCTAAGACCACCCTTGGCTCCCCTGCTAGAGACAGGCTTCTGGCCCCAGGACCCCAGGAGATGTTCTTGTGGGTTGGCGTTCCTGTAGGCTAGAGCCTGGTTCCAGTCCCCGGGCCCTCTTTTCAATCTCCCCATCTCCTCTTCTTGGGGACAAGGGCACTACCAGCAATGGGCAAAGCACCTGGGCATGACTATCCCCTTAGGGACCAGCAGAGGGAGACAGACACCGTGTCCTGCCTTAGCTCTCTGCACAGAACGGGTTGACTGCCTGGTAGGGTCAAGCAAGTCTCCGCGATGTCAGCTCTGTGCACTTTTTGCAAGGCCGCACAGGGGAAAGGGCCAGAGAAGGCACCCTCTTGGCTGTGAGGGGCTTACCACAGCAGAGATGGGAGCAGGGAGGAGTTTTCAGGAACTAGAGGCAGGGAAGGGAGGGGGCTACTAATTACAAGCAGAACGGTTCTGGAGTCAGGCTGCCTGCCTCTGTGACTTTATGCTAGTTGTATAACTGTGCCTCAGTTTCCCCAGTTAGATGGCAACAACAAGAGAAATGTGAAATTGTGTGAAGTATTTAAATATTCCGTTCCAGTGCTAGGCAAGCAGTAAGTGCTCAGTAAACACCAGCCACATCTCACATGGGCAGGGAAACCACAAGTCTTTCCCATATCCTTGGCACTTTGCAACTCACAAAATCCCTTTCATTTCATTGTCTCATCTGAGTCTCACCATAACCCCTAAAGAGAGGCTTACCTGTAAGGGGTGGATCTGGGCTTTCTGATTCCAAAACCCCAGGGATCTTTCTAAAATCCCCTGCAAGCTAGCAGTTGAGGAGGCCTGCTCCACTTGCTCTGGTCTTCTCTGAGCCATTTAGCAGGTTGCCAGCATCTGGTTAGTACTGGAGTTACCTTGTCCTCTGTCCCACAGCCTCCACACACATGGTGGGTAGGCTGGTGCTTTAGGAAGCTTCTGGAAGGTGACTGGATTCCCAGGTGTGGATACCAGCCCCTCCCCCGCACCAGTCCTGTGCTTCTTCTGAGTGTGGCCTTCCTCTGCTTGCTGTGCAGAGCCTCCCTGCTCCTCTGTGAAGTCTTCCTGCACATCTCCTCCTTTATGTATCCCAGTTTTTGTTTTGTTTTTGTTTTTGTACTGGGACGAACTCACCATCTCGCACTTGCTAGGCAGGCACTTGTGCTGCTGAGCTATATCCCCAACCCCAAGTACCCTTCTTAAAGTCTTGTCTTATTTAACAAAGTTTGCAACCACTAATGGCTGGAACTGTGCAGATGCTTGGTTAGGGACCATGAGGAGGAAGATTAGACTGTGCACCCATCATCCCTATTGTAGAGAGCTCAGAGGTGACATGAGAGCTCAGAGTGTAGTGACATGCCCAAGGTCCTGTAGCTGTTAGAGGAGAAGCGAGCCCTCTTCCTCTGGTCTCTAAGCCTACAATGCTCCCAAACCTGTGAGGGGATGGTGAGGGAGGGAGAGGAGAGCAGGGCAGTGACTCAGCAGGGCAGGATAAGGATCTTCCAGCCCAGGGAGAGGTAACCCCACTCCTCTGCCAGGGGAGAGGGAGTCACAGAGCCTGCGGCATGGGTTGGTCAGGGCAATGGAACATCTTGGGAGAATGGCGGGCTCCTGGTGGGCAAGGGAGGAGTCAAGCACCTGGGGGTATCCCTTCTGCTCCCGCCCTCTTCACACACCCATCATTCAGACACCCTGGCTAATGGGGAGAGGCTGAGTGGTGTACTGGAGAAGTGGCAGCAGAACCTGGTGCCTCTTAGTGTCCCTCTGGCTTCAGAGGGGAAAAAAGGGGTTGTCCTTTGGGATGCCTGAGCTGGGCCAGATGTGGGTGGGGGACCCAGTGCAGGGCAAGGCTGTTGCTCAGGTAAGAGAAGCCCTCTGCCCTGGGGTTTCCACTGACATCACAGCCAGCTCAGGGTGAGACAGGGCTCTCTGGGCTCCTACTTGCTGGAGGGAAAGAGAAAGTGCCTCTCCTGCCCTCAGTGCCCTGGCCTGTACACACATGTACCCTGCAAGGTGTGCACATGTGCTGCTGGAAAGGAGGGCTTGTCTTAGGGATGCAGAATCCCAGGTGTCCTGGGCTGGGCCTCAGAGGGGACTGAGGGCCTTGCTTTGCCAGCTAGATAGTATAGCCCCTTGGAAGCAGAGGGGACCCCCTTGCTCTGCTTCTGTTGGTGGGTGGTCATCTAACTCCCTGCTGGTGAGTTGAATGCTTATTCCATGGTTCCAAATGCCCTGCTAATGGAATCCAGAATCTGAGCTGAGCTCTCCAGCGGGTCTCAGGGTCTGGCCTCTCGCCGTGCAGGAAGGCCAAATGAAGTACCTGGCCCAGTGTCACACACAGTCAGTTCACATTAGTTGGGGTGGGGGGGACCCTTCCCATCCCCAGGAATACCTGAAGAAATAGCATGTCACTGAATTCAAGCAGTGCTGGCTTCCAGTCCCTGTTCTGTTCCTTACAGGTTTGTGTGACTTTAAAGACTTCTCAGTTTCCTCATGTGGAAATAGGATAATGGCTCCTATCTTGTTCTTGTTGTTGTTTGTTTGTTGAGGTGGGGCCTTGCTATGTAGCTCAAACTGGCCTGGAACTTACTGTGTAGACCAGGATGGCCTCAAACATGCAGTAATCCTCTTGCCTCATATTCCTGAGTATTGAAATTCCAAGTATGTGTCACCATACCCAGTCCCCAGCAACTATCCTGTAGAAGTCTTGTAAAGATGAAATGAAATGGTACCTGAAAAACCTCAGCACTATACCACTGGGGAGGAGCACAGCCCATTCAAATGTTACTAGTATTTAAGTGGAAGTAACTCAGTGGGAATTACCAGCAAGGCAGCAGGCTACGGAGTGACCTGACAGCTCCTGTCTGTCCTGCCTATGTGGTGAGGGAGTCAACCTTACTTCTCTACCCTGTGGCCAGCTAGGGCTTCTCTTTGTGACCCCAGGACCTCCATAGGAGGCACTCAAGGGATGTATGATGAGTGAATGTCCCTTCACACCTTTGTGGGACTGTCTAAGCCCTAGTTCAGGAACCCAGACTTTCCCTGGGCTAGCATCTCTTCAAATGGCAGTTTCATTGCAGTGCAGGACATGGTGTTTGGGGCTACCTGGAACACCTTCCCTAGGGATGTGAGTTATGGGACAAGGGAGAGAAAGGAGGAGGGGTGGGAGAAGGAATGGGAGGGAGTGGGACATTAGCCAGCTTCTGAGCCAACATTGACTCACCTCCACTCCTTAGAGGGCAGCTCAGTCATCACCTGGTGGCAGCTTTGCCCCTCACCATGGCATACCTCTAGGGCTTCTCCTTTATGGATGCCAAGCCTTGTAGTCTGGAAGGCCAGAGAAGGTGGCAAACTAGAGTCCCCTTCATTGGCCCACTGAGTACCTGAATACTGCCAATATCCTGTGAAGAGGGCAAAGCTGGTTATAGAGAGGCAGGGACAGGCTTGTTTACAGTGGCCAACTAGAAGCCAGGTATTCTGACTCCCAGCCTGGCTGTGAAGGGAGCTGTGTGGGCAGTGCCCTGTATGACCCTCCCTGTTCTGTACACTACATTTCTACCTGAAGCTCCCTCTTCTCCACAAGCTCTTCTTTTACCATCTTCCACCTGTGGCTGATCTCCAGCATGAGACATCTCATGTCTGCAAGCCTGTGTTCCAAGCCTGAAATTCTTGAAGGGAGGCATGGGTTTTCCTCATCCTGTCTTTTATAGGATCAGCACCCAGTAGGGACAGAGAAAGCTCCAGAGGGTGGATAGGATGTTTCTTTCCCCTTACGGGTGCTATACAGAGGTAGGGAGTGGTGTCTCCTCCAGCCCCTGCTCTGCCCACTAGCTCCCAGATTTTTGGAGCTGGAAGGGCACTGACTAGGTTCTGTTTGAGAGCCACTGGGGAGGGGGACCTTTTCTGAGTCTCCCAGCCACCAGTCACCTGTCCCTGTGCTGGTTCCTGGAGATGCCACTCCTGGCTTCATCACTTCTTCCTTCTCCCCCAAATTCCAGCAGCCCACCAGCCTTGGGGATTTGGCAGAGTAAGGTACAGTCTTTGCTCCAGCCCCTACCCCACCCCAACTGGCAGCTCCTAGCCTGCTGCCTTTGCCCAGACATGGCAGAGGGGCACTGGTAGCTTGGAGATGGAGTTGATTTTCCCCTTGGCAGTGTGGAGAGGGGGAGGGGAGAAGCTTGGCCCCCACTGGGTGAGGGGAGAGGGCAGGGAGACAAGTCTAGACAAGAAGCCCAGGGAGAATGTGACTTTCGCAGCTTGTGGGGGTCACTGGATTAAGAAAAAGGACCTGGGCAGTGTGTGTAAAGCCAGCTGTCTTATCCTTACCTGGCCCGGGTCTGCCAGAGCTGCAGCCCTGTTCCTGCAGACCCATGTTTGAAGATTCCAAGGCCGACATCTGCGGCGGCCAGCTGTGGCAGAACTGCCGAGCCCAGCCCCACTGCGCTCTCCGCTCTTCCTCCTCACCAGGGTCTCCCCTCTGGCTCCTTCAGCTCCAGCCTCCTCCCCACGTTCTTGCTCCCACCCATTTGCCTTTGTGTCTCCTCTTTCCTTCCCTGGTCCCTTCTCCTTTCTCCCTGCTCTTCCCTTTGTCCCCCACCCCACCCTTTCAGCTCCCTCTTCCCCCTTCACTCCCAGCCCCTCCTCCTCTCTGCATTGGGTCTGCTTTCCCCCTGACTCAGCAAGGTGCTTTATAAGGTGCTGAGGGGCTCAGCCAAATCCAAACCACATTGTCTGTGCAGCCTCTCACCAGGAGCAAGCTGCAGGGCTGCACAGCGAGGAGCAGGGTGCAAACTTCTCCCCTTCTCCCTTACCCTATCCCCTTCCCTCCCTGGCTCCCTCCTTCGGAAAGGGTGACTGCTAGGGGGACCTCCCAGAGTAGCCTCAGTGCCAGTCACCCATGGGCGTCTGCCTTCTTGACCTTGGCGTGGGTATCAAAAGATTGTTGGGCTCACAGGGGAAGAACGTCATTGAAACTCCAGAGTCCTGGCTGGTGGGGGTGGGGTGGGGTGGGGTGGAGAAGTGGAGGAGGGAGGCCCTGAGCACTTTTCACAAGGGCCCCTCCAAGGCACTTTTCCTCAGAGCTGCTACTGATGCTCCAGAAAGTCCCCTGCCCCCCACCTAGTCCAGTTCTCCATCCCTAGCCCATTTTCTTTTTAGAAAAGAAAAAAAAAGGAAGGAGAGAGAAAGGAAGAAAGGGAGAAGGGGGGAAACAAGGAGAAACAACCCAACAACAAAGTCTGTCCCACTCCAGTGAGGTAATTGAAAACAAACTTCTTCCCCACCCCCCCACCCCTCCCACCTCAGTTCTCCAGTGCAGAAAAGGGAAGAGCTGCCCTGGGAACCCAGCACTGGTCATCGGCGCGATGTCTACTGTGACCCACAGGCTGGAGGGCTGGTGTCAGCCTGGCAGAGTGCCCTCCTTTTCCAGGGGCAGCGGCAGGAATGGGAGACGAGGCCAATCCAGCCAGAGAAGCATCACCTTCCAGGTCTACTACCGCCTTCTTCCCCTTTCAAACAACAGATAAACAACAACAACAAAGCAACTTATTACTAAATGACTTAATTGGTGGAATGCTTCTAGAGTATCTAGGACTTGGGGACCAAATGACTGTCCCCCTAGAAAAATCGCAAAGTGGGGCTGTCTGCAAGCCCCGGATGACAGCTGTTTCCTCTGCACTCGCTCACTCTCCCTGGCAGCCCTTTAGAGAGGGAGGAAGGAGACCCTCCAGGGAGGGTCTAAGCTTATGGGTCCCCTAGGTCTCCGCCCAGCAAGTCCCAACCGAGGCCAAAGGGGAGGAAGGAGGGAGAGCACTCCACAGCCAAACCACCCCTACCTCACCACCGGAAAAACCAACAACCCAAAACCCCAAAGGCAGGAGGATGCCAAATGTCTTGATGGGGAAGCATTTCGCAGACGGGACTGGATGGGATGCCGGGACTGTCCATGGCCTCAAATCTGCGCATTCTCGCTGAGTCACCGGCGATGCCTCTGGTGTTGAAACTGGTCCGGTGCCTCGTGCTGATTAATGAATCGCAAATCCCCCACCCATGTGCACCCTCCTTGGTCACTGGGAAGAATGGAGAACCTTGTGAATTTGAGGGAGAAGCTGGGCATTGGGCCCTGGTGCCTTCTTCCTCCCCCCAGGATACATTGTGAGCTGGTTAGTCACCTGCCTCAGCCCCTGGCGCCTCACTTAGCTCTAGCTTTTGGAAATGGGACAAGTGGCGGGACAATGGGCAAGGGGGGCGGTCAGCCCAGACAAAGGGCAGCAGGAAAAATACCATCACTTGCTCCTCGGCCAGCTTGCTGGCATTTGGGAGAATGTGTCATTGCTTTTACTCAAGGGGGAGAGGGACAAAAGGTTAGAGATGAAGCTAAGGTAGGGTGGGCCCAGGGATTCCAAACTAGGCAAGGAGCAGGGGGCAGGCGTCCCTAGCTGACACCAAGGGAGAAGCCCATGGCTTCCTCATCAGGGCTAGCTCCCAGCCCTGGCTCTGGGGAGTCTGCAGACGGACCGATGCCCTCCCTGCCCCCTTCCCCAGGAGGCCCAGGGTGGTACCGCCACAGCCTCGCCTCACCTCACCCCCCCTCAGTGTTGTGGGAGGGAGAGGAGCCCCAGAAGCCCTCCCTTCCCACTTCCCCCCTCCTCCCCCCACCCCGGGGAGGCTGCTACAATTTGTGGTTACAGCTTTACACGTCAGAAAAAAAAAAAAAAGTTTGCAGAATGTCCCACACCGAAAAAAAAAATCCGAAACCGAGCGAAAAAAACCTGCGAGTGGGCCTGGCGGATGGGATTATTAAAGCTTCGCCGGAGCCGCGGCTCGCCCTCCCACTCCGCCAGCCTCTGGGAGAGGAGCCGCACCCGGACGGCCGGCCCCCAGCCCCATGGACCTCCGAGCAGGTAGGAGCCAGGCGTCCGAGGCCCCGGCCCCCGCCCCCGCCCGGCAGCCGCGAGATCCGGTTCCCGTCCTCTCCCCCACCCCAGGGAGCCCCACGCGCCGGGGCCCGGCTGAGGAGTGGGTCTCGGGCCGGGGGAGGCACGGCCGGGCGCCCTCGAGAGGGGCCGGGCGGGGACGCGGCATTCCTGGAGTCCGCTGCGCGGGGCCAGGAGTGGCCGGAGTGCAGCAGGGAGCTCGGACGGCCGCCGACCTGGGGAGGCGGCAACCTGAGCCCCGCCGAGACTGGTCCCGGGGAACCGGCGGACAGAGTCCGGCGCGAAAGTCGGGGCGAGCGAGTCCAAGGCGGGGAGCGAGGCTGCCGAGGGAGACGCGGTGCGAGGGAGGGGATCGCGGAGGGGAAGAGGGAGGGCGAGGCAGGGGGAGCCGGGCCGCGCCGGGCCGGGCCGGCGGGGGGCGAAGGGAGGCCGACACCTCGGGCCGCGCCGCTCTCCCTCCCTGGCCCGCCGGGAGGGGAAGGCGGGCGGGAGAGGAGGGCGGGCGGGAGGCGAGAGAGGAGAGGAGGGCGGAGGGCAGAGGGAGCCTGGCTGGGCCGCGGGACTCGCAGCGGCTCGCTGCGCACGGCGCGGCCGGAGCCCTCCATGCTGCCCGCGGCCGGGGAGCCGGCGGCAGGTAGGGGCTGGAGCGGGGCGGCGGATGGCAGCGAGCCCCCGGCCGCCAGCCTGGGATTACTGCGGGGGGCGGGCGCAGCCCGGCCGGACCCGGCAGGAAAAAGTCCGTCACCGGCTGCGAGCGGCGGGCGCCGCCGGCAGCAGCGGGAACGGCCGCTCGGCCCGGCGGCCCGTGGGGGAGGGCAGACAGGGCAAAGACTGCCGCGCGGGAAAGGGCAGCGGCCCGGCCGAGCCCGGAGTCCCGAGCCCACACTGGGGACCGGCCCCCGCCCCCGCCGGGAAGGGAGCGACCGGGCGGGCGCGGGCGAGGGGCGGGGCCGGGGGCGCCGGGGCCACACAGGGGGAAGGCGCCACTGCCGCCGCCGGGAGGGGTCCGGGAGCCAGAGGTCACGGCCGCCAGGGCGGGCCGGCGAGCGGCCAGTGGCCACCGCCACACAGTTTCTGGGCCGAGCCCCTTGAAGCAAACCTCAAGTCCCGCCAGCGTCCTGGCTCGGCGTCCCACCTTCCCTTCCGGCAACTCCACGCTAGGCTGCAAGCCCTCCCCTCAGAAGTCCTCCGGGCCAAGGGCAGGAGGGCATGGCAGTGGGATGCTTGAGCCTCGGTGAGAGGCTGGGGCTGGCTCTCTCCGATCCGACTAGGGAACAGCTGTGGACTTTCACTGCCCCTGACGGACCTCCACCCCTTCTGAGCACGCCATCCCTTTTATGGTACACAGGTTCATAATTTTCTAACAGATCAGATGCGCTCCCCAAACTAACTCAAAGGTTTCAGCTGCCCTGGAGCCAAAAGGTCAGCCAAGGAAGGAAACAGGTAGAGGTGGCAGCGACTGTTACTGGTCAGTCCGGACGGTGTTCACTCCTCTCGGCTGGAGTGAAGGCTCCCCCTCGCCACAACTCTCCTGACCCATTCACACTTGCTTATGGCAACCTCTACACAACCAGCTACTGGCTCCAGACACTTCACATTCCTCCCCATAATCCCACCTGCCACCTGCCTGTTCACACCCTGGCTCGTGCCTCCCTCTCTGGCCCCTCCCACATCCTCATGCACACTCCTGACAGCACCACCCTTTTCCAGGCAACACACTTGCCTGGGACTGTTTCCTTTGCTTTTCTTGGTCTCTGGCTTCAGCTGGGTGCTCAGCTCCCCCTGCCTTCACCCTCATCTCCCTGAGCATACCCAGGGCCCTCTTGTGGCACAGTCAGGAACCTTCTTCTATCCAGAGCCCAGCTCCTGTCCCGGTGACCAGTGACTGACTTCACAAGCCAGGGGCTGGCCCACGCTTTGGTTCTTTCCCTGGACATGGGTTTCTTGTCATTTGAGCTGGAAGAGAAGGGCAGAGGGGAATACTGGAGATGACAAAAGAGACGGAGCCCCATGTTTCAGCTGGGAGGACCTCTAATGTGCATGGTGCAGCCTCTGAATGCAAGCTATCAGTTATCATGGCAGTTTGGGTCAGAAGGGAACCAGGGACAGGGCAGAAGGTAAAGACAAAAGAGAGATGCTAGGCGTGGTAGTGCATGCCTGTAATCTCAACCCTCTGGAGGCTGAGGTAGGAGCGTTGCCACAAGATCAGAGCTAGCCTGTGCTATATATGAGTTCAAGGCGAGCCTGGACTAGAGAGAGACCCTATCTCAAAAAACAGACAGACTTAAAAAAAAACAAAACAGTTTGGCCTACCTAGCAAGACTGCCTCAACAGAACAAAAAAAGAAATAAAAGAAGAGAGGAGAAGGCATTCAGAGCATAGAGTGGAGAAAGCTGGGTTCCTGTGGCCCTCCCTGGGCAAGCAGGTTAGGAAGCACCTGTAGTACTGTGTCCTACAACCCCACTGCCTGGACTTCACGCCATTAACCTACATACCACCCCTTAGGTCACTGCATCCCAAATTTCTCTCAAGAGACCCCTCTAACATCACCCATGCATTGGTCCTATTCTGGCCTGAGAGCTGAGCCTTCTGGTTCCTATAATTAGCCCAGCCTTTGGCCATTGCTGAAACTCGGCAGGGCCTCCCTGGCCTCAATATTTAGGGATTACAGCTTAGTCTTCAGTCCCAGGTGCAGAGTCTCCAGCCCAGCCACCCTGGACATCTGTGCTGTGGAGCTCCAACACCCTCACTAAGGGTGGCTAGCCTGGAGGGTAGGTAGGGACTAAGGGGCAGCTGGCTAAAGACCTGCACATGGGTATGCCTGCCTGTGCAGCGTGTTGGGGTGGCCCTGCACTTGCATGGGCTAAGACAGTGTGTGTGTGTGTGTGTGTGTGTGTGTGTGTGTGTGTGTGTTCGTGAGGGGGGCTCAGTTCCCAGGGCCCAGGGATCTGGATGGAATTAGGGGCTGGCCCTGGTGGGGGCCAGGATTGGGAAGGGGGCTGCAGCAGGAAACGTGAGCTGCACTCATTAGCTCCTCACGTGCTCAGCTGGATTTATAAACACAAGGAGGAGACGGGATGTAAACAATCAGTGGGCAGCAGCCAGAGGCAGAGCTGGGGATAGGGTGGGCCTGGGCCAGGGGGCCAGGGCTGGGGGAGGGGGCCCGTGACATGGCCCCATGGCGGGGTTCACCTGCACACCACAAGGTAGAGAGGAGAATGGCTGAGGCCTAGGGCTCTAGGAAGTCCACTGCACACTATTCCCCAGGGCCAAGGGGACCCCCCAGCTGCCCTGGGCTCCAGTGCTCACTACACTCAGGTGTTCCTATCCCAGGCATCTTTCAGCTCTGCTGCCTGAGACATGGGCACATCTTGTCCAGCAAAGAGATTGTTATAGCCAAGGGCAGAGCCTGGTCCTTCCACCTGCCCTTTCTCCTCCTGGCCTCCTCTCCCTGTGATTCCTGAGATTCCCTGCCTCTTTCTGTTTCTCTCTCAGCCAGTCAGCGCCTTCTCCTTGCTTGCCTGCTCCCCCCACCCCAGCCTGCAGTGACACAGTTACCTCAGAACTGAAATATTCCTGGAAACACCGGCCTTGTCTGGTTAATTTCATGAGCCGTTTTTTCTGCCCAGATGATTTAGCTCTTGTTTATTCAAAGGCTTCTCCCCCTGCTGTCCCTGTCTAAGGAGCAGGTCCCAGGGATGTCCCACAGGGCCCAGGAGGGTAAGGGGAAACAGGGGCAGGCTGAATCCCTTGCCATGGGACAGACAGACAAAGCCTAGTCTCAGGACTCTGGGTGACAGAACTCTCTGGACCAGGGGAGGGTAAAAAAGCTAGCACCATCTCTGAGTCCCGTTTCAGTGGGACCTTGGCATTGCTACTAACTTTGAGCAAGGACAGATTCCATCATCCTGAGAGCTACCTCAAGGCTGGAAAGGCTGCTGCTGCCCCTGCTTTCAGGAGATCTTCAGGCTCCAAAACTAACCCTCAGGATCCTGGAGGGAAGTTGGCCAGATCTCAGACTGAGGACAGCCCAGGGCTTCATGCAGAGAAGGGTCTGGAAGGGTCTTTGCACATGCAGATCAGGGAAGGGAAAAGAACTCAGAGTCAGGTGGGAGCAGACAATGAAAAGGAAGATAGGAAGGAGATTTCAGGAAGAAGAATGACAGCCTGCAAGTGGAAGAGAGGACAGTGAAACCTGTTTCCTGGGGAGTAGTTAAGTGCCCCACCGTGCTGACCTTGCTCTATAGCCTACACTTACACAAATACCATGAGCCCTTCACCCAAAAGAGCAAGGCCCCCAGCCAGTGGCACCCCCACTCCATCAGGAAATCCAAGCAGCCAGGTATCTGAGAAAAGTCTATACTGACTAGCTGAGTCACCTCAAAAAACAACCCCTGCCCTCTGTAAGGACTATTTATTTATTTATTTATTTATATTTTATATTTATCCACCTTGTGCTTGCCAAGCAGGTACTTATGCCGCTGAGCTATATCCCTGGCACTGTAAGGACCTTTCAGACTGTTCAGGATCCTAAACTTCTCTTTAACCTCTAGAAGCAACTCCAAACCCTATCCTAACTATAAGCATAATAAAATTATTAAACTTAGGCAGTTTATTTCTGTCAAAAAACCACATCATTATAGAAAAATTTGGAAGTATAAAATATAAACTAGAGAAAAGAAGCCACTTGACCTTGTACCTATCCAAGCTTAAAATCCAAACTAGCCCTACTCTTTATGACATGTCAAGCATCACCCCATCTAACATCTAAATCAACAAATTCACAAACCTTAATTCTAGCTAACCATCTGCCTGCCCAAACAAAACCACATCCCCCTGGTGGACTCAAACCTCAACCACACTCAATCAACCTAATCCCAAGTCTAAACTAGTTCGAAATGTTAAAAGTGACCTACTCCTTAAACTAAGCTAGCCCTACCCTGGTCCTATCCTAAATGTGGACTGAATCCTGACCTTGGGCTTCACCTAAAAGCCAAGAACCATTTTTCCCACATGCTTGTGGTCCTTCTGACAGCATAGGCCCGAGTCTCTGGACATTCTGGGATGTCCTAATCTTTCAGTGTCTTCAGTTGACAAGCACAGCTCGCAACTCATCAAATGCGTTTCTCTCCCTTTTGTGTCTCCCTCCATCATCACCCGCATTGCCCCAGATGAGAATGCTGCAGATCTCCACACTGCCATTAGTCCCTGAGGGGAACACTAAATCGTCAACTCACTTCATCCCATACTTCCCACACCCAAGAGCCATATCCTAGCATACACCCACATGACTCCCTAAGCCAGCCCCATGTGTGTCCTTCAGCCCTGGCTGTCTGGCCTGCCAACGCTGATGCGTGCTGTTTCCTACCTCTCAGCTCCCACAAAGCTGCAAGGGGGCCAGGAGCCTGGGAGTGGAGCTAGGGTGCACCTGGAACCCAGCGTACTGAACTGTACTCCTAGGCCTGGCCTGCCTTCTGCACATACACATTAGCACACAGAGTGACATCCATGTGAAGACTCAGCTGGCACAGATATACTCTTAAATACCTACTGAAAGACATACAAATGCTGAGTCCTTGTCCATTGACATACACATTCTCATCCCCCCCCCCCCCGGCCAGGAGCATTTCTTCTCCATCTTCTCTGCCTCCCATCTGGTGTCTGGCCCTACCCCCCCAGCTCAGAATGGGGACAGACACCTGAGGGGCTGCCAGCTGCTTTTCCACTTGGGCCTGATCCCACCTTCATGCTTCTTGCTCATCCTGTCCACAGGGGACTCGTGGGGGATGTTAGCTTGCCTGTGCACGGTGCTCTGGCACCTCCCTGCAGTGCCAGCTCTCAATCGCACAGGGGATCCAGGGCCTGGCCCCTCCATCCAGAAAACTTATGACCTCACCCGCTACCTGGAGCACCAACTCCGCAGCTTGGCTGGGACCTACGTGAGTATCCAGCTTAGGAGTCTGGGCATTGGGCAAAGCGTTAGCAAAGGAGGTAGGGGAAGAGAGAGCTGATGGTGAAAGGGTCCCTGGTGAATGATGGGGTGATGAGGAGGGGCCATTTGGCTCCTGGCAGCCTCCCTGTCTCACCCATCTCTTGCCCTTCCCTCTTAGGAGCCCCCCCACTCCCCATCCCTGGCCCCAGGACTAGGCATGTGGGCAGGCCTCGCACCCGCCTTGGCCCATTGCCCCACTGGCTGCCAGCCCAGCCGCCCGCCTCCCCCTGGGGGCTGGGGAAGTCTCTTCTGTTTACACCGTGTTGTGGTGTCTCTTGCACGGGTGGGGCTGGGTGGGGATGGAGGGGCCCCACCTCCCATGCCTGTGTTCCAGCTCGCCTCTGCCCCCAGACCTGGGGCCCTGCTGCTTTGGACCCATGGGCCTCTCTGTCTGCCTCTCCCATCCTAGCCAGGCCTCTTAGGGGGGTCAGCGGGAAGGGGCTGCAGAGAACCCAGGCCAATAGTGGCAGAGGGCTCAGGATGTAAAGGGTAGTTATGCCATAAGGGTTTGGGGGTGGTCTAGAGGTGTTCAGGGAGCCCAGGAGAGAAGGAAGAAGGGTCAGAAGAGCCAAGGACCATGGGGAATCAGCCCCCTCTTCCCGTGTTCCTCTTCCACATCCCAGACCCTACTCTGGAGCCAGGGAAGGAAAAGGGAGGAGGGTGGCGGGGGAGCTGGCTCCAGCCCCAGGATACACCGAGGAAATTAGTTTGTCTCTGTGCTTGTCAGCGTGTGAACCTCCCCCTGGGCCCTTGCCTATCCCAAACCTCGCCCCTCTTCTCTCTTTCCATCCCAGTTCTACATCTCCCACATCCCTTCCCTGGGCCCCAGGCCATTCCCCTGAGGGTTGCCAAGGACCTTGCCCTTTTCCCTATACTGCGCTGTCTCCCATCCTCCTCCTGGCCCCTCATGAGCCAGCCTCAGTTCCTTCTGCAGTCCTGCTCGTAGCAATGATCCCACCTTGGGGTGCTAATGAGTACCCTTCTGTTCCCTGTCCCTTTAGCTAGAGGGACCAGGTGCGTCAAAAAAGGAGCTCTAACGCCAATGCCCCTCTGCCTGTGATACTAACTTTCCTCTCTCCAGTTTCCTTGTACAGAAACCTTTGCTTGACTCTGCTTCCCTCTCTAATTCCCAACCCTTTTTCTCTCCTGGCCTTCCCTGCCAAATTTCTCAAAGGAGTGGTCTACACCCTCTGCCTCCACTTCCTCTCCACCCACTCACTCCTTAACCCCCTGCAATCTGGCTTCCAGGCCACGGCAATGGTTTTCTCCCAGGTCGCCATACATCTCCTCACCAAACCCTGACAGCATTTTCTAAGCCTCCTTCTTCTTGCTGTTTTGCAGCCGCACTGTGGAGCACTGCTGCCTTCTTGAGCTCCTCTTCCTTGGCCTCTACACTCTCCTGGGCCACCTTCTACCTCTCCAGCCTGGCCTCCTGGCTCCTCGTGACCCTTCTTCTTCTCTCTGCCCTGTGGTGGGCACTCGCCCAAGGCTTGCCCACTCAGCCAGTCAGCACGTCCTTCCTCAGTGGCTCCTGCGTGGTTTTCTCTTTCTACACTTCTCCATAGGAAAGCTCATCACCCTCACTGCTTCAACTGTCACCTCCATGCAAATGGCATCCTTGGAAAAACTTAGGGGAGACCCATAAACAGAGAGGCCTAGTGTGCAAACAGGGCCAGTGTCAGGGGACATGTGAAATAGAAGTTTTGGGGGCAGGTATCTCCCCAGCGTGCACTGGCTGCTCTGCCCTCCTCCTTCCCCATCGCCCTCTCCTTTTCACAGCTGAACTACCTGGGGCCTCCTTTCAACGAGCCTGACTTCAATCCACCTCGGCTAGGGGCAGAGACTCTGCCCAGGGCCACTGTCAACTTGGATGTATGGCGAAGCCTCAATGACAAACTGCGGTTGACCCAGAACTATGAGGCCTATAGCCACCTTCTGTGTTACTTGCGTGGCCTCAACCGTCAGGCTGCCACAGCAGAGCTGCGCCGCAGCCTGGCCCACTTCTGTACCAGCCTCCAGGGCCTGCTGGGAAGCATCGCAGGAGTCATGGCAGCTCTGGGCTACCCGCTGCCCCAGCCTCTGCCAGGAACTGAGCCCACTTGGGCCCCTGGCCCTGCCCACAGCGACTTCCTCCAGAAGATGGATGACTTCTGGCTGCTGAAGGAGCTGCAGACCTGGCTGTGGCGCTCGGCCAAGGACTTCAACCGGCTTAAGAAGAAAATGCAGCCTCCAGCAGCTGCGGTCACCCTACACCTGGAGGCCCATGGCTTCTGATCTCTGACCTTTACTATATCCTCCTTTCCCCTTCAAGTCCTGCTCCTACTCTGGGAGGGAGAAACCTGTATGCCAATACTTGTTGAGCCAGGAGACAGACAGTGGGAGCCTGTCCCTGCCTGGCCTCGGACAGGGGTGTGTGTGGTATGATAAGCCTCATCCGCTCGCCTCCCAGAGTCCTACGGGTCTGGAGAAGAGGTGCATAGGCACCGTCCTGTTTTCAGAGGTAATGCTCAAGGGAGTGGAATGGCTCTCACCACTCCTGCTTCCTGCCCTCCCGCTCCTCCTGCAACACTTCTTGAAGCACATGTGAAAGGCAAGGGTACGGGGCCACCACACCCATGTGCCTTTCTGAGGGGAAGCCCCTTGGCTGCCCTCGCCCCTCTGGATGGATGTTGCTCTTCTACCCCAGTAACTACACATCTAGTTCAGGAAACATGGCTATGAGTCTAAACAAGAAGAGATGGGAGAAAAATGGAAGGGGTGGCCTTGTGCTAGAGGTGGCCTAGAAGCCAGAAGAGGGTGTACTGACAGAGAGGAACAGGGACAGACAAGACCCAGCAGTCACCAAGGCAGTCTGTGGCACAGGGTGGCAAAAAAAAAAAAAAAAAAGCCACATCTTGCACCAGGACCTTGCCTTGAATTTTCTTTCTGGCATCAAGGTACCTCCTATATACCACCTTTCCCAGGGTGTCTGTGGCTGCCCGGGCTGGGGAAGGTAGCCGTGGGCTCAGCCACGGGTTTCCTGAAAGTTTACATTGCAGTAGCATTTTGGGGTGTGGGGGCGGCTTTCCCAGGCCCTGCTCCCCCAGCCCCACTCACTCATGACTCTTAAGTTTGTTGTATTAATATTTATTTATTTGGAGATGTTATTTATTACATGATATTTATTGCAGAATTTCTATTCTTGTATTAACAAATAAAATGCTTGCCCCAGAATTTAGTGTCTCTGACTTGCCTGGCTACCTGGGGCACATGGTGTTGCTCCCAGTCCTGCCAGCCCCCCACCCCACCCCTACAGTCCCCTCACCCCAGAGGAGATGCAGGAGCACTTGAGGGGACAGCTCTCCTCTCCAGCCCTGAGGCACTGTATCACCTAGGACCTGTCCACCCCTCTCCCAACCACACGACGCCTCTACCGTCTCAAGTGCTCTCTGTTACTTGTTCTTTTGCTTTGGCCTTTCTTCTTTACCTGCAGCACTTCCAGAAGCACACATGAGAGACAAGGGCAGGGGGCCACCACAGCATGTGCCTTTCTGAGGAGAAGCATATTTAAGGGAAAGAGAAGAACTAGTGGACTGCAAGAATGTGATAGATGCTATTTGAGGGGTGACTTAAGCTCAAATCCAGTTCCACAGCCTGCTAGCTGAAGGCCCTTAGATAAATGAAATCTTCCTAGCCACCCATTTCTCCATCTGTAAAATGGGAATAATTAAATATCCTTATACGATTATTGGAAAAGGTAACAGAAACAATAAAAATTAAGATGCTTGGGGTGGTAGTGCTGATTGTAATTACAGATTGTAATTACAGATTATTTGGGACATGTCTCATGCCACTGGGTAACTTAATGGGTTCATTGCTCCCACGTAACACATGTATACTTTATATGGGCCTCCCAAAATACGGCCTTAAGCAAGGAGATGACAAATAACAGTAATGTCAGTCAGTTGACAAACTTTATAAAAGACTTAATTACCAGCCTATTACTACTAATTGATACATGAAAGTCAAAAGAAATAAAAAACCTAACTTGGCTCCTGCCCTCACAGAACTGGCAGTCTGCGTAGGAAGAACGGATTTCCTGAAATAATAAAGTTTGAAAGTATACAGTGTAGAGTAGGAGGTACTGAGGAGGAGGTACTCAGAAGTGCACAAGCCACTAGAAAAAGATCCCGGTCAGAGTGTAGGTGCAAGAGCTACTGGACTTGTTTGTGGGCCAGCCAGTCCCTGTAGAATGTCCCAGTGTCACTTGGCCCAAGTGGAACATGCACCACTTATATAGGCTGAGACATTTGTCCAGGCATGGCCTGGGACACCTGCAAAGCCCTCTCCTACCCTAACGAGACAAAAAGGAGAGAGTGTCTGAGCTGTTTCCATGCATGGGCAAAATGTGTCATGGCCTGATCTATGCAAAACTAAGCAAGGGGCTGTAAGGAAGACAGGAGACAAGGATGCTGGGTCCTGTCCTAATGGAGGGTATACATTACTATACGGCTTGGGGCAGAATTCTTGGGACAGACTCTGACTCTTCCTTTTCTCTTTATTCCAGTACCTTGCTCAGGCTCCAGTTTAAAGGTGTTCCACACAGGGCATGGTGGTGCACACTTGTAATCCTAGCACCCAGAAGGCTGAGGCAGGATTGCCATGAGTTTGAGACCAGCCTGGGCTACACAGTGAGTTCAAGACCAGTTCAAGAACTATGTAGCAAGATCTTATCTCACACATTCTCCCTAAATAAAAAAAAATTTTTTTTTAATGTTGCACTGGGGGCCGGGATTTAGCTCAGTGGCATAAGTGCTTGCCTGGCAAGCATGAGGTCATGAGTTTGATCCCTGATACAAAAAAAAAAAAAAAAATTCCATTAGTGTATAGAACAAAATAATTAGAAAAGGTAACAGGAGGCCATGGTGGCACATGCCTGTAATCCTGACTACTCTGACAGATTGAAAGTTGAAGACCAGCCTGGGGAACTTGGTGAGATCTGGTCTCAAAAAAACAAAAACAAAGGGTAGGTTGGGGGAGGGCTTGGCTAGCCTACATGAGGCCCTGAGTACAGTACTGGCCAGAGGTGGTGGTCCATGCCTGGAATTCCAGTGCTTGAGAGTCTGAGGCACATGGATCACTGCAAGTTTGAGGCCAGTCTGGGTTAAATAATGTGTTCAAGGTCAGTGTGAACTACACAGCAAGACCTTAGCCGGAAAAAAAAAAAAAAAAAAAAACGGAACAAACATCTCCTCCAAATGCTAGGGTACAAGGCAAAGTATCTAGTGAAGTGAAGGCCCTAGGCTGGGATTGCTAGAGGACAAAGCAATATCCAGTCCCTGGCACACAGTAAGCACTCAGTGTCACTTTTTGCACAAATGCACCAGATGAGAGTTAACACCAGCCTGGGAGGAGGCCAGAATCTGGACAGGAGCAGAGGAGGCAGGATGGAGGTCGATTAAGCCTGCTTGCTTCCTTTTCGTGAGGACAGTGTCCTCAGGGTAGGAGCCAGGATTGTTCATCTTGCATCCTGACAGCATTTTAGCACAATGCCTAGTACAGTAATGTCCTTGTTAATTTGATTTAAAGTGATTTAATGAGTTCAAAACATGAGTGTTTTAGAAGTTGAGAGAAGGAGCCGGGTGTGGTGGCTCACGCCTGTAATCCCAGCACTTGGGAGGCTGAGGCTGAGGCAGGAGGATCGTTGCCAGCTCGAGATCAGCCTGGGCTACAAAGTGAGCTCAAGGCCAGCCTGAACTACCTAGCGAGACCCTGTCTCAAAAAGACAAAGAAAAAAAAAAAAAAGTTGAGAGAAGAGTTTGAAGGAGGCAGTCTCAGATGCCCCTGGGGAACTGAGAGAAGACTATGGAGATAAATCTACTGGCTTTGGTGGTTATGAAGTCACAGGTTAGGAAAGTGGATGAGAGGCACACACAAAACTATGAGACCAAGAGGAATATGGTATGAGAGGAGGAGGAGTTTGGTGGTAAAGCTTTCTTTCTCTCAATGAATATATTCTACTACTAAAATAAAATAATAAAGAGAAGACATCTAAACATGTTATTGTGAAGTAGGTGATAGTGGCTGGAGAAGACTGGAGAGGTAAGGAGACAACTAGAGGAAAAGCCAAAGGCTTGCTGGGCAGCCACAGGGGAGAACCAGGGAATACCAGCAGACCTATTTGGGGGCGGTGGCCTGAGGGAGGGTCTCACTATGTAGTACAGGCTGGTCTTGAACTTGCTTATGTAGCCCAGGCTGGCTTTGAACTCATGGTGATCCTCCTGCCTCATCCTCCTGAGTGGTGAGATTATAGGTGTGTGCCATGTTCACATGCCTAGTGAACAGACCTATCTTTATTAGGAGCCCATTTGGCAAGAACTGTGACCTTTCCTACTAAGCCAGAGGTGGCCAAAGGCAGGAATAGAGTGAAGGAGTGAAGAGGGCATTTTCCAAGGCTGAGTACTGGTGAGGTAGGAACAGCAGAGTATCAAGAGATTCTACAACGCTAGGAACTGTTATATTGACTGAGCCACTGAGCCACAAGGTCAGGCAGGGTAGGCAGTGGAGAAAAACAAGAAGGAAGCTGATTGGAGAGGTGATGCATGCAGGGAGTGCTGGAGTTCACTGTCACTCAGGGTGCAAAGGGTGTGGCTTAGAGCAAGGGCAGAGAGGGCACTTAAGAGATTGAAGTCCTCCCTCCCCCATTCAGGGCACTTACCACTGAGCTACATCCCCAGCTCTTCTTGTGCTTACCTAGCAAGTGCTTGAACCACTGAGCTAAATCCCCAGCCCCAGGTTTCTGGTTTTGATTTAGTTTTGGTTGTTTTTTCTTTTCTTTTCTTTTCTTTTTTTTTTTTTTGAGACAGGATGGCCTTGAACTCACTATGTAGTCCTGGCTGGCCTCAAACTCATGGCTCAGCCTCCTGAGTGCTGGAATTACAGGTGTGTGCCACCATGCTGGCTGCTCTCTTTGTTTTGAGACAAAATCTTGCTGAGTTGCCCAAACTAGGCTTGATTTTTAAATCCTCTTGCCTCAGCCTCCTAGCCTCCCTGGGATCACAGGAGCACACCACTGTGCCAGCAAGAGCTTAAAATTCTTTTTTTCAAATCTATTTTATTTTAAAGAGAGAAAGAGAGAAAAACAAACAGACAAAAAACAAAATTTCAAAACACAGTAATTGGGGGTAACAATGGTATGTATATTCAAATCAGTTACTCAGAGTACAAGATATCTGTGTTTAATTGTCTGAACAATACTAGCACAAACCTTTTAGAGCTTGAATTCTTGAACTCTTCCCCAAATAGCTCCTAATCTGGCCAGGGATTTAGCTCAGTGGCTTAAGAGCCTGCCTGACAGGCACAAGGTCCTGAGTTCAATCCTTTGTACAAACAAAACAAAACAAATAGCTCCTAATCACAGTGACAGGGCTATAGGTCCCTCCTTTGAGTTGTTGCACTATGTTCTATAGGGTATATGTAACATTTTTGGCACCATTGGGCAGGAAGCCCTTGCTAAATGATAGGTCACTAGTGTTTTTGGTGCACCTGTCATTGGTTCTCTAAATATAGCTGCCTCAAGAGATATGATGAGTTCTCTCAGGCTACCTAGGCATTGCCCCTTAAGTATGGCTTTAGCTGGGCGTGGTGTAATCCTGTAATCCTAGCACCTGGGAGGCTGTGGCCTTAGAGCTAAAAGTCGATGTATCCAGAGGCCAAATATTAATCAACACTACCTGAAGCTCTGCAGTGTGTCTAGGGCATTATTTCTCAAACTCCTATGCCCCATTCCAGGCTAGAGAGGAGGAGGAAGGGAGAGAATGTCGATTAGATACCTGTCATTTTGGTGTTTGAAAGTATACTTGAGTCTGAGAAAACAAACACTACACTGTCAGTTGGGAGAGGTGGCAAGTGCCTGGAGGGTAGCAGTGGGTACAGGGGGGGCTCTGATGAGAGGTGGCAACCATCAGACTTTGATGCAAAATTGACCCAACATCCAGGACTTAGGATGTGAGGGGGCTCATTCAAGTGTGTACCACCACTCATGACTTAGCACAGCCCCGGCCGAGTCCCAGGAATGGGGAAAGCATTCCCGGAGGCCTCTGTTCCCTTCAGCCTAGAGCAAGGGCCAGTGATTCAGGCCTGGCTGGGTGCTCTGATGGGCGGCTTCCTCTCAGCTCCCCCTTCTTCTCTGGAGCCACAACTGTTGCTGCCTTTGTCTCCCTGACTCAGCCTGGTACCCAGCAGGAGACAAAGCTCTTGTCAGTGAGTGGTGGGGCCTGTGAGAACACTCTGAAGTCCCTTTGGACTCTCAGCCTCCAGGTTCCTTGGCCTCGACCTCATTGGTTCAAGGGTCACCTCTATGCTCCTTCCCAACTTGTCCTGACCTCCAAGGCCTGACTGAAGAGGGAAGGGGGTGTTAGCTAGGACCTTCTTTCCAGCTAGACAAAGTCTGACACCTGGTGGCCAAAGTGAGGAATGGCCTGTAGACCCCCTTTCGAATCTTCCCAGTATTTATCCTGTACTAGGACAGCCTAGGTAAAAGGAGAAGGGACCAGAAAGTGTGGAAGGTGGCAGGGGCAAGGAAAAAGACACGCCAGAGACCAAGGGGAGCCTCTCCCTTTCTCCAGCTTCTCCCCTTTAAGCCCACTAAGCCAGAGAACCTGGGTCAGGAAGGATTACTGGGAGGGCAGTGAGGGACCAAGACAACTCCTGAAAGAATCTAGTCCACAGGGTAAGGAATGGGCCCAGGGTGCGTGTGCAGTTGGCACCTGTGGGTGTTCATCTGGAAGCCCAGAATCCCCTGATGCCCAGCTCAGGGTGGGTGGCAGTGTCTGAGGGACTGAGGAAGGGGGATGCTCGGGAGAGGAGAGCAGAGCTGAATATGCCCTACAGCCCTCTGGGGCCCAGGCAGCCACTCCCTCCCCTTCACCTGCTCCCACTTTCCCAGTTTACCTGGCTTTTCTCACAAACCCCGTGAGGTGACGAGCTGGGGGAGAAGAACAGGCCTCTAGGGCACATGTAAGTGCTACTCCCCCTATACCTGCCTTATCATCTAAGCTCAGCCTGAGCTAAACCAGGGCTAATCCCCCTTTCCCTAAAGCAGTCAGCAGTGGGCTTCAACCCCCAGGAAGGCACTGGGTTTCTCTTTCAGTTTTTTTTTTTTTTTTTTCATTCCTAGGCTCCTCAGAACTTTCAACTTGGCCTTGAGGCAAAAACATTAGGTGTTCCCAACATGCAAAGCTCATTCTTGAGGGTCCTTTTACCAGTCTGTGGTGTCAGGGCTGACACAAAGAATTTATGCTTGAGCCTCTCCCCAAAGGAGAGAACTTAGCTCCATACTCAGAGCCTGGCCTGGACTCCAGCCCAGTGCTTGGACTGTGATAGGCCCAGGAAGCCGCTTAAGCAGGAAGGGAAGGGGGTTCTAGACAGAAAGGATATCAGGGAGGAAAGAGGTTGGAGAGTAAACTAGGAAAGACCTAAGATGTGGCGGGCTGAGGGCTGGACTGATTGTTGAGATCCCTTAGGGGTCCAGATGCTGAGTGAAGAAGGATCTCAGCAGGTCAGGGGTGGTTCCAAATTCCCTGTATGCCAACTGTTCCACTGGGGTGCGGTTCTACTGCCATCTGACTTGGAGAAGAGGGCATGCTGGCTGGAGAATGTCCCTTCAACCCAGGCCAGAAGGCCAGTCCTAGAAGTCCTGCACTCGTGCTGACCACTCTGGCTCTCTTTCTGGGTCAGGGTGAGGAGATAAAGCTCATAGGCGATATCTTCCAGGCTGAGTGGGAGAGGTTAGCTAGCCCTGAGCTTGACAGAGCTGGGAAAACAGGCAGGGAGAGTTTGGTCAGAGAGACATCCGCAGAGTAGGTCAGGGTATCAGTGGCTGCCACGGGAAAGAAAGGAATAGGCCTAGGCAGTGGTGGGAGCTGCTGTGGCTGCCCAGAGGCACACCCCATTTCACGCTCCCTGGGCGGTGGCAGGCCCCACGGCTATCAGCTTTCAGGGGTGGGAGGAACCAGGAATGAGGAGGGGTCTGCCCCACCCACTGCTCCCTATTCCCTCAGGGCTCTGTGGACTCAGGTGGTAGGTGCCACACACTTGTGGGAACAGCCCAAGAGCCCCTCACAGAGGCTCTTCAGGGACAGGCTGCCTGTCACGCAGCCTGGGTGCCGTGTCTCTACCAAGCAAGCACTCAGTGCCTGCCTAGACCCAGCACCTTCCCAAACTGGTGGAAGGGGCCTCTGTACTGTGCTGTTCAACTCAGCAGAGACCTTTCCGCTTGGATGTGGTCCTGCTTACCCTAAGAGGCAGATGGGGGGATTAGACCTGGCAGAGCCAAAACAAGGGAGGGAGGGGCCCTTTGTGCTGTACACCCACAGCTTCTTCCTTCTTAGCCTTGGGGCCTTGAGGAAGCTGGTGGGTAGAGCTAGACAAGAATAGGGCCCCTAAGACACAGCTGCTCTTCCCCTCTGGTGGTCTCCTCTCCAGGGCATTCTCCTCTATTCCAAGATCCCAGACCTGCAATAAAGCAGGAAGGCAGAGGCCTTTGAGCAAGCACTGGCCCTTGTATCCCGGAAGGAAGAACCGGATGGGATTTCTAGAGGGTGATTAGTGCTGGGCTGGTCCCAGTGCTGGTTCCCAGACTCCCACTGGCCAGTACTTTCGCCTGCTGCCAGGAAGTTGGTGAGGGGGAGGTGAAAGTAGGGGTGAGTCAGCGATGACAAGGGCCCAAGAGACAAAGGTCATGGGTGGAGAATTGAGACACATTGTTTATAGCAGCCCACCTCTTCCAAAAGGCCTTTGATGCTAATCATCTTGTGGCTCCACGGAGCTCTGACCCACCCTTTCTCTCTTTTCTGTTAGGAATTACAGCTCACAATGACAACTGTGAAGCCCCTCTGCCTGCAACCTGTGAGTTCTGGCACAAGAAAGGTTTTGGGGTCTGATGGGGCCCCACAAAGCCTGTTAGCAATAGTATGTCTATGCTTCCTACTTTCTTTTCTTTTTTTTGGTGTGTGCCTTTTTGAGACAGGATCTTGCTATGCAGTTCAGGCTGGCCTTGAGCTCACTTTGTAGCCCAGGCTGGTCTCGAAGTCACAATGATCCTCCTGCCTCAGCCTCCCGAGTGCTGGGATTACAGACGTGAGCCACCATGCCCGGCTCCTATGCTTCCTACTTTCAAAAAAAAATTTTTTTTTTTTGGTACCAGGCATTGAACTCACTACTTTGCATTTGCCAAGCAGGCACTTACACTGCTAAGCTAAACCCCTGGCCCCTCAAAAAATTTTTTTTGATATCCATTTTGAGTATGTGTGAAGAGGCTTAGAAAAGTACTCGGCACATATAAGAGCAATATGAGGGTTAAGTTGATTGATACTCTTACGCTCATACACACAAGAGAGATATGGCCAGTGAAGAAGTAGGAACCAAATCACATTGTGATGGGGGACTACCCATCTTCCGGCCTCCTGCTTGGTATGGAATCTTCCTTACTAGTCGGGCAGGCTGTGGGAGGGCCGACAAGGCAATGGCCTGACCGGACTAGGAGTGGGCAGTGTCTCTGGGCGCAGACTGTGAGAAAGGCGCTTTCAGAACGCATAGGCTTCTCCAGCCAGGTCTCCTGGAGTCAGTGAGGGTGGGGTGAGAGCCGGGAAGGGGGCTGGGTTAAGCCAAACTCTCTTCGGACCTCCAGATCTGCCCCCACAGTGCTCTGCGGCCAAAGGGTCAGAATGGAAGGTTCCAGCTGGGCTCAGGGGAGTTACAAACCGGCCACGGGGATTAGTGAGGTTGAAAAGAACATTTGCTTAGCAAGGGAAAACGGGAAGTGAGAGGCTGAGGATAACGCTCCGCAAGTCCCCGGGGACCTATGTAGACCAATGGGGGGTAAGAGGAGGTGGTGAAGTCTGGGGCATCTTGACAGGTCTCCCGCCCTGGCCTAACCCCTCCTCCCCAAACACAGCTGGGCAGCTGCCCCGCCCCTCACCCTGTGGCTCCTGCTATTGGCTAGACTCAGGGCCCCGCCCCACAGAGGCGGCCCGCCATTGGCTTAGGTCTGGATGTATGCGTGCTTGTGGGGGCAGGGGACAAGCGTCATTCTCTGGAACCTGTCGACTTCCTCTCTTTCGCTTGTCTGGGTCATCTTGTCTGCCCGTCGCTGGCCCATCTCTCTCTGGCCCCATCTCTCTCTGTGTCTCAGCAGCTGTCTCTCGCACGCCCGCTGGCCTGTTTCTTCCCCGCAGTCGCCTCCTTCGCCTGCCTGGGTGGCCGCCATGGGCCGGAAGCGGCTCATCACTGACTCCTACCCCGTTGTGAAGAGGAGGGAGGGACCCGCTGGGCACAGCAAGGGGGAGCTGGCACCAGAACTAGGTCTCTAAAGAATGGGGGTGGCAGGAGGACTGGAAACGCAGGGACCACAAAGTGGGTGGGGGCCAGATGGAAAGGGAAGTGAACATGTACTCTACTTCTGACCCAAGGTCAGATGACGGAGGCAAAGGGCTAGGGAGAGAGTCAGAAACAGTGGCACAACTATTGAGGCCAGGGGCAGAGCAAAGGCCTGAGCAGGCCTGAGGAGCAGCGTATCATTGCAGGGGAAGAGCCCCAGCCTCCCAGCGAGGAACATGCAGAACTGGAGCTGCTGCGGCAGTTTGACCTGGCCTGGGAGTATGGGCCCTGCACAGGTGAGAATTCACCCTGCCCACCAAGCGCATCTCTGAGCCAGTCTTTCACCCACACATGTGAAAAATGAGCCAGTATTATCCGCAAGACATTGGATAATGTCTGACTCAGGCACTGCTCCTGAGATTGGGGACTATGGAGGCTCTTGAGGACCCCCCCCCCATACACACACCTTCTTTAGCCTGGACTCTTTCAACCCTCAACGAGGCTTCTGAGTTTTCTTTCCACCCTGGCAGGGATCACACGGCTACAGCGCTGGCATAGAGCAGAGCAGATGGGCTTGGAGCCGCCCCTGGAGGTGTGCCAGGTGCTGAAGAGTCACCCTGGAGACCCTCGCTTCCAGTACAGGTCAGGACAGGCTGGATGGCTTTCAAGGAAGCCATGGGCTTCTCTAGGCACTGCCACCTTGCTGGCCTGGGTGGGGGGCTCCCCTGGCCTGAGGGAGAAATGGACACAGGTATGGGGGTCCTTGCTGAGCAGGCAAGAAAGTTCTCCAAGTTATCTGGCTCAGGAAGATATGTTAACTCTTATCTCTGACCTACTAGTGGGGGGAGGATGCATCTAGGGTCCATTTCTATTTAGTACTGAGAGGTTTGCTAAGGACTACAGGCAACAGCTAAGAACAGGGGGTGGTTGGGCTAGGGATATAGCTTAGTGGTACAGTGCCTGCTTGCAAGTGTGAGGTCCTGAGTTCAATTCTTGGTACCAAAAAAGAAAAGAAAAAAGAACTGGGCGTGGTGAAATGCCATCAAGGGACTTAACTGATTCTTTCTTTGGTATTCCCATCTTCCAAAGCCTCTGGCATCTCTATCCCTTCTGAGGTTCCACCAGGCCATTCTGCTTTCGACATGCTTGCTACTGAGAACTTCAGGAAAGAAGTAAAGAATTAGTTCCTGCTGTTCAACTCAGTTCTGCTGTGGAGGACTATTTGGTAGCTGAGTCTGGAGGTCTCAGCCCCTTCATCTAACCAGCAGCCTCCTGCAGCTTTCTCTGAGGCCTGTGCACATCCAAGATGGACAATGGTCACTGGGAATGAGGGCCTGGCAATGACCTATGGTGTGGCGAAGCAGCAAAGCCTTGTGCAGAGCCAGATGAATCAGGAGGCAAAGATGCACTTCCCACCAAACACTGGCAATCTGAGGGCAGGACTGGCTGAGCTCACAGGGCAAGGGGTTCACTACTGCTTACAATAAAGAACATTGAGTCTGAAATCCTGACCTCCATTCCCTTGATGTGGCCTTGCTTTGGTTGGCAGTCGCTGCCAAGTTAGTAGGCAGGACAGCCAGCAACACCCCTCTTTTCCAACCCTAACTGATCCAGAGTTATCCCCAGAGCTGATCAATCTCTAGTGCCCCCTGGTGGCACATAGGAGAACCACTTTCACCTACCAACCAGCAGGAAAAACCTACCGACCCGCTGGTTACCTAGCTTGGCCAGTGTTGGACACCTCATAAACATGGGTGCTTTGGCAGAGAAGAATTCACTGTCTAGGGCCATGGATCATAAGTCCAGATGGATCTATGCATGCCCAGAAAACACCTCTGCTTCCCCTATTTGGGTACTTCTATCCAAAGCAAAGTAGAGCCTCAATTTGTAGGACCTGCTTTAAATAAGGCCACAATCCGAGGGCCTTTAGAAGGGAAATAGCTGTTGGCAGGAACAATGCTTAGGGGACTGTGGGTCAGGTCACAACATGGAAAATGGACTCAGTCACCCTCTATGTGGCATAACTTTTTTTTAGACAAGGTCTTGTATGTAGCCCAGCCTGGCCTCAAACTCACACATCCCACGCTGGATGGAGACAGCCCTACACATTTACTCCTTGCAAGCAGCCTGGAGAGGGGCCAAGTGCCTTGTTAGCCCCCATCCTACTGACTTTAAATATGGTCTCTATTCCTCTTTAAAAATCTTTTAGTGGATTTTACAGAAAAGGAAGTTAAAGCCCAGAGAGGGTAAGAAGAGCTATCCAAAAGCACACAGCAGGTAAGTGGTAGTGCAGACAGCAGACGCCACACAGTACCAGGCTCTTCCAGTTGACACCAGGCCCCTGCCCAGCATATATTTTTTATTTGTTTTTGTTTTTGAGAAAGGGTCTCCCTACAGAGATTGGCCTTGAACTCATTATATAACCCAGGCTGGCCTCAAACTCAAAGCAATCCTCCCGCCCTGGCCCCCAGAGTGCCGGGATTACAGGTGTGCACCATCACGCCTGGCCTTAGCACATGGTGTCTGCCAGGCACCAAAGGTCTTCATGGGGTGTTTCTGATGGTAAAGGGATAGAAAAAACAAACATGGAAGTTAAATTAGGGACCACAGGGCCCCAGAGAATGCCAGAAGTGCCATTTCAGGAGGGTTGGGCACTCTGCTAGGGTGGGCATTTGAGCAAAGACCTAAAATGAGGGGCAAGCTTACACCTGTGTGTTCCAGACAGAAAGAACAAGCAGAAAGTCTTCGCTGCAGGACCATTTTCATCCTTTTTACACAACAGCATAGAGGCCAGTGCAGCCAGGGCTGGGGGAGTAAGGGATGGGCCACTGGGGCATGAGGCCACGCAGACAGCATGCCATTCCCACAGGGTCTTGCAGGCCATGATAAGAATTCAGGATTTTCTTCTGAGTGAGAGGGAAGGCACTGGAGCACTTTAAATTTGACATTATCGAATTTACGTTATGAAAACAAACTGTGGGCTTGGGGGAAGACAGGTAGCCAAGCAGCTCAGGAGAGCACAGGAATCAGTCAGGCGAGAAGCGACAGTGATAGGCACCAGAATAGTAAGATGGAGGTGGTGAAAAATGGCCAGATTCTTTCTGTATTTTGAAGGGAGAGTATTTGGATTGAGGAATTTAAGATTTAGGATCCAAGGATAATTCTGCAGGTTTTGGCTTGAGTGACTGGAAGGACACGGCTTTCATTACTAAGGTGGAAAGACTAAGGTGGAAGGGGAGGCCAGGGCAGAGATGAAGAGTTCGATTTTGGACCTCCTGGAATTGAAGTATCTGTGACATAACATCCTTGGGGATGGGGCTTTGGTAGAGGACACATATGTAGCATTCTGTAGAGGTCCAGATTTGAGACCTACCCTTGGGGATCTTTTAGATGGCATTTAAAGCCATGAGAGTGCAAGAGATTACTTGAGTGAATGTAGAAATAACTGATCTAAGGACAGCCTAAGGTCTCCTATGCTCAGGCCAAGGAGAAGGCATGAAACAAATGAGATGGGAGCAGCCAGTGAGGCCAGAGAAAGACAAGGGAGTGGAGGGGCTGGCAGGCCTGGGCAGAGGGTATCAGGACTCAGATTTTCCCAAGAGGCTGGTGAGGTACCAGGCTGAGAATGGTCTGCTGGATTCAGTCTGGAAGAGATCACTGGTGGCCTTGATAAGAGCAGTTTTGTGTAGTGATAGGTAACAGACCACCTGGACTGGCAGCAGAAGTGCCAACTTGTTCAGGGATTTTTTTACTCTACAGGTAGCAGAGAACTGGAGTGGTCACTAGAAAGGTGCGGGGTTAAGGGAGGTTTTGTTGTGTCTTTTATTTTAGATGCAGGGATACTGCAGCCTAGTCATACAGTGAAGAGAATGTTCAACAGGAAGGGGGCACAATGCTGCAGAACACAGGGCAGCAGGCCCAAGAGTGAAGGTCAGGAGGACCAGGAACTAGGACACAGGGAAGGGTGCCCTCTGTAAGTGCCTCCACAGGAGGCAGGAAGGAGGCAGAGCAGGCACAGTAGGTTTGGGGAAGGGGCATTTGGGGGATGGGAATATTTGAGCAGCAGATGTTTACCGAGAGCTTGGCCCTCCAGTGGCTCTCCATGCCGTCTGCTGCACTGCTCATAAGGGCGTGTTATTTACTGGAGCTCTCAGAACAATGCCATCAGGGAAGCATTAGCTGTGTTTTACAGATAAGGAAACTGAGGCTGAGAGGAAACGTGCCTTGCTCAATCAGTAAACACCAGAGCGGGAGTTCACTGCCAAACTGTCCCCGGACCCAGCCACCCCACACCTGTGCTCCAGATGCTTAGGATGGAGTCGCTGAGATAAGGTTTACATATGGGGAGAGTTAAAGACCCTTGTAATACAAGTGCTGCCCCAGGCAACCTGGGAGCGCCACAAAGCGAGCTGTGAGGGCGCAGGAAGGGAAAAGTGGGTGGGGCCATAGGGACCTCCCTCCTACGCTGCAGAGAGGGTGGGCGCCTCTCACTGTCCCACTGGTGCTGGCCCTGCCTCACTTGATCTGCACCCATTTCTGAACTCATGGGATCCCTGTTTCCTGGACCTTCCCACCGCACAAAGGGTGCATACTTGACACACTGGACTTTCTTAGTAGCTTCATGTTTTATCTTTGAAATCTGCCAATTTTGCACTCCATGTTATGTCTGGAATAGATGCTTCAACATAAAAACAAATACAATTAGATGTATATATGTGGCTTATGGCTGGCTTTGTCTGCCCTATGACACATCTGTCACAGCCTAGCTCAGTCTAAGCAGCACTGCAGAAATACTTACAATGAGTTTACCCAAAAGGAAATGGAAGTACACAGCAGTGAGGGCTATGAGTGGGCAGTAAATGGCACTCCAGATGGAGGACTGGGCTGAGCAGCTGGCGTGGGTGGTCAGGGTAAGGTGTGTTGGGCACAGCATGCTCTTTAAGGAGGACCAATTCCACCAAAAGCTGGTGCCTGAGCATTTTTATGTGTTTCCAATACTGGCCTATATGCATTTTAGCCTCACTCTCAGCTCAGAAACTACAAAATTTCTTTTTTTTAATTTTTCTTTGAGACAGGGTCTTGCTATGTAGTTCAGGCTGGCCTTGAACTCACTATGTAACCCAGGCTGGCCTTGAACTTTTGTTGATCCTCCTGCCTCAGCCTCCTGAGTGCTGGGGTCATAAATAGGCACACAACATTTCTTATCCAATGATTTTAAAGAGTAAATTCTAGGCATGATGGTACACACCTGTAATCCCAGCAACCAGAAGCCTGAGGCAAGAATTCGAGGCCAGCCTAGGCTATCTAGGGAAACCCTGTGTCAAAAAAACTGAAAAAGAGGTGGGGGAGGGAGGAAGGGAGAGAGGGAGAGAGAGAGGTGGGGGGAGGGAGAGAGAAAATGAGTGAGTGGGGTTTGACCCCAGAGTCTGGCTGCAGAGCCTGTGCTCTTTTGCGTGTGTGCTGGGTGAGTGGTTCTGGGAGTGAACATAAACGTGCACCACTGCTGAGCTACATACCCAGCCCCTCCACCTGTCTTTTCTTTTTGAGACAGTTTCACTGTGCACTTCAGGCTGGCCTTGAATTCACTGTGTAGCCCAGGCTGGCCTTGCACTCACAGTGATCCTCCTGCCTGAACCTCCCAAGTGCTGGGATTATAGGCTAATGCCACCATGCCCAGCTTCCATTTTTTTCCCCTTAAGATAGGACCTTGCCCATTTGTCCAGCTGGCTTCCACTTTGAGATCCTTCTGCCTCAGTCTCCTGAGTAGTTGGAATTATATAATGTCAGTGACGCTGGTTGGGGCCAAAAAGAGGCTCTTGAACCTCAGCCCAAGGAGCTTACATTAGTCTCTATGGTGATGAGAATGTTTCGGGACAAGAGACACAAGATGAAATCATCCTAGAAAATCTGTCTGGCCAGGCATGAAAGAGAGACCAGGGGGTAAAAGCTGTAGGCAGGAAGATGATGTGAGGAACTATTAAATATCTAAAACATGGGGTGGTGAGACCCTATCTTAGCAGATACAATGAAAGATTAAGGAACAGTAAAAGATGGTGAAAAGGCAGCTGTCATGACTTATGTCTGGGAGGGAAGGATTGGGGGGCATCAGATATGACAAGTTTTGAGCTTGGATGGGTAAGAGAATACTGATGCTGTGCAGGGGCAGAAAAAACAGAAACTGGGAGGGGAGACAGGCTCAGTTTTACACATGCTCAGTTTGAGATGATGACAGGATATCCAAATGGAAACATCTGGTGTGCAATATAAACAGCTCAAGTTCAGCAGAGAGGGTGACATCCAAAGGACAGCAGGGAATTACCTGCACAGCAGTGACTTGTGAACCCGGATGAGACAGTAATGAACCCAGATGAGACAGGAAGGGGCTTTGGAAAATTCTCTCTGGAAGACGGTGGAAGAAGATCGATTCAACCAAAAGAGAGAGGGGTCACAGTGGCAGGAGAACCAAGGTGGAGCAGTGCCACACCGGGTGACAGAGGGCTTCCCAAGTGGTCACTGAAGAGAGAGGCTACGGAGCTGTCCAGAAGATGCCTTAGGAAGAATGTACAGGGGATGGGATGGATGGCCTGCCTTCATTCCACGGCCCTACTTCCCCTTCCTTCTGTCTTCCTGGTTTTGTGGTTCTCGCTGGGATCTCTGGCTGTCGTGTTCACTGCCAGGGCTACATCTGTCCTCAAGGGCCACACCAATCCTCTCTTTAATGACTTGGGTGTGGCAGCATTTATTCACCCTGAGACAAACTTGTAGACAGCTTGAAGGTTTAGGGAGATAAAGAAGAAACTAAGGGAAAAGGGAAAAGAAGTTTATGAATTAGTCTAGAGACAGCTTGAGGTTGAGATGGTTCAACACTGCATCACAGACTTAAGAGATTCTTTTCTTTTAAATGCAGTACCAGGGCCTAAATCTGGGGTCTTCACACTGAGCAACAGCCCCAGCTCTTTTTTTTTTTTCTTTTAAACAGGGTCTTGTTAAATTGCCCAGGCACTTGGAATTTGTGATCGATCCTTCTATCTCAGCATTCCAAGTAGCTGGGATTACAGATGTAAGCCACCATCCCTGGCTTGGGATTCTTGAAATGATTCTTAGTTTTAGTGTAGGTAAATCTCTTGTTCATCTACCTGAGTCCGGAACTAGAATACAGTAAGGCTGGGGATGCTGCTCAATGGTACAGCATTTGATTATCACGCACGAGGTCTTGGGTTCCACCCCCAGCACCACAAAAAGCAAACAAACACTTTGTGCTGGACCTGACAGATGCAAGTGCTGAGAACCTCAGTCCCCAGTAGGGTACTGATAGGGTACCCTACTGGGGTACCCCTATCTACCTTTTGGCCTGGTAGTGCTCTCCAGCCTGTGAGAAACTTTTAGATGAATGTTGTGAGGGCCAGTCAGTCCTAAACTCGGTGAAACCTGAACGCTACCTAAGTCAAGTCTCTATGGGGGTTGCAAGGCCTCGAGAGCTGAAATCCTCTTTTCCTGAGGCCTTCTCACCAAGGCAAGCATCAGTGCTGACCAGATCAGAAGCAGGCCTTTTTCCATTTTGTGTCTCCAAGCCTTTGCCTCACCAGGCCAACGCACAGGGTGCATCATGTCTGAGCTCCTCTGAGGCACAGAGTAGACAAGTATCACATCTACCATTCAGAGGACTGCCCGGCCCATTTCTCCATGTGGTCTCAAAGGAGCCTGGCCAGAATCCCATCACAGTCCCACAACACTGAAGTATACTCCAGTACAACTATCTAGAAGTTTATCCTACAGATACATTTGTATGTGGAAAGTAACATATGTAAGACTATTGATTATAGCATTCATTGTAATAGCAAAGAGTATAAATGGCCTAAAAGACTACCAATAAGGGGACAGCAAGTCCAGGGATGATGGTGTATCCCTGTATTTCCAGCACTCAGAAGGCTGAGGCAGAAAGTTTGAGGTCAGCCTAGGCTATACTGTGAATTCAAGACCAGCCTGAACTGCATAGACTGTCTCAAAAAACCAAAACAAAGAAACAAAAAATTACTGTGCAAATGTTCCAGGAAGCTCTTTATGTATTGATATAGACTATAAGCTGATTTCTGAAATATTCAGTTAAATGGGGGAAAAGATTTACAAAACAGGGACTGGGGATGTAGCTCAGAGGTGTGAGCACCTGCTTGGCAAGTGCAAGGTCCTGAGTTGGATTCCTGGTACAAAAAAAAAAAAAGGGCAACCCACTCAGAACCCCCTTCTGTCTCTCTTCAGAAGCTTTCTCTCAATAAGTATATTCTACTCTT
The DNA here is from genome assembly GCA_004027455.1 of Hydrochoerus hydrochaeris. NCBI lineage: Eukaryota > Metazoa > Chordata > Mammalia > Rodentia > Hydrochaeridae > Hydrochoerus > Hydrochoerus hydrochaeris. The sequence continues at coordinate 136,600 of PVLA01001994.1, read as the reverse complement.
CAAAAAAAAAAAAGATTTACAAAACTAAATATACTACCATTTGGGCAAAATATGTGTGTGTAGGGCCAGGGGCACAGCTCAGCGGTAGAACACGTTACCATGTGTGAGACCTTTGGGTTTGATCCCAGCAGTGCACACACATACAAATGAGGGTGTCATTTACCTGTATTATGCACACAGTATTGTATTATGCATCTGATACCATTAGTTGTATTTAAGAAGAAGGTAACAAAAAAACAAACAAACAAAGAGGAACTAAGATATATCATGTACAGGTGCACATTCCCTACAGTGAATGTGATCATTTTGCATAACTAAATTGTACCCAGTAAAAATTTTTTTTTTTTGAGACAGGGTCTCGTTATGTAGTTCAGGCTGGCCCTGAACTCATTGTGCAGCCCAGGCTAACCTCGAACTTGCAGCAATCCTCCTGCTTCAGCATCCCAAGTGCCTGATAAACTTAATTATAATTTTTTAAAAAAGAGAAGAAGGTAATCTGGTAGCTTAGAAATTAGGAACAAGAAAATTTTTCATTGCATAATACATTTTTAACCATGTAACTGAATCACCCATTCACTAATCATTCAATAAGAGCCAGGCATCATAACACACACCTATAAACCCAGCAGACAGGCTGAGGCAGGATTGCTATGAGTTTGAGCCCAGCCTGAAATACACTGTAAGACCCTACCTCAAAAACAAAAAACAAAACAAAACAAAAACACATCAGAAACAATTCTTGTCATGTCCAACTGATGTATTCAGGATTTTTTTTTTTTTGGTCTTTTTGAGACAGGGTTTTGCTGTACAGTTCAGGCTGGCCTTCCAACTTACTCTGTAGCCCACACTAGCCTTGAACTCACAGCGATCCTCCTGCCTCAGCCTCCTGAGTGCTGGGATTACAGGCATGTGCCACCACGCTCAGCCAGCCGATATATTCAATAAATACTAATAAATAAATAAATACTAAAGATAATGGAAACAATTCCACTAAGGATAAAAGGCTATTGTGCCACATAATACATCGATTTTGTGGCTATCTTGGATTCACAGATCCGTACCCTTCGTACCACAGTCGCTGGGAGGGAAGGGTCCTCTACTGTGTGTTAGGAAGGTTCAGTAGAGCACTGACCCTGTGACTCAGTAATCCCACTTCTGGGAATTTACCCCAGAGATTCTCTTTTAAAAGAACAAAACAACAGATGTACAAGCATGCTTCTTACTGCATTATTTGTAATAATGATATTAGAAACAACCTATACTCCTGCCTAGGAGACTGACTAAATAACCCAACCAGGGGAATACTGTGTAGCTACAGAGAAAAAAAGGGAACATTTTCACTAGCTGAGGTGGAGAGATTTCAAGGATAAATTATTAAATATGTAGCACACTACCTTTGTATCTACCATGTTGTTTATACATTTGAAAAAAGAAATACAGTTAGTGTAAACTAGAAATGAGCAAAGCTTTACTGTTGGGGTAGGGAAGGATGAGGGGAAGAGGATGCAAATGAGGTGTCTCTAGGTGTATTTTAAAATACAGTTCAGCTCGTGAACCACATATTTTACATATTTAGAGACAGTATATCAAAATATGTTTGTTTGGTGCCAGAGATTGAACCCAGGGGCTCATGTATGCTAGGCAAACACTCTACCATTGAGCTACATCCCTAGCCAATTTTTATTATTTTAATTGCTCAGACTGCCCTTGAATTTGTGATCCTCTTACCTCAACCTCCCAAATAGCTGCGATTAAAACCATGCAGCATCACATCTGGATAAAAGAGATTTTAAAAGAAAATAAATTTATTGAATATAAACTAACAAATGAGCTAGGAGTGGTGGCATACATTTGTAGGCAGAGGCAGGAGGATTCCAAGTTCAAGTCTAACCTGGGCAATTTAGCTAGGTCCTACCTAGAAAGCAAGCAAGCAAGCAAGCAGGCAAGAAAGAAAAGGGTTGGTGATGTAGCTCAGTGTGAAGGCCCTGGGTTCAATTTCCAGTATTACTCTCCTCATAAAAAAAACAAAACAAAAAATACAGTAACCAATTAACCTTACTACATAGCAAATTAATAATATAACCACAGAAAATAGGATGTAAGAATTCAAGTGAAATCTGGGAGTATAGCTCAGTGGTAGACTAGGTGGATTCAAACTCCACCATGGAAAAAAAGAAAAATATTTTCAAATAGATTTTGGATATAGTTCATGGAGTTCCAAAAAAAAAAAAAAAAAAAAACAACTAAAAACAATCCAAGAAACAAAAAGCAAAATATAAAAAAAAAAAAAATGCCAGGCACAGTGGCACATGCATGTAATCCCAGGATTTGGGAGGCTGAGGGAGGAGGATTGCTGTGAGTTCAAAGGCTGTCTGAACTACTTTGTGTGACCCTCTGTCTCAGGAAAAAACAAAAACAAAAGCAAGCTAGTAAGTAACACTGAACTTTTCTTAGTAGGTTGTTGCTGATAATGCCATTAGTATTATCAAAATCAGTAACTTCAAAATTATTTTGCTATTTTTGCATTAAGGATAGAAAAAAAAATGAATAGGTAAAGAGATGTTGTGAACCAGAGCATACACTATGAAAAATAAAGAAAATCTATGGCATAGGGAGGTGAGGAAAAATCCCCAAGTGTTGGGTTTGAATTGGAGATATCAATATACAGATTTTGTAAAAAAAAATAAAATAAAATCAACTTCATTAAGGTATAATTTATCTATGACAAAATTCCAGATTTTAAGTGCACAGTTTTAACAAATGTATACACCACTGTAACCACCAGTCCCTTTACGATCCACAACAGTGATGGCAAATCTTTTAGAGCTTTTGGTGATACAAACAGCCCACCATGGCACGCGTGCGAGAGACAGTTTCCCCACCACTGATCTAGAACATTCCCACAGCCTCCTGGGCTCCCAACCCAGGCTCCCATCTTATTCAATTGTTTCTATGATCAAAGATGTTTTCCTTGCTCTACTTTATACCAGTGCCACCAGGTAGCACATCCACTTCTTCCACTCAGTCTGTGAGACTCACCCAGGTTGTGCACTGAGCACTTCATTCATTCTGGGGGCAGGGAGTGGTGGGAACAGAGGAATGTGGTTAGAGACGAGGGATGGGAACAGGGTGGCAGCCAGGAGAGGGGCCTTACGGGGAACCTTCCGCAAAAACTAAACCATGAAAAAGCTGGAAGGGAATGTTGAGGAGAGGGAAGAGACAGACAATGGAGAGAAACAGCTCCTCGCAGCAGCCTGGGAGGTGGACGAGCATTAACACCGGGCTGGTTCAGAGAGCGAGGTTAAATGAAACACAAGGGGCTGGTGCTTCTCTGACCAGACAGCCAGAGGCTCCGTCCGTGAGGCTTCTGCTACCCAGGCCCCAGTCAGGGCTGAAGGGTACCACAGATTAGATGGTTTGAACAACAGAAAATTTTCTCAAATTCTGGAGAAGCCCAAGATCAAGGGCTGATTCTTATTGAGAGCTATGAGGAAAAAACTGATCTGTCCTAGTTCTCTCTGTACTTGGCTTTTACACTGCCATGTCTATATCCTCTTTCTTCAGTTCATGTCCGTGAGCACAAATTTTCTTTTTTTCAGGACATTGGTCAATATTGGATTTAGGGTCTACCATAATGATCACACTATTAAATTAATACTTCTATAAGGCTCTATCTCCAAATATTTTCACCTTCTAAGGTACTGAGGATTAGGATTTTAATGTAGTTTTTCTTCCTTTTTTGGTGTTGGAGATTGAACCCAGGGCCTTGGGCATGCTACGAATGTGGTCAATCACTGAGCTACACCCTCACTTCCTAATATACAAAATCCTGAGGGGAGGGATGGGACATAATGTAGTCCATAACAAAATCTATCAGTTTGTTATTTGTTTTCCAATTCCCTTCTCCCCCTCTTTTTTTTTGCTTTGTTTTTTTCTTGCATTCTTTTGAGGAACTGACTATAAGCAATATGTCTACAAGTAATTCCATATGCAATATATATAATTATGTCTCTCAATATTATATATCAAATTATATGTATCAATTACATATATAATTATATATAATATAATTATGATATTTTATTTTCTCTATTTGTTTTTTAGCTATAACTTTATTTTACCTAGAAGTTATAATATCCATTGCTAATTTGTCAGTCTAATTGCACTTCTTGATATTTCACAAATGCAAGGAACTTATAACCATGTAATTTTATTTACTCCTCCACTTTGTACTATTAATATAAAATTCACTCCTCCATGTGTCATGAACTATATCTTATGCTAACTACTTTTGCTGTAAACAGTCATTTGTCTTCTGTGGGAATTAAGAGAAGAAAAAAGCTATTCTCTCCTATTTATCACAGGAGATACTATCATTTCTGTGTCTCTTCCTTCCTTCCAATAGACCCGAGTTTCCAAATTTCTTCTTGGTCTGAATAACTTCCTTCAGCATTTCTCACAGTGCAAGTCTGCTGGAGCAAATTTCTTCATCTTGCATTTTCTTTTAAAAACATCTTTATGTTTCTCCCTTGCATTGAAGGATGTTTTTGTTGAATATAGAACTCTTGACTGAAATTCTTTTCCTGTTAGCATTACATTTTTTTTTTAAAAAGCATCAGGGCTTTGTCTTTCTGTTCTACTTTTTGAGACAGAGTCTCACTATGCAGTTCAGGCTGGTCATGAACTCACTATGTGACCCAGCCTGGCCTCAAATTCCTGGGGATCTTCTACCTCAGTCTCCTGAGTGCTGGGATTACAGGTGTTTATCACCACACCTGTTAGCATCTTAAAGGTAATACCATTGCACATAGTCCTTTCCTCTGCCAAACCATCTTCTTCAATCTTACTTTAAGTTTACTCAATGGATTTTTTATTTTCAGATATTGTCCAATACTGTTATTCTTTTTTTTTTTTTGGTAGGGGAGGGTTAACTGGGGCTTGAACCCAAGGCTTTTACACGGAAGTATATTTCTAGCCCTCTTTTACTCTTTATTTTGAGCCAAGGTCTTGCTACATTGCCCAGGCTGCGCTTGAATTTGCAATTCTCCTGCCTTGGTCTCCCAAGGTGGTGTGATTACAGGCGTGGGCTATTGGGCCCAGCTTGAAATTTCTTTTTGATTGTTACAGTTTCAGTTTCTTTCCTGAGATTCCCACTAAAACTACCATATTTTCCCTTAAGTCCTTAATCATATTTAGAGTAACTGCTTTAAGGGACTGTCCATGAATTTCAATATCTGGGTCATTTCAGGGTCTGTTTCCACTGACCACTTTTTTCCTAGTTATGGGTCATATTTTTCTTCCTTCCTTGAATGACTAGTAATTTTTATGGTATGCTGGACTTGTCTGGATAATGCTTTTTTTAAAGAACACTGAGTTTTGTTCCATCAGGCAATTCATATCTAGAAATTCTCCTTAATCCAATTTTTAAGACTTGGTTTTAGGCCAAATTGAGAGTAGCCCTCACTCTATAGAAAGGATTAGCAAAGAACTGATCCCTGTAAGGAGCCTGATAGTAAATATTTTCAGCTTTTCAGGCTCTCTGGTCTCTGTCACTACGGTGTAAAACCAGACATTGATGTTTTGTTTTGTTTTTTGGTACCGGGGATCGAACTCACGACCTTGCGCTTGCAAGGCAGGTGCTTAAGCCACTGAGCTAAATCCCCTGTCCAAATTGATAATTTGTATACAAATACTACCATATTCTGCCTGTGGTGGGTGAGACTGCTCTAGTCACTGTCCTTTCTGATGGCACAGTCTTCCTGGTGTCTCAGCCCAATGTCCAGGATATTAATGAAGCATTTCCACTCTGGTGAGGCCAGAACCTAGACTCTCCCAGCTGTGGTATCTCCCTTCCATTTCCAGCCCAGCAGCAGCAGCAATTTTGCCAGCCTCACAGAGACCACGCGTGTGTGCTGCCCAACCCTGGCCTGTGGATTTGCAGAGAACTCATGTGCAGACCCCAGGCATCTTCCCTGTGCATAGCGCTTATCTCTCTGGCCCTCTGTCTTGCAATTTCCACCTCTTGGGAGCTCTGTGGTTAGCAGATTGTCTGCAGGCAGAGACTCAAGGCCAGAGGTAACACAGGGCTTGCCTCAAGTACTTTACTCTCAGTAGTCACTTTTGCTTGTTTTGTTTTGTTTTTGAGACAGGGTCTCACTATGTAGTTCAGGCTGAACTTGAACTCACTATAAAGTCCAGCCCTAGTCTCAAACTCCTAGTGATCTTCCTGCCTCAGCCTACCAAGTGCTAGAATTATATGCATGCACCACCACACCCAGCCCAGTTCTGCTGTGATAAAATCTTATGATAATCCTTGTATATTTTATCCCATTTTATAGTTGCATACAACTATAAAGGGCTCTGTAAAGCATCAGGGAGGGGAGGAGGGAAGAGATAAGTAAACAGAACTGAAGAGGAGACTAAGGATGAGCAGGATAGCAATGAGGGCCAATGGGGACTGTCAGCAAATTGTGCTGAGGTAACAGCCTATGGGCCTTGCCCTGAGCCAGCTCCACCCATCATACAGGACCCAGGTGGGGCCAACCTCTGCTTACCATCTTGTATATCCAACAGATCTCAAAATAAACCTATGTGTTGCTCCCAAACTGCTTATTCTGTCCAGTGGCACTCACTTTACCTTCCAAAGTCCCGTTTCTGTGTTGAAAAGAGGTTCAGGTTGGGGACCTTTTAAGGACACAGAATTCAGTCCAGTATAAGAGAATGTGGAAAGAAGAGGTCATCAGCCCATGGACAGAGCTGGCGGATGCATCTGGCCGAGCCACAGTGAGGGGAAAGCTGTGGAGAAGGGCACTGGCCTTCCTACGGTGAGAACCATGCTGCCAAACCAATGGACGTCTGCTCAGGGAGACAGGTAGCTACTTCCTGGGTAAGATCAGCCAGCTCCAAGTCTCCTCAAGCCAGATGGGTACAAAACATTTAGGATGCATATCACTAGTTTCATCTCCTCCCCCTACCCTCTTTTACTTAAGCCTGTCCTAGCTTTCACAGCTGTTTCTGGCTTCAGTTAGACCAGCAGGTGGGGTTGAGGTTAGGGTTAAACCCTCTTCAGCCTGGGCTTGTACCTCCATGTGACCTTTTCTGTCATGTTCATCTCTATACCTGTACCTGTGTGGCTCTCTGAGCTCTGCCAGGGTGTCAAGAGTCAGGTGTAGCATTACTACCCATGCCAATCTCACTAGGCAAACTTTTGCTACCCCCGCTCACCCAGTGGGGGAACAGCTTTCCTATTCTTGGTCCTCTAGCCCAGATACAGGACTCCCTAAAGTATCCCAGCTATCCAGGAAGCCTACCTAAATGAGGGCAAACCTGACAGAGCCAAGAGGAAGGGCATTTCATCTTGGATAGGACCTGTCACCATGAGAACAAATTGGCATTTAGCAACAGCATGAGAATGAGAGAGTCCTCTAACCTGCCTGGTGACACAGAATCACTGGGTTGAGCTGGAAAGTCAATTCTGGCTGAAACAGAAAAGAAGGAAAGGATATTTCAGGGTAGTAGAGGATTGTAATCTCCCTAGTGATTACAGAGAGAATGGAGGCAGGAAAGGTTGTCAGTTTCAATGCCATCATTTAGGTCTTTGACCTATAAGCTAAGAACTCAGACCCTCATATGGAATAGTGAAAGTCACAATACAAGACCTTCCTGCTATTGCTTGAGATTACCCATAAGTGATAGTGCTTGGTAAATGGTAAAGGACAGTTATGCTCCAGAAGCCTGGTGACAAGCTTCCATAGTAGTCACTGAGTTATCATAACTCCCTCTTAGGCACCAGGTTTAGGCTTCTCATGGCACTTAGCTGCAAAGGAGTCCTGACAAGCCCACCAGGCACTTACCTGAGGCAGTGGAGTGGCAGCAAATTATAGAGGCAGGATGAAACTCAAGAGCAGGGCTTCAGGTACTAGCACAGGCTATTGGGGGAGGGTAAGAATTGCCTTGGCTTATCTCCAGAAAAAGAAGCACGTTTGGTCCCCCAAAGGTCCCGTACCATCCTATACCTAAGACAAAAAAATGCAGTCAGTTGTGCTCTATTCTCTTTTTGGTTGTGCCCGCCTATCCTCCCCCCAGCTTCCCTGCTTTGAGGATGATTACATCTGCAGAGCAAGAGAGAACTCACTGGAATCTAGACCTCTGATGAATTAAACAGGCCTTGTCCTCAATCTCCTGTACTTGTGTCCTCCTCAAGAGACACCTCTGTTTGGGATCCTGATGTAGGCTTCCCTTCCATGAGTTATTGCCTGCCTGTCTCTGAGGGTTCCCCTTCAGTGCTGGCTTCTGAAAAGGACTGAAAAAGGTCAGGACCCCAAAAAACAGTCTCAAGGTGAAGCCACTGAGTCAACTTCATTTCTTTGCAGCAGCTGCCAGTCTCAGTAATCCACTGGCATGGTGGGCACAGTTCCCTACTTCTAGATGAGTCACCAATGGGAAAGAAATGTCACTAGAGCTGGGCGAGGTGGCATGTGCCTATAATCCCAGCACTTGGGAGGCTAGTGTAAGAGGATTGTCTTGAGACCATCCTGAGCTACACAGTGAGTTAAAAGTCAGCCTGAACTACATTGGTGAGACCTTGTCTCAAAAAAAAAAAAAAAAAAAGTCATGGGGAAGAATGGGCCATAGAAAAGGAAAAACAAAAATGAACACCAGACCAGAACCTAAGGAGTATCCATTATTGGTCCTCAAGACTGCTTCATGACCCTAGGCTTCCATTTCCTCCTCTTACAGTTCATCATCTCAGCTCAAAGGAGGAGGCTCACAGACCCACCTCTCCATTTATGCAATCTTGTTCATTAGGCTCTCTGGCTGGTACTGCACTAAACAGGCCAACAATCCAACTTTTACCTTGTAATCATCCGCCTGTTCACATTCGTATGCTACATAAGTGGCACAAAGAGGTACGCAAGTCTAATAAAAGGGGCTATGGTAGACTAGAGATGCCAGCTGGTTCTTCTCTGTGGGAAAGTCACAGCCCCGACTTACTAGTATATACTGTGTGCCAATCATGTGGCAAGAAGGGAGCAAAACACTGAGCAAAACCCAATTCCTGTCTTCTGGGGCCTCAGACATTTCATGCATCACGAGGCTGTGGGAAGAGTGCTTTCAATATCTTTTCGTTCCTTCGCTTATGCACATTTTCCACATGCTCTGGGAGGCTCAAATGCTGGCTCATCCTCATCCTTTCATTACCGTGACTCAGCAGTGGCCTCTCCTGCTTCTGAATCTCCCTAACAGAGTCATCTGGACTTCTCTTACAATATATCATTTTTGGCTTGAATTATATGTATTCAGTATGCATAATCAATCCCTACCAGACCCTATGTTTCTTTTTTTTTTTGACCCCATGTTTCTTAAAAGATTTTTTTTATATGTTTGCAATATATAATAAATACATCCATCATGGGGAGTTGATATATATATATACATATATATATATATATGTATATATATATATCACATCTTAGTTCTTTTTCTTTCCTTTAGCTTTCATCCTTCTCTAGATCCTCTTCTCATCTGCAAAAGATCTACCTCCCTGTTTCCTATCATCTGCAAAGATTGTTGTGTCTATCTGCAATCACCGATGGTGATATGCCAACTGCACTGAATTAAGAAGTGCCTTGCATGGGCTGGGGATTTGGCTCAGTGGTGCAAGTACCTGCCTGGAAGCATGAGGTTGTGAGTTCCATCCCCAGTACCAAAAAAAAAAAAAAATGCCTCGAAGATTAGTAAAGCATGCTCCAGGGTGTGTCTGGGTGGGTCATGGAGATGTGACTTTGGATAATCTATGGTCTCTCCCACCTTCCTTTCTGAACAGTTCCCCTACTCTGCTTCCCGGCTGCCACCAACTAAACAGCTTTGCTCAGCTACACCCTTTCTTGATGAGGTTTCTGCTGTGACGGAATCCTCTGAAACCATGAGCTAAATTAAACCCTTCCTCCCTGAAATCGTGGTGTCAGGTATTGTGTCGTAGAGATGGGAAGACTAATACAACCCCTTTCCATCCTTTGGATACTCAGCACAATGCCACACACATAGTAGGAGCTCAAAAGTGCTCATGGGACAGTTTTTACATAAAAATGTTTGTTGGATGAAGGAAGAATTGTTAAACTACAGAGGTCCCAGATTAAAAGAAATGTATTCAACCTGAAGCTATTTCATATGTGTTCACATCCTCTACAAATCTTAAGAAAGACACATGCCTCTAATCCCAGCACTTGAGAGGCTGAGGCAGGAGGATCATTACAAGTCTGAGACCAGCCTGGGCTACTCCATGAGCTTAAGCCCAGCCTGAATGGCATAGCAAGACCCTGTCTCAAAAAGATGAAAAAAAAAATTAAGGAAGGGAAAGTATCTTCCCCATTAAGTGCTGTTGGGTTTTGCATACTCCCTAGATTGCTACATGGTAATGATACAACCCAGACCACAGCTGAAGTAGCAGATACACTGGCCTTGAGTATTCAACCCTGGGTGAGAACACCCCAACTTCCCCATAAAAACTAGCCTGTAAAACTATCTTGCCTAGGAGAATTAACTTGCCCAGAAATAAAGAAACTGACTTCAAACTTTAAGAAAAGGAGCTGGCTATGGTGGCACATGCCTGTAATTTCAAGATTTGGGAGAATGAGGCAGGACTGCCTTGAGTTCAAGGGCAGTCTAGGTTATATAATGAGTTCAAGGCCAATCTGAACTACCTCCTGAGATTCTGCCTCAAATAAACAAATAAATAGGAGATGCCCTAAGGAATTTTTTTTTTGTCTTTTTGAGACAGGGGCTCTCTATGCAGTTCAGGCTGGCCTTGAGCTCACTTTGTAGCCCAGGCTGGTCTCAAACTCACAGCGATCCTCCTGCCTCAGCCTCCTGAGTGCTGGGATTACAGAAGTGAGCCACCATGCCCGGCAGGAATTTTTTAATATGATAACATTACCAGGAATCTGAGACTTGGGTAGTACTTACTATATGCAGACACTGGACTAAAACTGTACCCTATTTCCAGGAAAATAAGATCTAACTAGCATGATTTTTCAGGATGCTTGTAATGTAAGTGCTACCCAAAAATAAGCCCTAGTTAAGATCATCAACCAGACTGATACATTTAGTATGTCTGTTGCAGAACATGGCAGAGAATTGAATTATAAAATAATATTAATACACAGTTAAATATAAATAATATTATTGACATTATACTTAACCAACAGATACTCATTTTAGTTTCCTATGTACTACTCATATATTCCTAAGACCCACACACTTAATTTTTTTCCAGGGATCAAACTCACAACTTGTGTCTGCCAGGCAGGCGCTTATGCTGCTGAGCTAAATCCTAGGTCCCTAATTTTTTTTTTTTTATAAAAGCAAAAAATATTTATGCTGAATTTTTATTTGTAAATACATTACATAAGAAAAAATATATATTACATAACTATTTGTAGCATAAACCAAAATTTTCAAAACACTTAGCATAAAACTTCTTATAGCACTGATTACAAATTGGCATTTTATAAGCATCATACTGGATAGCATTTTTTTCTGTCGTTGCTCCTTGAATATTTTGCTTTTGCTTTTGTCAGTAGGTTGTCAGGGCTCTTCTATAATCGGAATCTCTACTCCCAGTCCCCCCCCCAACAAGGCCGTGTTTCACTATGCAGTTCAAACTGGCCTTGGAACTTGCAGCCTCCCAATTACACACCTGTAATCCCAGCATTCCTAGGATTTCTGCTGTAAGTTTTCATAGTTTGATGGGCACTTTTTAAAATAGTCATTGTGTAATGCACTTTTTGAAATGCATCAGGTCCTCAGGACCCATTTGCAGTAACTGTGGGTGAAATGATAATATAAATTATAATTAAGTGTTTGTAAATACCCAAGCCATCCCCTTTGAACCAAAGGTAAATGCCTATGTAAATAGATGAACTCGAGACTTATTACCAAATGACCAGAGTATAGACATAACACAAAAATAAAACACACACCTGTTAACATGTGGACATGGCTGTGTCTAATATGAATCTTCATAATTCAATACATTGTGTGTTATAACTGATACACTTAATGTACTTGTGTGACATAAATAAATAAAATGTTTTCTTAATTTTGCTTCCTGCAATTTTTTTGGTCTCATTTGTGTGAACTTTTTTTTTTTTTGTCTTTTTGAGACAGGGTCCCGCTATGCAGTTCAGGCTGGCCTTGAGCTCACTTTGTAGCCCAGGCTGGTCTCAAACTCACAACGATCCTCCTGCCTCAGCCTCCTGAGTGCTGGAATTACAGGCATGAGCCACTACGTCCGGCAAAGAATATTAATTCCTTTTTTTTTTTAAATACCAGGGATCGAACTCATGATCTTGCACTTGCCAGGCAGGCGCTTATGCCACTGAGCTAAATCCCTGGCCCACTTTTTTTGGTCTTTTTAAGACAGGGTCTCACTATGCAGGTGAGGCTAGGCTTGAGCTTACAGCAATCCTCCTGCCTCAGCTTCCTGAATGCTGGGATCACAGGTGTGCACTACCATGCCTGGCTTATCATTAACTGTCATCATTTTTGTTGCCATTCTTGTCTCATAAGTCTTCATTTAACACAATTTAATGCAACTGTGAAAACTAAAAGAGTTGTAACTTGAAGAACTCATCAGATAAAATCACCAACAGCTGTATTGCCAATGCACTACAAGCAGGGTATGTGGACAAGAAGCACTCATTTAAGGAAAACTCACTCTCGGGAGGCTGAGGCAGAAAAATCAACATGAATTTGAGACCAGTCCAGGGACTACATAGTGAGACACTTTCTCAAAAAACTAAACAACCCCCCCTAAAAAAAACAAAACAAGAGAGCTCTATTGCTAGACATGAGAGACTGAGTCAATAGTTCTACAGGAAATAGAGCTGCAAGAATTTCAGGCCAGAATTCAGAGTTTGGAGAGTTATGATGATTTTCCAGAAGACGACAGGATTGTATTTGAATAAGTATATATTTTTGTACATGAAAAAAATAAGACATCCCCTAAAAATAAGCCCTATTCCATCTTTTGGAGCAAAAATTAATATAAGACTCGGTCTTATTTTCAGGGAAACATGGCACATGCATTATCCAGCATTAAGGTCATCAGTGTGGCAGATGTGGGAGGCTGGGGCAGGAAGTTTGCTGCAAGTTCAAGACCAGCCTGGGCTGCATAATGAGTTCAAAGCCAGCCTAAAAATTATAGCAAGCCCATCTCAAAAGAAACAAACTGGGCTAGGAATATAGCTCAGTGGTTCAGCGCCTGTGTGACAAACGTTAGGTCGTGAGTTTGATTCCTGGTACCAAAAGATAAAAACAAACAAAACCCTCCAAAAAACCTGAAGTACTATTTTGAGGGGTTTTTTTGGTACCAGAAATCAAACCCAGTGTCTCGTGCTCCTTAGGCACAGCGCTGCTCAGCTATATCCTCTGCCTTCAGGCGGTATTACTGTCATCATCAATTTTAGGCTCAGGAGGTGTAAATTCTACCTAAAGTCACAAACCCATTTCTGACTCTACAACCCAAGCTGATATTCTTGCTCGAAATCATGTTTTCTTTCTTCTTGCACTTGATATAGAATGAGGGAGAATAAACCCAGGTGTAGGTAAGTAAAGTATGCCTCTAGAAGGTATTTTAGGATCACCTGCTTCAAGCCCTTTATTTTACAGAGAAGAGAATTTGGGCTCAGCGAGATGAAGGGATTTCCTCTCGGTCACAAGGAAGCAACAGAATTCTGAAGCTCTGCAACACGATTGCAATGGATACAAGAAATTCCCGGTCGGAGCCCCCTTTTGCCGTGTAGGGTGGGTGGCACTGAAACCCAGAAGCGCTAAGAGCTGCCCCGGGTCTGCTGTCCATCAGAGGCAGAGTCGGGTCCAGCCCCAGGCGAGCTTCTTGCCCTGCCCGACGCTTCCTCCACTTTCACCCGCTGTGCGCACGATTCTTGCCGGCTGCCTACGCTCGACCCTCACCCTCGGACAGTACCAGTCGTCGGCCGCACCGGCCGGAGCCCAACACTGGCCTCGCCCACCCGCGCCGACCCGAGCCCCTCCACCTCAGACCGCCGCGGCCCCAGGAATGCACGAATGTCCGGAAGAATTCGGCAGTCAGGGCCGGCGTCCCCTCAAGTCCCCTATTTTGCCCCCTCAGTGGACTGCAGACCTCGTCACAGCGCCTGTGCTCCTTAGAAGTATCGCCCGCTCTCTCCGCTGAGTCCAGGGGCCGCAATTCTCGAGAGGTTCCCATGGAAACGAGAGGACGCTGTTTGCGCCTGCGCGGATGCGCTAGACACGCTGGGAAATGTGGTTTCTGGGTGTTACCAATGAATGAACGCAAGATGGCGCCCGAGCGTCGTGGTGGGTTCCGACGAACCTGATTCTCCAGATTCCTGGATGCTGCCCTTCCAAAAAAGCTTGAAAGGTAGTTTTTCTGGGCAGTCGTGGCGCTGAGGCGTCTGGGGTGTGGGGTAAAGGGTCTGAGGCTCAGTCTCTTCTGCGCGTTTGATTTTGCTGTTTAAAAACGGCCTAACGAGGGATCCCCCTGTCTTGAGAAGGAGAGTTGGCCGCCTCTGTTGCTCCCCTACTGGGAGCCGGCATATGACAAAGTATTTTGAAGTAGGAGCTGGCTCGGGAGGATGCAAGATCCTCCTTACAGCAAATATGCAAGTCGGGGTTGGGTGAACTTTGCCATTGAGAGGTCCTATGAGGTGGTGGTGCAGGGGTGTGTGTGGGGTGGGGTGGGGTTGGGAGTATCATTCTGGCCTTGTCTGGGGCAGTTCCAAAAAGACCAGAGAGCTGCTTGGGCAGCACTGTGAAATCAGTGAGGGTTTTTTTTGTTTGTTTGTTTTTATTTTTTCTTTTAATCAGTGTGTCCTGACTGTCCAGGAACCACCTTCTGCACTGGACTTATCCTCCTGAACTAAAGAATGTGGAAGCCTAGGACTGGGTTCAGATTATTAAAAGGGTTAGTAATTTACATCTCTGAGCTTCGATTTCCGTTTTTGAAACCAGCCTGGGCTACATAGGCCCAGACCAACCAAAACTACATATCAAGACCCTGTCTTAAAAAAAAAAAAAAAAAAAAAACCACCACCCCCCACAAAACCAAAAAGCAGTGGTAGGACTTTGAGGCCAAAGAGTAGACTGACTATATGAGCAAAGCTTACCCTTCTGAGCTTGAAATTATAACAAGAAGTTATCTTTTTACACTCCCCTTTTAAATTTTATTTAAAATTTTTAAATTTTATTTCATTGAGACAAGGTCTCATGATATAGTTGAGGCTGGCCTTAAACCCCTGGCAACGTACCTGCCTCAGCCTCCTGAGCACTAGGATTACAGTGCCACCACGCCCAATTAAAATTTTAAATTTTGAGGCAGAGTCTTGCTAAATTGTTCAACCTGAACTCGAGTTTATGATCCTCCTATGTCAGCCTCCTAAAGTGCTGGAATGCAATTACAGGGGTGTACCACCACATCCATCTAAGAAGTTATTATTGAAATTAAATGGTGGCTGACATGTCCAAAGAATAGTGTGGGGATTTGACCCCTTTATGAATCTCTTGATAGAACAATGGCAACTAGTGGGCAACAGAATATTATTGGAATAGTGGTGACACCTGTTTGGAGACTTGAAACAAATTTAAATAATGAGATAATGGCTGTTTGGCAGCGAAAGCCATGTTCTTTCTCCAAAGGACCTGTTCTAGTATGCTGTAAATATTAGGTAATGAATTTGGGGGGGTGGTATTTTTGAGACAAGGTCTCACTATGAAGTTCAGGCTGGCCTTGAACTTACAGCAATCCTCCTGCTTCAGCCTTTCTTTGAAGTCCTGGAGTTACAAGTATGCACTACCATGTCCAACAAGTCAAGTATATTTTCATATTAAATTTTGTTAAATAAAAAATAAAAACGGTGGTAATTGTAAAGCCTGCCCCTTCTTCCTCTGGGAGTGCTGCTAGGTGATGACTAAATGTGCAGGCTAAACTAAGGACACAGCCAGCCATGCCCATTCACTCTAATTGGTGCAGCTTCCTGCAAGGAAAATAAGCTTCACCACATAAAAAGGGCACATTACCTTTGCTTTAGCAATTCTAGAAATATGTCCTATAAATGCAGTTTCCATATGTGCATAAAAAGGTATATACCAGAGTACTTAATGAGACATTTGGAGTGAGATTTTAAAAAATGTGAACAAATGTCCTTCAGTAAGTGACTATTAAAATAAATGTGGGTTCCATAATGGAATGTGTGTGGTTATTTTAAAAATGAGATAAATCTTTATATATCAATATGTAACTCATCAAAATTTTTCAAAGCATCATATGTGAACATGGTCATTTATATTTTAAAAGAATACATGCATTAGTGATATTTCATGATATAAGCATGGGATGGCTTTTTTTTTTTTTTATGAAGGGGCTTTGGAGGACCTCAGAAGCTGCAGTTGTTGCCTATAAAGATAGGAGTGAGGGACCAGATGACAGGGTAGAAAACTTTTCATTTTAAATCCTTAATTTTTGCTTCCTTGGCAATTTTTGTGAGCTTTATATTACATATGGATCTTAATTATTTGTTTATACTTTTGATGCAAATAGTTTCCCCTCCATTGCTTGTTTACCCCTGCTGATGAATTCTTGGACTCCTCATTGTAAGACTCCAGTTAAGGAGGTGGGCAGCTCTGAGTTCATAATTGGACCTTGCCTCCCGGGCTGTCAAAAGCCACAGGAGGCAGAGTCTGGTCTTGGCTTGCATACTGGCATGGTGACCCCAATCCACCTGGAGCCCTGGGCTAGGAGAAGAGGCACTCTGGTGGAACTTCTGGTTGGCTGCTCAGTACAGTGGCCCAGAAATAGGAACCAGTTTCCCTGTACCCCCCCTCCCCTACCTTGTGACCCCCCCAAGCAAGCCACCCAGACAGGTGCAAATAAGTCCTCTTCTGGACAGCACATACAGCCTGAATTCTAGCAATGGATAAATGATGTGTTGGGTTAAAAAGAAAAAAATGGGGAGGGTGCTTAGGGCTTTTCACCTCTAATCAATCCCTTTGTTTACAGAAAGAGAGAAGAGACTCAAGGTAAAGCAACTTGGAAGCAGTGAAGCCATGGCTGGCACCCAAGTCTCAGCACTGTGGTTACAGCAGTGCTGGGAGTCCCTCAGGGTATACTGGGCACATTGCCCTCAGTCAGTGAGCCAGCTCTTCTGAGGCCTGCTTTCAGGGAGTCAAGTAGCACCCCTTTCCCCACAAGCCATCACAGTGTGGCAAAGATGGAAACACTGATTCTTCTCAAAACACTAAAATGAACAGAAGAAACCTCTAGGTGGGATGGGAGGGTTACTAAGGGTCCTTTTCATTGTAGCAGAAGGAAGGTGATGCTTGGTACTCAAAATACCCTTGAGAACTAGCATCAGGTGTCCGAAGGGAGCTTTGGCTCTTGGAACAGGCTTGGTCTTGTCCCGATAGGCGGAGGCAGCAGCTGCCATTTCCTCATGGGTCACTCCCTTCAGCTGTGCCAACACAGCTCGACGCTTTTGCCCCAGGTAGACTGATAGACCTGTTCTCATCAGCCAATGCCTACCCAGGCCCGGCCTTGGAGATGAGGTAGATAGCTGGCCCTCTCCTCTCCTCTGCATTCTTCCTCCCACCCCACCCCCAAACACTGCCACTCCCCCAGACAGGTCCTTCACGGATACCTGGGACAACGCGGGAGTGAGAGAGGCCACACACCTCCTGGAAAACAAGGATCTGATTGAAAGACAGATGGCCTTGTGATCATATGGAAAATCACTTACTATGAAAATGTTTTTTATTTCTCAGTATAAAGCCAGATACTATAAGAACATGAAAAACCGCCTGGCCAGAGGCCATGAAAGACAAGAAGACTTTGGCCTGGTGCCCTGTGACCCAGTGTGGGCCGTGGGAGGACTGGGGGCAGTGCAGGCCAGTTGTGAGGTGTGTGAGGGAGGTGACCTGGCAGTGCTCCCAGAGCCTCCAGGGCAGGGCACCGAGGATCCTGTCTGCCTTTGGGGGCCACGATCCCTGGCTTGGCTGTCTCCAGGAGTGAAATGGGGAAAAGTGGAGGGAGTAGGGGGGTGAGCCAGGAAAACTGCCATGAAAAGCTCCATTTTTGATTCTCTGGCTGCGAGTGTTTTGGGGCAAGCTGAGAGTAAAAACCAGGGTGGTCTCACCCCCAAAGGCACCTTCAGTAGCTCTACCCACATCTCCCGTGTAGAGGAAGTCTTGAGCCCTTGACAGGACGTGGTCTGAGACGTAAGGCGGTGGGGGGTGAGGCGTGGTGACAGGGGTCTGGGGCCCACAGAGGGGTGTGCTTGTTCCAGGAGCTGTGGATCACCCATTTCAGTGTCTAGAGGGATGCGGGTATGTGTGCGGGCTCAGGCGCCCCCCTCCTCGGCACTGTCATCCACGCTGGCCTGCCTCACCATCTTCCGGAGCCTGCCTGTGGAGGACAGGCCAGCCTCTCCCCGCCCCTGCTCCTTGAAGGCCTGAGTCCGGCTGGCCACCAGGGCAGCAGTCTGGAGGGCAACCACAGACTGGCGGGACTTCAGGGCAGGCCAAGGCCGGCTGTGGACCCTGCGGACTCCCTCCGGCTGTGGGAGCTGAGGGAGGTGCTGTGGAGGCTCCTCATCGGACGACTCGTGGGAGGAGAAAACCTGGGGGGTGAGGAGGTAAGGAAGAAAAGCCATGGGGAGCTTGAGCCAGTGAAGGGTAGGGGCAGAGTGTTTGTTGAACGGATACAAAAAGACTGAACTGGTTTTAGACCACATTTCCTGAGAAGGGAAGACAGCACCCAGCTCTGCTGTCTGTGCGCCTTGACCTCACCTGGTGCAGCTTCCCTCTGCCCTCGGAAGGCCTCCCCCACTTGCCCCCAGCTCTCATCAGCCTCTTCTCCTTTCACCCTTCTGCCTTTGTACAGTTAGCCCAGTAAGCACTGATAAAACCAAGTGCTGGGCTCTGAGCTGGGCCGTGCGGATGTGTGTGTCTGGTGCCCAGTGAGGACACACGCCTCTACCCACTGCAGTGGGCACCAACACTGCATGCCTCCCTATCGCCCACGCCCAGCGCCTCCTCCAGGAAGCCTGTCCCCAATGTGGCCCACTCAGCAGACTCTCCTTCCTCCAAGGCAAGCCATTCAGCCTCGTCACGGGTGGGGCCAGCTTCCTGTCAGCCTGTTCCCTGCAACACTCAGCCCACAAAGTGCTCCCTCTACTCAGTCAGTACTTGGTAGTGTGAGTGCTAAGACCCTGACACCCCATCCTTTGCCATGTAGCTCCCTAGATCTGGGAGGGCCTCAGTGATAATATTACCCCCCATCTAGGGTAGGAGGTGTCTCCATGGCTGGGGGCCCAGCGCTACAGAAAGTGAGTCCCTTAGCTGCCTGTGACCCAGGCCGGGGAGAGCTTGCCCCTGCTCTCTGACTGTGGTTCCTCAGATACTGGGTTCAGTGCCCTCACTGGTCCCCTTGGCCACTCTGTGAGGTGAAAGGGAGATGCCCAGGATGTGATTCCCAGTCTCGGGGTGCTCACAGGGCAAGCCGTGGTTGCCTGGTGCCGAGAGGTGTCAAGGTGACAGTATGGAGGGACCAAGGAGCAGGGCCCCAGAGGTCCTGAGCACCAGGAGACCCTGGGCAGGGCCACCATGGACCCGGCAGCTGATCATCCCCATGCACCCACCTCCCTGTGGCCGTGCCCCCACCTATGGCGCTCCCGCAGCCCAGCCTCACCTCTGGCAGGTTACCGGCCTCCTCCGAGGTGCCCTCTGGCTCTGAGTTGGGTTCCAGGAGACTGATGGATCGCATGATACCTCGAAGGTTGATTCGGGGCCGCAGCCCAGGCTCTTCTTTTGGGGCTGCCTGGCTCTCTTCCAAGCCAGTAACCTTCACCACCCCACCGTCCTCCAGTTCCGGTGGGAGTGGTGGGAGTGGTATAGAGACTTCAGGGGCCATGGGCTCCTCTGCAGAGCCCCCGCCCACTTTCTGCTCCCAGACATGGCTCTGGCGGCTGCAAAGAGGTGGCTCTAAGTCAGCTTCAGGGGAACGCAGCAACCCCCCAGCACACCCCACCGTTCCCACCATACCTAGCAGTCAGGATGCCCTGGTAGGTCTGCAGCTGGCGCAGAAAGCCGGGGTTGGGGCGGACGATGGGCCGGAGCTCCTGGACATGCAGCAGAGCCTGCTCCAGGCTCCAGCCGTACTGCTTCATGGCATAGGCCAGCACCGTGGCAGCCGAGCGGCTGACGCCCATCTTGCAGTGAACCAGCACCCGGGTGCCCTGGGCTCTGCAGAGGCAGGACCCAGTCAGCCCCAGCCCTCCCCACACTGAGCAGCAGCAGCACAGGGGAGGTCAGAGGGGAAGGAAGTGAGGACACCGAAGGCCAGAGGGCCTTCAGGGCCTCAGTGTAGCTTGCGCAGGATGAAGGCACAGAGGCCCCCGAGAAGCCGGGACCCAGCCTCTGAGACCTGACCTGGCAGCCTCAATGAAGCGGTGTGTCTCCTTCCAGTGGGGCAGCAGCTGCGCTGACTCCTCATCCCAGAGGCGCACATTGTAGTAGACGAAGCGGTCCGGGAAGAAGTTGTCGATCTCCCGGGCCATGTTTAAAATGTGGCTGACCCTGTACCAAAGGGCCCGAGGCCAGGCTGACGTGGGCAGGGACACCAGGCACAGTGCCCCCCACGGCCAAAGACTATGGGCATTTCTGTGTGGTCTATGCTTCTGAGTCAGGCTGCAGTAGCACTGGGAGGAGGACTGAACCAGCTGTCAGAGAACTGTGACCTCAGGCACGTCATTTTACCTTGCTGGGCTTGAGCTTCCCACCTAGTCCAGGTAGCTGCGGGCAGCTGCAACACAGATCCTGCCACTGTACTGCCAACTTAGCTGAAGAATAGCTTTTACACTAAGCTGAGCTTGGGTGGTTCTGCAGCAGCAGCAGAGGCCACAGCAGGTCTCCCACAAAGCCACAGACAGATGGCAGGTAGCCCTGAAAGCAGGCAGCCAAGTCTCCCCTGGGAGATAAGAGATGGCCCTTCCTCTCTAAGATATGGCCAGCTGGTCAGAGCAGCAGGCGCTTCTGCCCCTCCTCTAGGCACAGTCAAGGCCTTGGCTTCTCTACTTGTTTATGGGGACAGGGGAAACAGAGACCCAGGGGCTGGCTGGCCGGTGGGCGGCAAGCTTCTGTCCTGATGAGGCCTGAGAGCCCATGTAAGGGCAGAAGCCCCAGGGGTGCTGTTACAAGTGATTGGGGGTCCTAAAGCTGGCAGGAAAGCCTTTGCAGGAGGCCGAGGAAAGGGGAGAGAGGCCTGGAACCCCACCTGTTTCTCTGCAGCTCCTCCAGGTTGGCTGCATTCCACTCAGAGCCCTGCGGGGGTGGGGGAGAAAAGCGCCAGGCTCCCTTGCCTCTTGGTGCCCCTCACCAGCAGCCACGGGGCTCTGGGCCCTGCCCGAACAGCTGTGCTCACCAGGTACAGGTGGGGGAAGATGCGGGAGGCCCGGTCTTGCTGGGCCATGAGCAGCAGCGTCTGGTTGTCGATGAAGTCACGGTACTGCTGGAGAGGGCATCCCAGGCGCAGCTCCAGGGCCTGGCGGATCTGCAGGCAGGGGTCAGGGGAGGAGTCCTGGTCCACCTCCCTCCGGGGCCTCTAAACAGAGCTGAGGCCGGTTCTGGGCAGAGGCTGGGCTATCACAGAGTAACTCAGGACTAGAGCAGAGTAAGCAGGAAGAGCTCCGGGGAGAGGGAAGCCATTGCCCTGGCTGGGAGGTGTCCCACGTCTTGGACCTCTGCCCACCCTGCCCACCTCTTTGGAAGTGATGCTCTCCAGGTCACTGGTGTCCAGCACCTCCCACAGCTCAGCCCGGATCGCCTGCTCCATCTGCTCCTGCTCTGAGGGTCTGGGAGCAGAGCCCCTGAGTCAAGGGCCCCTTTCCTCTTGGCTGGGAGACCCCTCTGCCTCCCCTGACCAAAGTCCCCACCCACACTGACCGGCCAGGCTCTGCACTGGGGGGTCTCAGGGATTCCAGGTCATCCATGGCCATCCACTCGTTAAGGCAGCTCTGGCCAGAGTTCAGTCTCTCCTGGTAGTGGGCAGCCCATGCGAGGGCACTCCCACCAGGCACAAGACCACTGGCTAGAGCTGCCTCACATGCCTGGTGCAGCGCCTGGAGAGTGGCCCTGGGACAGGAGGAGAGAACGCTCACACTGTCCCCCTGCCGCCCTCGCCCGTCTCTCCAGAAGGAGGCTGGGCCTTGTGGCGCTTACCACATGGTCTGGATGGAGATGGGCTTGAAAATTCGGCTCTGCCCTCCGGATGTCACACTGAAGCCCCTGTATGAGACGGGTGCCGTGGAACCGACGTTAGGCTCTCAGATAGAGAACCTGCCCTTCTGTCACAGGTCGGGAGGCTGAGGTCCAGAGAAGTTAGGCAACTGGCCCAGGAATCTGAGAGAGCTGAGAGTAGACTCCAGTTCCCTAGCTCCAGTCCTGCTGTTCCCCAGTGCCAGGCCCCTCCTTTCCCATCACCATGACTTACCCATCTCCATCTAGATACACTTGGGTGTCACTCCAGAGAGGTAAGACCAGGCCCAGGGTGCAGCTAGGAGAGCTGGGAGAGATTACAGCAGCGAGAGCTGTTGTCCCCTGGACCTTCCTTCCTTGTCCCTCCCCCCTCCTCTCCTTGCCCCTACCTGCTGTCAGGAAAATCTATGCCCAGGAGGACTGTCTCCTCCTGATTGACACATTCACGTGTGGAAACCACCAGCAGGTAGCGGAGCCTTGGGGGTCGGGCGGCCTCCAGCTGGGCTGCCTGGGAGGATGGGAGGAGGAGCCCAGCATCTAGGTGAGGACCTTGCTTCTATTCTACCGACCTGGACACATCTCAGGCCAGAACAGCCCCACACCCCTATCCCACCCTAGCCCCCACAAAGATCAGTGGCCCCAATCCAGTGGTCGCCAACATTTGGATTTCATGGTCCAATTATTATTATTTTTATTTTGTACTAGGTCCTTCACCCTGAGCTACATTCCCAGTCCTTTTAAAACTGTTTTTGGGCTGGGGATTTAGCTCAGTGGCATAAGCACCTGCCTGGCAAGTGTGAGGTCATGAGTTCAATCCCTGGTACCACAAAAAAGAAAAAAAAAACCTTTTTATTTTGAGACAGTATCCTTTAAATTACACAGGCTGGGCTTGGACTTTTGACCCTCCTGTCTCAAACTTCAGGGTACAAAGATTAATGACTTAAAGGGAGAGTATATGGAAAAATAAGGGGAACAGGACTGACAGAGTGGCTGGATTTTTGGTTTTGCCTAAGAAAGAGGTTTTTAAAGATCCTATCACTTGCTGTTACCATCATTTCATTCAAGAAATGCTTATCAGGCTGGGTATCGCTTAGTGGGGGGCTTGCCCAGCATATATATATGAGGCTCTGGGATCCATGCCCAGCATTGCTAAATAAATATAAAAAAGTTATCTTCAAAGAAATATTAAGGACCTAATTACAGCACAGTTCAGTGCTTCTGTTCAAAACCCTGCTTTGGGAAAGAGCGCGTCTTCCTCACAGTGTGCTGCGTCTTCCTCACAGTGTGCTGCGGGAACAGCAGGTGTCTCCACAGGTTTTGGGGAGCAGGCCCTCAGGCGCCCCCCCCAGGCCACCCCCTGTAGCTGCTTCCCTCCCTCTTCCTGGCCCTTTCAGCACACCAGCCACTGGCAGGTGCCTTGTGGACACCCTGCGATCACTCCCCTGGCTGAACAGTGACCCTCCATGTGACTCCCACACCACAGACCTAACTTGGCCTGGTTTGGCTACGCAGCACTAACCTCTCCTGTCCCTTCCCAGCTCCCCCAGAGCCTGTGGACATGGCCTACCCGTTAGGATTTCTACCTGAAACAGCAGGCTCATGGAGTTTGGGTAACCTCTACTGCACAGGGTTTGGGTAACCTCTACTGCCCTCACACCATTGCTCCCCAGACATACAACCGCCACCCCTCTTCTGATGGGCTCTGGGGGACCCCTCACCAGGTGGATGTCATCTTGTGGCCTCAGCAGTTCCACCATGAGGTGCAGGTGCTGCCTCTGCTCCTGTTTCTGGGGACTCTGGGGCCCTTGCTCATCTGGCTGGTCCCCCTGGGGCTGCTCCTCCTCACCGGGGAGTTCCTCCACTGGCTCAGAGCTGGCGTCAGGTGTGTCACCATTGTCCCCACCATCATCCTGCAGTCCCAGGACAGCTCCTCGGAGCACTGCAAAGCTCTGCCTGGCAGGGCCATGGGGAATCGTTATAGCCTGGGCTTCTCAAAACTTTAGGGAGTGTCTGAATCCCATGGAGGCGTGTCAGCATGGATGGCTGGCCCCTTCCCCAGAGGGCAGAAGAGAGAGTGGATAACAAGGGGCTAGTGATGGCAACCACACCTAGAGAACCCCTCCCTCTAGCTGGCCTGGCCAGACCTCCTGTCAGCCCACCTGGAGGAACAGTAAAGGTGACTGGGGATCCAACAGTCCTTAGCCCCTGCCTTCCCATCTTGCTCTTTGGCTTATGGCTACTGGCCTGAGTCAGTGTCCTGGGTAGTGGGTAAAGGGAGCACCAGCTGACCAGGGGAAGGTGGAAGCCGGGGCAACTCTATGGGTTTGGTCACATGCCAGCAGGGCCCAGCAGCCCAGCCCACCCAAACCAGGGCCCACCTATGGACTGCAGAGTTTTGGCCCTGCAGGATGCCCTCTGTTCCCAACACCTGGATGAGAGTGGCCAGTCCTGGGGCCTGGACGGAGGCCTCTGTCTCCGGAGAGAGGTGCTAACCTGCGCTGGAACTGGCTTCTGCGCCGCCGGGCTGCCGGGTCCTGCTGAGGAAGCAGCCCCAGCGGAGAGTGAGGGCTGCGAGCTCTCGCCTCCTCCCATCCCCTTCCCAAGGGGCTCCAAGTGGGGGGCAGCAGTGGGGAAAGCCCAGCCCTTGTGAGGGGGAGGGGAGGTGTCAGATGCCAGTTCCTTTCTCCCCCGAGCCCCTCCCGACCAGGAGGCACTGGGGAGCCCAGCTTCAGCCCAGCCCAAGCCCAGGTGTGGCGGGACGGGTGGGCTAGGGATGCCGAAGGCGTGGGAAAGCTGCGTGGATCGGGGCCTCCACAGACGGGGCTGGCGCTCAACACTCCAGATCTCACCCTGGTCGAGTTCCTAGGATCCCCAAGATGCCCCCAACCCCCTCGAGTCTGAGCTTCGAGGTCCCCCTCTGTCCACCCTAGGCGTGAGCAGAGGCTGCCGTGGGCAGACGCGCTCCCCTAAGCCCAGCTGGCAGCTAAGTGCGTGATGGGACCAAGCCAGACTCACCGCGGGCCCCACAGGCGTGGAGTAGCCGCTGGCCGGTGGCGAGCGGCTCACTGTGACCAGGGCCATGGAGTCAGGTCGAGGGCGTCTGGGCGGGCACTGGGCACGGCCCCCTCCCACAGCCCCAGGACTGTCCCTGCCCTGCAGGACCAGGAAGGAGAGAAGAGCCGCCAGGGCCTGGCACCTCCTCGGGGGCGGCCCTTAAAGGGCCAGTCTTTCGGCCAGCCCCGGCTGCGGAGGCCGCACGCAGGGACCATGGCCCCTCCCCTAGTGGCTCGCCCCGCCCGGCCCCATCTACGCTGGGGGCGGGCTGAAGGCGGGGCACAGGTGCCCATTCCTAACTTGGTACTCCTCCGGTTCGCCTCTCCTCCCAGGAAGTGTCCCAGCACTCCCTGCCCCGCCCAGTTAGATCACCTGAGCCCCAGCCGTTTTGGGCCATTACAGATCGACAGACCCTAGGATGGGGCAGGTCTTAGGATCAGGTAAAGTGGGTCCTGAATCGGGAACCTTCACCCCAAATGTTTTTTGCTGGCTGGCCTTCATGTCTCCAACTCTGCATGAATCTTTGGGACACAGCAAACTTCAGGGCAAAATGGGTGGGGCATAGAAGTAGCCCAGGAAGCTAGGTATGGTGGTGCAGGCCTCTAATCCCAGCACTCTTTGAGGCTTAGGCAGGATCTTATTCAGCCTGGGTAGAGACCCTGTCTCAAAATAAAGAATGGGGAAGGGGGTTGCCCAGTGTGAAGGTCTTGGGTTCAGTCCCCAAAACCGAAGGCTGGGGGCAGAAGGATAGCCCAGGAACCCCTCACAGGGGAGTCTCAAGTCTACCTCCAAGGTCAGCACTGGAGGCTGAGTCAGTTCCCAGCTGCTGCTGAGGAAGTGACTTGCCCACAGTCACCTGTTAGAACACACTGGAGTGGGGGCAAGAAGAGGAGCTTGGGCTGCAGGGATGGGGACTGTGAGTAGGGTCTGCAGACCCCACCTTATCTTCCCCAGGTTCCTGGAAGGTCAGGCCGGAAGATAGGGAGGTGGGTCTCCAGGAGGTGGGCAGGGCTCAGGGGACAGCACCTGATGTTGGTTCCTTTCACTTTCCCAACACACAGCCCCGGGTGTGAGGGCTGTCTCCTTATTTTACAGTCCAAGAAACAGAGGTTCAGAGAAGCTAAAGGGGCAACAGTCAGGATCCAAAGCCAGCTCTGGGGCCACTGCCCATGATGTCGCTCTTAGTGCCCCCCACCCAGGAGCCCCCAGCTCTAGCCTACTTGAGTTGAGCAAGCCTGCTGCTAATAGTCTCTTTATTTCCATCTCAGTGCCTCTGCCAGCCATCCCTGGGCTCCAGGCCCCAAGTCCAGCAGCAGATAGTTTATAAATAAATAAATTATAAAAGTGGGCAGAGGGAGTGGCCTTGACCCTCCCAGGGCCAGGTGGCTCAGTGCTCCTTGAGCGACAGCTGCAGGATCCGCTGGAGGTCCTCCTCCTCCTGCTGCCCCCGCCGCTCCCGCTCTTCCTGCTCCCGAGAGGACAACTCAAGGGCCAAGCGAAGCTGCTCCTCAAAGCTCGGGGGAGACAGGGACGAGAGTGTGCTCTCAGGGGATCCAGGGCCCCTGGTCTCTGTGGACAGCTGCAGGCTTTCCTGGAGGGCCCTGCAGGAAGGGGTGAAAGGGGAGAGCAGACCAAAGTTTGAAGGCTGGGGGAGGAGAAAAGGTGTTGGGTGCATAACTTTGGGGGACTAGGACAATGATGGGGAAGGACAAGCAAGACCTATCTATCTCTCTGTCCCTCACACCACCTTTGGTGGCAGGCAGCACCACTGCTGGAGGGTGGCTTTGGAGAAGACAGAGTCCTAGGAGCAGCACTTCTGGGCTATCCACCAGCCAGGGGACTTCTGGACGCTCAGACCCAGCAGGGCTGAGGCAGGGACCTGGTGGGTCCTGCAGGGCCTCACCGCTCCAGTTGAAGCTGCTCCTCGTACACAGTGGCTTGGGGAGGAGGGTGGGCAACAGGCCGAGAGTTGGTCAGAGCTTCCCAGACTGTCACCTGCATCAGCCAGAACCCAGAGCTGTCACCTTGGCCCTGTGGCTGCAGAGGCCAGGCCCCCCACCCCACCCCACCCAGCCCTACCTGTTCTGCCTCTGTGCCGGCCTCAAGCAGGCTCTGCTGGATGGCAAACTGTAGCAGGTCATCGTCCTCATCTCGAAGGGGCTCATTGCGCTCAGCACCCAACACACTGTATCCCTCAGGGACCTCAAACACAATAGGGTCCACCTCGCATGGGAAGGGGTTCCCTGGGAAGGCAGCAGAGGGACCACACTCAGCTCCTATGCCTCAGCCCCTAGAGAGCCACGCAGCCTCCCTCTGTGCCCTGTGTGGGGTACCTGAAGTGTCAAGGGCAGAGCTGGGAGCTGGCACCCACACCGAACTCAGGGGTTCATCACAGCCACACAAGTTGCTGAAGGTGATTCGGGCATTGAGCACGTGGAAAAGAGGAATCTCTGGGGGAGACAGCCAGGCCTGAGCCACTTGACCCTTGCAGGCCTCCTTCCCTGGGGCACCCCATCCCACCGCCCCAGGCTGCCCCCTCACCAATCTTTACGGGGAAGCCAGGGGGAAGGCGCAGGGTGATGAAGTCACGCAACTTGGCAAAGTGAGCATTGCTGATAGCCATCAGGTCAATGATGGGTGTCACCTGGTCACCCAGGGAGAGTGGGTGCTCCTCGCTCAACCACAGTGTTGCCTTGAATCTGTCCAGCCAACCACAGGACATGGGTTAGGGACTCACTGGTGGCCTTCCTTCCCATTGAGGCCCACCACCTCTGGTCACCTGCCTGTGGAACCATCCTCTCTGCTCAGCTGCCCTGTCCTGCCTCCCCTGTGGCTGGTGTTGTCCCAGAACCTGGGGCTACACTGGAGCCCATGATGGTTTTGTGTCTGCTTATGTGGCCTGAGTGAGGACAGCAGTGGCCAGGCTTTGGGCTTTTTTTTTTTTTTTTGGTACTGGGGATTGAACTCGTGACCTTGTGTTTGCCAGACAGGCATTTATGCCACTGAGCTAAATCCTCGGCCCTTGTGGGCCAGTTTTTGTGCCTCATCTTCCTCCTCTGCACAGAGCTGGCCACTGCTGCACACTGTGCTGAACAGCTCATCCCTGGAGTCGACTTCCAAGGCCTGAATTCCAGCCTGGCTGAGCAGATCCATGAGGTAGCCTGGAGAGTGCTGGGCCTGGTATAAGATAGCTGGCCACAGGTCCTTTGAGAGGTGGGAGGGCAAGTGTGACTTCATTTCATTGAGAAGAAATCAGATTCCAGGAAGGGTAGATATTTTCTCTGGCCACAGAGGGCATGATGGGAGAGCTCTAAGTCCTTCCCCTTCTGGCATGCCTGGCCCCCAGCACATGCTCACGAAATTAGAAAAACATACAGGGTGGTGCTACCCATTCATTCATTGGTTCATCAAAGAATTGTGACTGATGGCTGGGTCACAGAGCATGCTGGGTGCTCAGGACCATGGATAAGACACATGGCTCCTGCCCTTCACAGCAGAATCCAGAGAAGCTTGTTAGATGAGCAGGTCCATCACAATGACAGGGGTCTGCAAAGGCTTGGGGGGATTGGGGGGGTACCCTGTCCCTAAGGAACAGACCAGCCCTCAAACCTTACCTCTGTACTTTGCTGGACATCTCGATGGGGCGGCCGATGTTTCTGGACTCCAGGCTGAAGCTGGGGTCGAAGTACTCATCAGGGGAAATGGCTGTGGGGTTGGTGGGGCTGGCTGCCTGCTGCACAGGAGCCTGGGTGGCCCCAGAACCACACTTAGCCTCAGGATGGACAGATGCCCTTCCCCCCACCCCGGCCTGGCCCTCCCCAGCCCTGGCTCACCCCACTGTGGGAGGAGTGCTGCTGGGCCATCCCCAGGAAGGACTGGAACGGAGTCTTCCCCCCTGAGGAGAAGGGAGGGGGCCATGAGGGGACTGTGGGCCATAGCCCAGCCTGTCCCACTCCCTGCTCCCCACCTGGGAGCCTCCTGCTGGGGGACAGAGGGACAAAGAGGATGGAAGGCCTCCTAGCTTCTCTGGGGCTACTCTGGCTCTGACCCAGACTAGGTATCCCTGGGCAGCAGGCAGGCGCACCTGGGTTTACCTTTGCTCCTCGACTTGTCCTGATCAGAGAGGTGCTCTGTGCGTGTGCGTGTCACCAGCTCCACGTTAGTGGCACTGTATACCTGG
Organism: Hydrochoerus hydrochaeris; assembly: GCA_004027455.1. NCBI lineage: Eukaryota > Metazoa > Chordata > Mammalia > Rodentia > Hydrochaeridae > Hydrochoerus > Hydrochoerus hydrochaeris. The sequence goes on along the minus strand of PVLA01001994.1, from coordinate 107,061 downwards.
GGAGCAGGAGAGACGGGGAGCTGGGGGTTGAGAGCCTGTTGGCCACACTCGGCCTCACCAGCAGAGGACCCCAGAGACAGGTGGGCTCACTCCCCACAGTGGAGAAGGTGTCAGGGTCTGAATCCCAGCAGTCACCCAATGAGCAAATTGGGTCGGGGTGGGGGTGGGGCTCAGCAGGGCCCTTGGGCCCCAGTGAGTTCCCGAGAGTGTGTGGGCCGACTCCACCTCTCCTGCCACATTGGGCATGGGTGTGGAAAAGGAGTTGAACTGGGCATCGTCTGCTACCCCAGCCTCCACTACTGGCCTCGCCTGCCTTGGCCTCGTAGCCGCTGACAGTCTCCATCTTCTCAGACCGCCATCCCCAGATACCGCATTTGTTCCTGCGACAGACCAAACAGGAGCTGGTGAGGACAGGTGCCGGGTCCCTTCCCAGTGGGGAAATTGGAGGGGCCTTGCGAATGGGGTCATGTGAACAAGGCCAGACCTAGACGATCCTGAGGAACTTTATTAGATGTGATAATGCTGTCTGGGCTGGATTAAAAAACATCTTTCTATCAGAGTCACGTGAGAAACATTCACTGTTGACAGGGTCTGACATCTGGGTGTGCTTTAAAATGGGGAGGGATAGGGCCGGGGATTTAGCTTTTCTTCCATGTACGCCTGAATTTTTTTATTTTTATTTTTTGTAGTGCTTGAGATGGAATCTGGGGCCTTGTATGTGCCAGGCAAGTGCTCTACCACTCAGGAACATCCCACATCCCCAGCCCATGTGAAATTTTCCATACAAAAAGGTAAAAGGACGTTTGATTCCAAACGACAGCTGAAGACTTCAATAGCCCACTTTTACTACTGAGTAAAACACGCAAACAAAAGATCAAAGAAACAGAAAAAATGAACAACTGCATGAACTAGACTTTATAGCTATTCGGAGGACACACCACCCAGCAATAAAAGAATACAATTCTTGTGTGCACATGGGACATTTTTTGGGACAAACCATATGGTGGGTGATAAAAGAAACCTCAATAAAATTCAAAGGACAGAAGGCATACAAAGTATGTTTTCCAACCACAATGGAATGAAATTAGAAAAAAAAAAATCTTAGGAGCTTACAAATGTGAGGAAACTGGTTCAAAGAATAAAAAAAAGTCAGAAAATACTTTGAGATGAACAGAAATGAAAGCACAACATATGAAAACAGGGCACAGCTAATGGCACACTGAGTGGGGAATTTATAGCTGTAAATTGCTGCAAGAAAGAAGAGTTGGGGGCCAGGGATTTAGCTTAGTAGCATGAGCTCCTGCCTGGCAAGCTCAAGGTCATGAGTTTGATCCCCAGTACTAAACAATAACAACAACAAATACAAAAAGAAGCTAGGCATGGTGGTAGACGCCTGTGATCTCAGCACTCTGGGAGACTAGAGCTGGAGGATCCTAAAGTTCAAGCCCAGCTTAGGCAACCTGAGGCTTAGTGAGACTCTGTCGCAAAATAAAAAAGGACTGAGGATATAGCTAAGTGTGAAGGCCCTGGGTTTAATCCTCAGTACCAATACATATGAAATTCTCTTATCAATAACCTAACCTTCACCATTAACACATTGGAAACAGACTAAACTCATACCAATCAGAAAGGAAAAAATAAGCTGGGCACAGTGGCACAGGCCTGTTATCCCAGCACCGTGGGAAAATGCAGCACGAGGACTGCAAATCTGAACCCAGCCTGGGAAACTCGGTGACTTGGTGATTTCTTTCTTTCTTTTTTTTTTTTCTTTTTTAAACAGGGTCTCACTGCATAGTTCAGACTGGCCTTGGCAATCCTCATGTGGCAATCCTCCTGCCTCAACCTCTTGAGTGCTGGGATTACAGGGGAGTGCTGGGATTATTGGCATGTGCCACCATGCCCAGCTAAAAAAATTTTTTATAAAAGGGGATGTAGCTCAGTGTTAACACTCCAAGTTCAGTCTTTAGTAGTGAAAAAGAATAAGCCAAGTATAGTGATGCATACCTGTTATCTCAGCACTTGGGAGGCTGAGGCAGGAGGATCACTGTGAGTTCAAACCAGCCTGGGCTACATAATGAGTTTATCTTTTTTTTTTTTTTTTTTGGTGCTGGGGATTGAATTTACAACCTTAGTTGCCAAGCAGGCACTTACAACACTGAGCTAAAGCCCCAGCCCTACATAATGAGTTTAAAACCAGTCTGAAGGGACTGGGGATATAGCTCAACTGGTACAATGACAAGCACAAGGTTGTGAGTTTGGTCCCTGTACCAAAACAACAACAACAAAAAAAACCAGTCTGAAGCTGGGCGTGGTGGTGCACACCTGTAATCCCAGCACTTGGGAGGCTGAGGCAGGAGGATCATTGTAAGTTAGAAACCAGCCTGGGCTATAAAGTGAGTTCAAGGCCAGCCTGAACTGCATATCAAGACCCTGTCTCAAAAAGAACAAACAAACAATAAATAAATTAATTTTTTAAAAAAGCCCACAGAAATTATTTGCAAATCATGTATCTGTTAAGGGACTTATACCTAGAACATACAAAGAATTCTTTTCTTTTTTTTCTTTTTTAAGGATACTCTATGGATTGAAACTAGGGCTTTCTCACTAAGCTATCTCCCTAGCCCTTTTTATTTTTTATTTTGAGACAGGTTCTCATTAAATTGTCCAGGATGGGCTCAAACTTACAATTCTCCTGCCTCAGTGTTCCAAAGTGCTGAGATTACAGGTTTGCATCACCATGTCTGGCAACATAGAGAACTCTCATAATTCAGTAAGAAAAAGATAAGCCAATTTAAAAACCTGGGTAACGGTTATGAACAGACATTTCTCCAAAGAAGACCCATAAATCAATCACCAATGAACACATGAAAAGACACTCAATATTGTAAGTCATTAGGGAAACACAAATCAAAACCACAGTGAGATACACTTCACTTCCACTGGGATGGCAATAATCCAAAAATGGGTGAATGAACAATGAGCTGGCCATGGCAGTACACACCTGTAATCCTAGCGCTTGGGAGGCTGTGGCAGAAGGATGGCCATAAGTTCAAGGTCAGCCTGGGCTATATAATGAGTTTAAGGCATTCTGAACTACATGGTGAGACCTTGTCTCAAAAACCAAAACAAAACAGAAAAAAAATGAATAATAACAAGTATTGGTGAGAACATGGAGAAACTGGCATCTTCATACACTACACTGCAGGGAAGAATGTAAAATGGCATGCCCTCTCCGTGAATAGTCCAGCAATTGCTCAAACAATCACATATTGAATTACCACATGACAGAGCAATTCTACTGTGATGTACGGACCCAGAAGAAATGAAAATAAATGTGCACATAAAACTTGTATGCAAATGTTTATAGCAGCCTTACTGATAAGAGAGAAATCTTGTAATAGAAATGACCTACATGTCTGTCTGTGGACTAATAAATAAACAAATGTAGTATGTTCAAGTGATTGAATTTGGACATAAAAAAGGAACGAAGTAATTACATGTTATGAGTTGAATGAAATTTAAAAACATTATACTAGGGGGCTGGGGATTTAGCTCAGTGGCATAAACACCTGCCTGGCAAGTGCGAGGTCTTGAGTTTGATCCCCAGTACCAAAAAACAAACAAACAAACAAACACCCATTATACTAAGTGAAAAAGGTCAAGACATAAAAGGTCACATATTTTAAAATTTCATTCATATGAAAGTCCAAGACAGAGAAGTATACAGAGGCAGAGAGCAGATTAGTAGATGCTTAGGGCAAGGGGAAAGGGATGGGAACAAGTAATAATTTAAGAGTTTCTTCTTGAGAGCTGGGCCTGGCTGGGTACGGTGATACGTGCCTATAATTCCAGCACTTGGGAGGCTGGGGCAGGAGGATCACCGTGAGTTTGAAGCCAACCTGGGCTACATAGTGAGTTAAAGACCAGCCTGAACTGCATAGCAAGACTCTGGCTCAAAAAAAAAATTTGTTTCCAAAGCCAGCTACTGCAATGAGGAGCATTAGAGAAATAACATCCTTGGTTTCTTGGCTACCTAGAAAGGACTCTGCCTCAAATATACTAATGAGAAGCCAGCATGGCCCTGAATCATAACCTAAGTGCTTGTTTTCATGGAAAATGTGTGAGGTCAGAAGTCAAGAAATGAGACAGCCCAGGCACAGTGATGGTGGCACACGCCTGTGACTGAACTACTCCGGAGTCTGAGGCAGGAGGATTTCAAGTTGGGGGCCAGCCTAGGCAAGATAGCAGGGCCCTGCCTTGATTAAAAAAAGGTGGGTGGCTGGGGATGTAGTTTAGCAATAGTCTACTCGCCTACATGTGTGCAGCCCTGAGTTCCATTCTCAGCACTGGGGGAACAAAAAGGAGAAACAGAAATGCAGGTCATCCTGACCTCACCCCTTCCCTGGGAAGGCAGTGGCCAGCACCCATGAGCATGCAGGGGCTCTGAGCTTGCCACAGGAGTGTGCCATGAAAGGCTGGGCTGCCAGGGACACCCCTCCCCCAGACTGAGCAGACTCTGGTGGTGGCTCAAGGACAGCCCTGGCCTCAACCATGGTAGTTTCTGCTACCTCTCTCATCCCACTCATGCTGCACTAGGCCCCAGCTGACCTCTCAAAAGCCACATTGCGAGTGTCTAGGTGGGTGGAGACAATAGGGGAGGTGAGGCGGCTGGCCACATGTTCCTCGCTGGGCCGCATGGCGGCCAGCAGTGCTTCGGGCTCGTGCAGAGCGAGCCCCAGCGTCTCTGTGTGCACCACCTGCCGGTCATGGTCCACTTCCATCACCAGAGCTCCAGCCTCTGCAGTGGCAGGGGTGCAGGGAAGAGGGAAATGTCAGTGCTGGACCCACTCGCAGGCTACCCTCTTCCACTTGGGGCTCAGTGGTCCAGCTGCAGCCCCTGCATTGCCCTCCACTCCCACATCAGTCTCCACCTCTGGATGGTGCAGAAAGGACAGCATCACCCTCCAAAACCACAAAGAATCAGGGGGTGCCAGCATGCCTCTCTGGCATGTGTCCCAGAGCTTACCCTGGCCCTTGAAGATGAAGCTTCTGCGGCCACGCTGCCAGGTCATGTGCTCAAAGCCCAGGAGACTGGTGTCCACTCGCAGGCTCTCGCCCCGCTTCCACACTCGGTACACGTCACTTGGGCACATCTTGGACACGAGGGGCACTGGGGGTGCACCAAGGTCACCGGGGATCTTCCCAAAGGCCCCATTCCATGTCCCTGGGAGCCAAATGATCCCCACTCACCCCAGCTGGTGAACTCCCACTTCATCTCCACGTAGAAATCAGGGGCCTGGGAGAGACCAGATCCATTGTAAGGGCCTGTCCTGATGCTGAGGCAGACCCAAGGGGACCTTGCTGCAGTCCCATGGCCTAGCTATGGTCCCAACACAACTAAACACAGCCCAGGGAAGTTGGGCCAAAGGGTGTCAATGTGGGATCTACACATAAAAGTGATAGGCATCTGAAGACATGGGCCAGTCAACAGGCCACAAAAAACAGGGACTAGGGGGGTGGGCAGTGGGTTTCTGCTTGGGAGGCCATGAGGTTGTGTGCTCTGCCCACAAGGCCCCTCTACACACCTGAGAAAAGATGGACAGGGCACAGAACCATATATTCCAGGGGCCTGGCTGTTTCCACTGTCTCCTTCCAGGAAACCTGCATTCTCCAAGAGGCCCAAAGCCTACAGTTTTGCAGAGATTTTGGGCATCTAGGACCCCTCCATGCAGGTGAAGACCCAGTCTCATCCACCAAACTGTTTTGGGGTCAAGGCCCTGGTGGGCAAAGTGCTGCATGGGCCAGGTGCCCTAGCACCCAGACTTATTGGGGGCCAGGTGGTCCTGGCCATAGTACCTTATCCCCCTTTACTGGCTACATCCTGTGCCTGGCTGTACCTGACGGAGTTTGTTGAGCAGTTCTGGAATGCCAGCCAGCCTCTGTGTGGCTCTCTGGAAGTCCCGATACTGAAGTACCAGCTGCACCATCTCAGGGTCTCCAGTGCTGACTGCTTCCTGCAAGACTGGGGGCACCAGCTGCTGAGGGAAGTCTTCCCAATGTCTGCAGCCCTGGCAACTCACTCCTACCCACCAACCCCGCTCTCAGGCTAAGAGCAGCCCCTCTACCCTCCATGTACCTGCCCAGCCCTGGCGGCTCTCTTTGCCCACGTTGGCATTGTGCCGAAGGAGGACTCTCACAGACTCCAGGTTTCCTAAGGACACAGCCAGCTCCAGGGGAGTCCGCCCTCGGGGGTCCTCCTGTTCAATGTCGTGCTGAGGGAGACTGACACTCAGCACAGGGGAAGAGAGCAGAGGCCAAGGCAGAGTCTAGAGGTGGGACGGACAGGAGTCACGATGGGAAATAAGGACAGCAGTCAGGCCAGGGAGAGGCAGAGGGTGGGCCCATATGTCCGGGGAGGGGAGAGGGCTGATGGGAAAGGCTTGCCCACCTCTCCTGCCTTCTGCCACAGGCGGCGCTGGCCTACTGGTGGCGGGGACTGGTCAGAGATGCAGGTGAAGGATGTCACACGTTTTGGCCGTGAGTTTTGTTTGGGACTGTGCTCAGCTTTGCTCGGATTGATGCGAGTGAGTTTGAGGGCGTGATGCAGTGTGAAGTGGGCAGAGCGCGGGGTAAGGCCCAGCGTTAGGAGAGGCGGCCAGAGGCTCAAGCAGGAGGGCAGGTGATCTGGGCTTCGGATCGGGCTGGGAGCTGGGAGCTGGGATGCGGCTGAGGACGGAGATCGTAGCCCTAGGCGGGGACCCAGCAGGCAGGGCCTCACCTGGCGACTGTGCAGCGCGGCCTCCAGTTCGCGGTGCCGGTTCGCCCAGACCAGCCGGTGCAGCGGGAAGGTGGGGCCCTGGCCGGCCATGCTGGGCCTCAGCGCCGCATCCCGGAAGGGCGGCCGGCGCGGCCCAGCCCCTCTCGGCTTCGGGCCTGGCGCAGACTTCTTACCTCAGCTTCCAGCCGCGCCGGAGATGCGCCCTCCGCAGCTTCGCGGACCCGCGACAGCGGCGGCGGCGGCGGCGGCGGCGGCGGCGCGGACGGCGAGGAGGGCGGGGCGGGAGGCATGGGGGCGGGGCTTCGCCAGGACGGGGCGGGGCGTCAGGCCGCGCTCCCCCTCCCCTCCCGCAGCCATAGCAACAGGAGTGGGGCCCGGGAGCGCAGAGGTTGGGCGGAGGGTTGCTGCCCAGGCGACGGGGCAACCACGTGCGCTCGGGAAAAGCCGGGACAGGGTCCCTGCCCGGGCTTTAGGCCGGCAAGGGTCTTCTGGGATGAGTGGGTGCCGTCTCGAAGGGCGAGGCCTGGCTGCAGCTCCGTTCTCGGCCTACGGGGGGCGCCCCGGCCCTGCGCAGACCCCTCCACGTAGGTCCAGAAAGGGAGCCGAGCCTAGGGGCAGTGTGGCTTCTGGGCGGTGGGATGGAGAAGGGGGAGAGTGACTGGGCCCCTGAGTCGTGCGTGTGGGTCACGGTCTTATAGCCAGTGTGCGATCGGTGTCTCCTTGGCAGACCCTGACCCACGCCCCTGCCTTCTGATTCCTGGTCCTGCGATCCTGGATTGTGACTGTGGGCGCAGGTTAGGTGGGAGGCCCTGTATCCCTCACCGCCCGTACAGACTACTGAACGCTCTGAAGAATGGGCACCCAAAGTTTGCCCCTAAATGCTATCCAGCTGAGCGTGAAGCCCCTTCCCCAAGGACTTGGGCCAGTGTTGGGAGGCCACCACATGAGCTGGGCTGACCCAGCTGTCCCCTGGACACTGGAATCCGGAATGGGAGTGCTGGGAAGTAGGTAACCTAAGCCCAGACAACGCCAGCTTTCCTAGTGGACTGTGCACAGTGAACTCTGCCACTCTGTCCTTTATATAGCGCCTGCACTACATGTCAGTGTCAGGACAGGAAGGAGAGTTTCAAAACAGGACCATCACCTCTACCCACACAGGAACTAGGGTGCTAGCCTCAGTAGGCTTAGTTCTGGCCCCTTGCTCAGAGACCCAGCCTGGGTGCTGTGACCCCAGTTTCACTGGGGAGTGAGGGTGCAGCTAGGCTTACTGAATTGGAGCTTCTGGTCTCAGTTTCCATTTGTCAATGGACCAGATACTGTAATGGAGATCTAATGTGAGGGTCCCCTATTGTTCTGGACATCATTATGACCAAGTTTCCAAGCTAGGAGGCCTGACTGCCACTCTTACCTTCCCCCTACTGTGGTCAGGTGGGATCACTGCCACCCACCCTGTGGTGTCATCAGTTCAACTGTAATGTCTGCAGTTCTGCTCAGCTCTAAAGTTAGCCTCTGCTGGCTGCCACTGCTCAGGCTTCTGTGGCTTCCACCTTTTTTAGAGAGGCTGTTTCCCACACCCTCTTCAAACCCAAATCTAGTGGAACATTCTCAGACCCAGGCTCTCTGGAGTTCTGCACTCAAACACAGCTCCCTACCATTCCTTACTTCCATAAACAGTGCCCCTCCTTTTCCAGGACCCCTCTGTGCACCCTGATCTGGAAGTCTGGCTTCTCTCTGGCTGAGAGCCTGTATGTGCCCATGGTCATCCTGATGTCTCCTCCAGAATATCTCTAGGCCCAAGTGGCCCATCAGGATGACAAAAGTCAAATGAAGTCACATGTTCAGTTTTCCTCTTGGGCCAGCTCCACAAACTTTGCTGCATTCCACCCTGGACCCCCATCCTGTCACCCTGGGGGTGATGGGGGGCCCAGCCCATTCCCATTAGGCCATGTTCTTCTATCTGGCCTTTTTGTCTCTTCCTCTGCCACCAGTCATGTGGATGTGTTTGCTGGACAAAAGTAGTAGCTTGTCTGTGTCCCTGCTTCCTGTAAATGACCAGCCACTTGAGAGCTAGCTGTCCTGACCCCAGCCCCACTCAGCCTTCAGACCAAAGTTCAGACTCCCTGTCAGTTTTCATCTTCTCTTTGCAGTTACCAAACACTCATAGACTCTGTACTAGGCTAAGCCTGGCATTTCGGGAGCCCTCAGGCCCACCCTCCCTACACTGGAGGCTCAGCTCAAGACAGCTTTCTTCTAGAGCCCTTGGCGACCATCCCAGCAGTCTTCCTCTCATGCTGTCCCCAGCAGAGCCCGCGTGGTACGGAAAGCGGCATACATTTGCCCCATCACTTCTGGGGTCAAGAAGTGGAATGTGGAGAAAAGGGAGCTGGCTCTGTGGAGATGAGAAGCCTGATGGTGGATCTGGACAATGAGACCAGAAGGAAGGACAAAGTGAGAGAGGGCCAAGGGCCCAGAAGCCAATGTAGTCAGTAAAACTGGGCCCTGGGATGCAAGGGAGCTTAGTACCATGCTTGATGGGTAAGGGAAGTTCAGTAAAGCTGACACAGCCGTGGTCAGCCCAAATGTGACCCCAAATGTGGAACTGCTGGCACCTCTTCCTGCTTACATGGAAAGTGGACAGGAGACACCCCTCTCCTGAGCAGTGGGGGATGGGCACTGTTCTGCTACCAAGTGGTGAGACAGGCATCTGGGGGCAGGGGAAAAGGGATATACTCATCCTGCCCACAAGAGGGCCCGGGCCTGCCTGAAGGCTGCTTTGGCAGCAGAGGGGGACTCAGGGCCACAGGACCCTCTTGCTTTAGCCCCAGCCAGATGGAGGCTGAAAAGTTGTCACCAGGCACAAAGAGAATCTGAGACAGCGAGGAGTCAGGCACCATTTTTTATAAAAACGCATAGTCTCATTTTTCACTCTTTAAAATCACATTCAAAAATCGGCAAAGAAACGCCCCGGAAGTGAGTAAACAAGAGGGGAGGGTGCGCCAACCCAGCCCCTGGGTGGGGGTAGAGGGTGCGACACCACACAGGGCAGCGCAATTGGCACAAGGGGGCATGCGGTGGACGAGTTGGCGCCCATGGGCAGTGGCATTGACAGGACATGGCCATGGGGCTGGACGGCTGGGGCAGGGGCCCCCTCTCATTGTGCTACCAATCTGCCCAGGCTGGCCTGCTGTAGTCCTGGGCAGGAGGCTTCACCAGCCCAGGGCCAGGGAGCCGGGGGCCCGGCTAGGCCAGTGGGGCCCAATCCACAGCTGCCCATCTGTGGTCCCAAGTCCTGGTGCTCAATGGAAGGGAGTGGAGGCTGTGGGGAGGACAGCAGCAGCTGCTGCCAGTGCCACCCCCTTGGCTGAGCCCCAGTGTCCAGGGATGGGGCAAAAGGGGCAGCCAGTGACACAGGGGCTTTTCCTGAACAAAGGCCCAAGAGCACTGGTCACCATGGGAGGCCTCTGGGCCAAGGAGACAAGGGGTTCCCTCCTCTCCCCAGTGGCCAGAGTGCAGGACAGCACAGGCTCTGTTCCTCTGTTGCAGGAGGGCTGTGGTGAGAAAGTTCAAGTAGGGTCCCTGCACTGTACCCTCCAGGGGAGGGGGACACCAGGATAGCTGGGCATGCTGTGGGCAGAGCACAGCCCACAGAGCCTGAGGTGGCACAGCTCAGGGTGGCTTCGTTCCCCAGAGAGGGCTGTGGGGGGCTGCCGCTGTGCCCCACAGGAAGACAATGGGAGTGGGTGACTCCAGGGGTCAGGGTCAGGGGGTGTAGGACAGTGGCTGAGGTGGTGGCAGCAGGAGTTGAGGCAAGCGGGCCCCTCCCTGGGGTCTGGGCCAGGCTGGGGCCACAGGAGATCACAATAATTACAAAATAAAACCTTTTCCGCTTTGCGGGAAAACAAATAATAAAAATTCGACAAAATAAATTAGAGGTTTATAAAAGGCGGCGGGCAGGCAGGTGGGTGGGTCAGAGGCCATTGGCGCTGCCACGCTGGATGAGCGGCACCTTGCTCAGCTCCACCACGGGCGAGCGCGGCTTGTTCTTCATCTTGGGCACACGCTGCACTAGCTGCTGGGCCTCCCGGTAGGCGTCCCGCAGCTCCTTCTTCCACTGCACCAGCTCGGGATCACTCTGTGTGGGCCCAGGCTCCATCAGCCTCAGCAGGGCACCCCGTCGTCCACCCCCTGCAGCCCAGCACCCCACTCACGTCGCACTGCAGAACGAACTGTTTGCCACCGCGGATCTTGAGCAGGAGGCACTTGCGCTCCTTGATCTGTGTCTCCTCCACCGACTGGATCTCCTCCATGGTTAGCAGGCTCTGCTGCGGGGTGGGGGCAGGCAGTGAGGGGCAGGCCTGGTCAGCCACCCTTGTGTGAGGTGCCCCAGCCAGATCCTTACCGGGGCTTCGCCCTCGCCCCGCCATTCAAGCCGGTTAGGGAACAGGTAGAAGTAGCGCCGCTGCCACTGTGTCAGGAAGGGGTTGCCCATCTTGGACATGTAGCCATGCATGATGCAGTCCTTGCCCAGTGCGTAGTCTGCCACGAGACACAGAGGGGCGGTCCAGGTTAGAGCCCCACGTGGCCACCTTCTGCCTGAGACCTTGGGAGACTTCCTTAATCTTAAGTCTGCTCCTCATTTTTATGTGGGCAGCGAGCCCTCACCTTCCTCATGGCCCAGCTGTTTGTTTTTGGCTTTCTTTCGGGCTTCCAGCCGATCGGTCTCAGCATTGATGGTGTCAAAGACAGTCTCTGCCACCTCCTGCTGCCACCGCTCCGAGATGGTGAGGGGGAAGTTGCGGTAGAGCTCCTGGTCACTGTCCAGTAACTTCACCAGGCAGACAGGGCAGGGACATGTGGAGCCACAGAAGGTGCCAGGACATAGTCAGCCACCTGCCTGCCCAAGGCCCTGGGGCAGGGATGGAGTGGTCTAACCACCTTCCAGGGATGTTTGGGGAGGAGGACTTGTGCCCTCGGGGGAAAGGGTTGTGATAGGGGCAGAGGAGGAACAAGGATCCCCCACCCCAGGTCAGGTTCAGGGCTCAGGCGTGTGGCCAGGCAGGGCCTGGTACCTTGATTCCTTTTGTGTCCTCCTCATCAAAGGAGCCAATGTCAAAGGCATCTGCTGCGTTCACCTCCCCCCGTGGGGGGATCAGTGGGGGCGGATACTGCAGCAGGATAAGGTTGGGCATTAGCATCGATTGAGAGGGGTTAAGGGGGCCCCAGACCAGCGCATGCAGGCTGTTACCTTCTGCAAGAAGACCATCTGCCAGTCCAGTGAGCGGAAGAAGGGGCTCTCCTTCACCTCCTGGGCCCTGTGGGGAGAGGCTGTCATATGGGCTCGGCAGCACCATGGAATCAGGTGGCCCGGGCTGCACTACTCCTGCTTCAGCCACTTTCTCACTTTCTGCCTCTGTGACCCTAGGAAAGCTCCTTGACCCCAAGCCTCCTTCCTCATCTCTAAATGGGAGGGCAGCACTTTGCACATTAGGGGACTGCTGTGAGCTTCAGTGCTGGTAATCTTGCAGCATCTTGCCTGACACTCAGTGAAAGTTCAACTGGCATAAAAAGCTGCTATTGTCATCACTATCTCTGTTACAAGGGCTCCTTTGGGAGCAAAGCCCTAGCCCTCCAAGCCCAGGCAGCTCTTCTACCCTGAGGACATGGGATAGGGCTGGTCATGACCCACATGTGAGCACCTCAAAGAAGGTGGGCTCTGAATGATGGACACAGCCCTCCTCCTCGAAGGGTGGGGGGCACGATCAGAGGCCTGGGAAGGTTCACCCAGCAGCCCGCAGTAGCGACTCACAAAGCTGCATGGTGAAGAGCAGAGCACTCACCCACGGCCCAGACAGCCCAGCCTCCGGTGGACATCCCTCTGCAGCAAACCTTCCAGCAGGGAGCGGAGTTCGGGGGAAAAGGAATCAGGCAGCTCCACGGCCTTGAGGGAGGAGGAGAAGGAGGACATTGGCAGGGGCTGAGGAGGAGCCTCTGGCCTCATCACAGCTCTGGGGAGCAGTATGGCCCTCAGCAGGTGGAAACAAAGCCAGGCTTCCAAATGGCCCAGTAAGTATGAGCTCCCCCTGTCCCCAGTACTAGGGATTGAACCCATGGCCTTTACACCCTTTTTCAGACAAAGTCTCAATTAGTTGCTAAGTCGCCCAAGCCAGGCTTCAACTTGTGACCTTTCTGTCTCAGCTTCTAAGAGTGCTGGGATTATAGATGTGTGCCATCACACACAGCTGTGAATGTGAGCTGTAACAACAGGAGGTAGAGCATTCGGACAAGGGGTCTGCCTCACAGGAGCAGAGGGGATCAGCAGCCTGACATCACCGTGGGAACCAAGAGTCTGTCACATTGGCACCTGCAGGAGACACCAGCCCCACTGAGGAGACCCTTATGCTCACCATTGTCAATGTCATGCGGTCTATCTCATGTTTGTCTTTGGTCTTGTGCTGCCGGAAGGGGCTGTGCCTAGCAAGAGAGGCCAAAGACCAAGATCAAACACCAGGAAAGAGGAAACTGAGGCAGACAGCATAAATCAGCCTTGTCCAAAATCAGGGTGGTGCCTGAGGGCTCCTCCCTTGCACTTGACATAGCCTCTCTCTGTCTCCACTGCCCACCAACAATGGCCCACTCACCCCCGCAGCAACTTGAAGAGCATGCAGCCCAGGGAGAACCAGTCCGCACTGCTGTCGTAGGCCACACCCTTCTGCAGGACCTCAGGGGCCATGTACCCGTGGGTGCCCCTGCAGGAGCAAGGGGCCATGAGCAGGAGTGGCAGGGGATTGGGGGGGATGGGTGCAAGGAGGGAGCAGGTGGCCGGGGCACTCACACACTGGCATGGGGCTTCTTCTTGGAGAAGTCGCAGGCCAGGCCCAGGTCAGAGATTCGTACATGGCCGTGCTCGTCCAGAAGGATGTTGGCCGGCTGTAGGGGGAAGCCCAGTGAGCACTGCCTGGCCCAGAGGGGAGGGTTATGGGGGTCCTAGGCCCTCCTTTCCCTAGTGGTCTAAAGCCAGAGAGTGGCTCAGAGGAAAGGGCTCAAAGGGAGATGGGCCATCCTTGTCCCAGGTCTGCAGGCCGGGTGTGACAAGGAGGGACAGGGAGTAGGTGGCAGGGGGCACCTCACCTTCAGGTCTCGGTAGACAACGAAGCGGTTGTGCATGTGCTCTAGGCCCAGGATGATCTCGGCCGCGTAGAACCGCATGTCGGCCTCAGAGAAGACCCCGTGCTGGGACAGGTGGTAATGCAGGTCCCCACCTGAGAAAGCCTCGCAGAATGAGCTCAGCTGCCTGCCCCCAACCTGCCCAAAGTTCCACTCAAGGCCAGCACCCACTCACCATTCATGAGATCCAGGATGAAGCTGAGCTTGTCCGGTGTGTGGAATGCATATGACATGCAGACGATGAAGGGACAGTCCTAGAGAGAGGGGTGGTCAGGAGACTTTGCCCAGAGTCCCCAACCAAAGCTGCTGTGGGGCTCACCCTGGCACCCTGGCTGCCCAGCTCACCCCAGTGCTGACAAGGGAAAGCATGATGCGCTCGTTCAGCGCCAGGGTCTCCCCCTGCTTCATCTTGATGCGCTTCTTGTCCAGACATTTCATGGCGTACCTGGGGTTGAGGAGGGGCGGCTGCAGTCAGTACCCACCTCAGAGCCGAGCCCCAGGGCTGCCTGAGGGGGTTTGAGGAAGACTAGATACAGGACAGGCATGTGACACAAGCTAGAGCTTCAGAGGGCAGAAGGTACTGGCTCACTGGGGGCTTCGAGAAGCCTGCAGAGTTGTAACAACCCAAGCAAGACAGGAGGGAGGGGGCAGCAGCAGGTGGGGACAGTGTACACTCCAGGCAGAGATGACCCACTCAGGGATCCCAAACTCGGGGCACCGATCCCCTTATGGCTCCTCCCTAGGATAGCCCTGGTGTTCAGGGCACTCCCAGGAGCCTGATTCCTCCCTTGGTCACCCCACCAAACGCCAGCTGGGCAGGGTGCGCACATCTTGCCAGTGTCTGCTTTCCGGCACCCATAGACCTCGCCGAAGCCCCCACGACCGATGATTCGATGCACACTGAAGTCGTTCATGGTCAGCTGCAGGGGTGGCAACAGCTAGGGTCACTACAGACCATCAGAATCCCCTAGGTCCATGCCTGGCCACACATCTCCCCTGCTGAGGGACATGGTCAGAAGGTGCTCCCATCTCCCTCCCACATGGCCTCCCTCGGCCTGGCAACACTCTGCCCAGTCCCACTTACATGGATGTTGAGCTCCACATTCTTCCACTGACAAAATCGTGTGAACTTATCACTGTAAGAGGAGAATGTGGGCTCAGGCAAGCTCTGGAGTAGGCAGATTGGGGTTAGAGACACAACCTCACCCCACTGACTACCTTCTTGGGGTCCTGGCACGGTGATTTGGAAATGCCCTGAACTTGTGCTGGGCCCAGCATGGGCTCAGCCATTAGCTGTGTGGGGTCCAGAAAGACTGAAAGGAAAAGTCTCCTCGGCCAGTCCTGACTTCCTGCCACCATATCCTCTAGCTCCAACAATGCAGAGCTTATGCCCCATGAAGCCACCTGCTCCAAGGCTGGGCAGCTGAGAACCTAAAAACAGTGTTATATCCCCCTTCAATCCCATACTGGGAATTGAACTCAGGACTTTACACTTGCCAGGCAGGTGCTGCACCACTGACCTATATCCCCTGCACCTCCCAGTGATCTGCTTACAACCAACACTTGGCTCCTGCTAACTGCAGCTGTGCAGGTTATAGGAGGTGGTGTGCTCCTGGGGGCCTGGCAAGGTACTGGACAGTCCATGGGAGGGAAGATGTGTACGGCCCATGGACAGACTCTGAGATCCTGTCCCTGTGGAGGGACAGTGACAGGCCCAGCACTGCCTGCTTAGGACCAAAGCAGCTGCCCTCTGTCCCCTTCTCAGAGCAGCCTCTGGCCCTCCCCCCAACACCACACTCACCTTTCAATGAACTTCTGAAACACATCTCCTCGGAGGTTCTGACATATCTCTTCGATATAGGGCTAGGGAGGAAGCTGAAAGTGGGTGACTGAGCCCCTTCAGCCAGGGTTACCCTTCCTTGCTCTGCCCCCAGCTGCCTGGGTTCCTAACTTGTGATTGTACAAGGGGGACTCTGGCCTGGAGAGATGAGGCCAGTAAGGACTAAGCCTAGCACCCACCTGGAAGAGATCTGGAGGCACCTGCCTCTTCGCCAGGTGGCCCTGGACATGCTCAGTGGCACTCTTGGAGAAGGGCTGGAGAGGACAGAGGTGGCCATGAGTCCATCACCTTCTTCCCTTCCAGCCCCCAACAGGCCTGAGGAAGAGCTGCCCAGGGCACTTACATGCGAGCAGGCCAACAGCTCCTTCATGATGTAGGAGTCGAAGATCTCTCGGCTTCGGGCCTCACGCTCTTCCTCTGTCTCTAGCTTCTCATATTTCTTGATCTGGAAGGCAGGAGCCACAGGTGGTCTGCGGCTGGTGGGGACGGGGCACCGACTCAGGAGAGTCACCCCAATGCCCCCGTCTCCAGCCAGAGCGGGCCTGGGCCTCCTGGGCCCTAGCCGGCAGCCTACTCACCTCTTCGTAGAACTCCACCAAGGGCTTGGCCTCCTCCAGGTGGTTGAGGCAGAAGTCTCGGAAGAGCAGGTACCCTGAAAGCAAATGGACAGGTCACACTGAGCCTGACTCTTCTCAGGCCTTCCTGTCACTGTGTGCAGAATGGGTTTGGGGCTCCCTGTGCTGAACTGGTCAGGGTGGCAGCACAGGTAGGGCTAGGTGGTCACTGCCAACCTGAGGATTCTTAGATTTTAGCTCAGGAGCCCCATGTTTCTCCTCCTCCCCAGAATCTGCCTCCTCTGATGGTGGCTAGAAGGTGACAAGCACTGCAGTGAGGAAGCAGAGCGGGAGACCCTGGAAGCCCAGGTGGGTGTCAGGCTCTGCCCACACTGCAGCACAGGCCTAACACCTCCTCAGGCAGGGCAGTGCAATGCTGTCTTGGATACTGCCTTGTGTCTGATGCCCGGCCACCTGGGCCAGCTCACACTGCAGGAGGGAGGAGGCCCCGAGGCAGGGTTCCTGCTCCCCTCTTTTCACTGCAGCCCTTCCCAGGAGTCAGAGAAATTGGGGCCCAGCTGTGGAGTGTGAGGCTTTGGGGCACCTGCTAGACATGTGGCAGATTCCCAGGAAAGGCAGGCCCAAGGGTGGGGGCCTTGGAACAGGAGTAGCCCAGAGTAAGAGGTCAACAAAACAGGTAAGGGGCCACAGGTGGATGTTCAGGGCCCTTGAGATACCCTCGTTCTTCCCTGGGAGAAGGGAGTCGGGCTGAGGCCTGGCCCCAGCACAGCAGAGTGGCCCCAGCCCCACACCCTCCTCGGGCCTCAGGTTCAACATGGACTGGGCCTGTGCTGGCAACTTCCCATGCCTCTTTGGGGGATTTGTCCTGGCATCGTCTATGCCTCCTATGGCCCCTCTCCCCGAGCTGGCAACTCTCATTTCTTTTCCCTCTCTCCCTCTCCCCACCCCTCTCTTTCTTTCTTTTTTTGTGTGTGGCACTAGGGATTAAACCCAGGGGCTTCGCACGAAGCCACATCTCTGGTGCTTTTTATTTTCCATTAGGAGAAAGGTTCTCACTAAATCACTAAGTTACCCAAGCTGGGCTTGAATTTACAATATTTCTTCCTCAGCCTCCCAGAATGCTGGGATTACAGGCAGGTACCTGGCAGTCATCATTTATGGAAAGGGCAGCCTGGCTTCTAAATGTAGCACCTTCAAGCAACTTGTGAACAAGGGTGTACAGTAGACAAAATGCCCTCACTGACATCACCTCATCCATTCCTGTCAGCCTGTCAGTGAGGCTAGGGAGTTTCATCTCCCTGGTGGGGACAGTACCATGATAAAAGAGGTGCAACAACTTGCCCGAGAGAGTCTGGGACCCAAGCTGTGTGCTTCCTGGCACACCAACTCCCCAGGGTCAAACTCTGGTGCCTGATCCTACCAGGACATGCCCAGATTCTGTTCCCAGGAATGCCTACTCAGCTGTGTGGCTCAAACTGCTTCCCCAGGACACTTCAAGCCTGCCTGCAGGGCTGGCCAAGGGGTGAATAGCATGAAACTTCCAAGGCTCTGACAGGCACCAGCACCAAGAGGAGGAAGGATGGAGGGGCTGGCTTTGCACAGGCAGGTTGCTCAGAGAGCCCTGGGGGCGGGGCGGGGCCAACCACAGCTGGGCAGGCACCACAGGAAGGGCCCCGCCTCTTCCTGTCAGTTCTACCAACGGCCCAGAGCAGCTGTGGCTGCGCCAAGGGGAAGCTGCAACTCTTAAAAACAAAAACCCCAAAGGAGGAACTTCCCTGGCAGCTCTGGAAGACCAGGCCCCTCCCACCACGGGGCTTCCTGGGCTGATAGCTAGGGGCTAGGAGGCATGAAGGGCCACAGCTGGACCAGAGCAGGCCCTGGAGGCACCTGAATGGATGGGAGGCCACACCTCCTGGGAGAAGGGAATGAATGCCACATCCAGCTGGGGTGGGCAGCAGGGAGTCAACCTTGGGTTCTCCCTGGGGGCCTGGGCAGTTGGACAGCTAGGCTGGACTTGGGCTGCACTCACCCAGCTTTTGGGAGAAAATCTTCTCGAAGGTCACTTCACCCCGGTCCTCCAGGTACTTCTGCATGACACTGCGGATGCTGCCGGCAGAGAGGGCACAGTGAGCAGGGCCCTTCCCAGAAGCATGTGTCAGGGGTGTCATTGCATCCTCCAGGGCAGCAGCCACCCCTGCTGCTCCCTCATCCTGACTACAAGTCACATCAGAGATGGACCAAAGGACACTTGTGCCTGGCTGTCCCCAAAAGAGAGGGCAGCCCCCAGGATCTGCCCCCAAAGCCTAGGTGACCAGCAGATGGCCTTCCCTCCCCAAAGCCCGTGAGCTGCAGAAGTGCCAGTGCTGCCACTTGCCAGCTTTGAGAACTTGACTAAATCGCACAGGCCAGGCCTCGTCTGTCAGTGGGTGTACAGACAGGCACAGGCGGCACATCCATACTCTGGTGTGTTGTCTGGCCATAAACAGGAATAAAGCACTGAGACACACTACCACAGTGGGAGAAAGAGGATGGGCACAAAAGGCTACAGACTGCGCGACCCGGTTCATGAGACCCTCCGGCACGGGCTGATGGACAGAGCGCACAGTAGCTGCAGGGCCTGGGCAGGTGCGGGAAGGGCCTGCCACTGGGTATGGGGCTTCTTCCTGTGTTGAGGGAGATGCACGGCATTAGATAGGGGTGAGAGTTGCACAACACAGTGCAAACTCAAAACCACGGAAAGATAAAATACTTTCAAATGCTGAATTCTATACTGTACTAACTGTATCTCAACCTAAAAAAATGGAGAGAGAAAAAATGGAGAGATCAAGAGAACCCAGCTTCAGGGTTTGTGTCACCTGTTCTGTGTCTCTTGCCCTGGGTCTACATCTGGATCGATGTAGGAGAGAGGCCCCTGCAGTGGCCCCCAAAAGCTAAGCCCACACTCACTGCCCTGTCTTTCTCAACACAGACTACACCGCAAGCAAAGCCTAGAGAAGCCACCCTAGGCTGCACTCCATACCTCGGATGTCACTTTGCTGTCCCCCTCTTCTGGGCCACCTGTGGTCTGATCCTGCCGGCCTGCCTCAGCAGCCAGCTGTGATCACATTTGGCTCTCACTACCCTGGGCTACTGGTGGTGCTCAGCTGCCCAACTGAGGGCACGCAGGCTGGGAATCATACTGTGCTGTCTCACCCAGGCCATGTCTTACCCCTGCATCCCTGAAGGGCGTGAGGAGACACCAGCAGGCCTCGGATGAAGATTCAGAGCCGCATGCCTGGGCTCCCTGTGTTTCTCACTGCCCCTTCTCAGCCCCAGGGAACCCAGAATGGCTGCCTCGGTCACCTAGGCCATAGTCAAGCATCAGGGACGTTAGGAGCTGTGTGTGTGTGTGTGTGTGTGTGTGTGTGTGTGTGTATATACGCATGCACATGCACGATTTGTGAAACCCTGTCCACCCTGCAGGCAGCTCTGTACATGCAGGCCCTGGGTCTGATATCAGAAAGGATATGCAAGGCCTCAGCAGCCCCATGGTCAGTAGTTGGTGAGGGGAGGCTTGGAAGGGAAGGTACACTCCGGGGGGTAGGGAATGGCAATATGGAGAACATGGAACTTTGTGGGATCTCTGAGGAGCAAAGAGCATGTCCCCAGAGAGTGAAACCCCAGGATAAGTTGGGGGACCAGGAGACAGGCAAAGGATTGCTGGCCCAGGGGTAAGAAGAGGACCACAGAGCAAGGAGGAGGACACAACAAAGGGACATGAAGAAGGGCAGTATCTTGGATGTCAGGGGGACTTTGGAGACTGGGGCACATACTCCCTGGGCTACCACAGAAGCCCAGGCAGATGACACTCAGCAGCAAGGAATGACTTGAGGTGGGATGGGCAGGAAGTGTGCTTACCAGGCCAGTCTTCAAGGCAGACTTCTGGGCCTGCCCAGAGCTCTAGAAGAACATGGCTCCAGGGCAGTGGGGTCACAAGTCACCCTCCCCATCATCTTGTGCCTTGGAGCCTTCCTCAGGAAAGGCCACACGCGAGATAACAGAAGGCAAGCACAACCCTGAAGCTCTAACCCTCCTGCCTGCTTCCCACCCTCAGAGTCTGCGAGATGCTACAAACTCTTCCAAAAGCTGTCTCCAACAGGAAGTAGGACCTTGATGACAAGGACAGGCCTTGGCAACCCTGTGTTCCTATCCTGAAACTCCTTTAGCACAGACCCCATCCAACTAGGAAGAAAAGGTATCAGCCCAGAAACCCCAAGACCCCAGGGTACCCCCATGCTAGTGCCTCAGAGCTGTTTCCTTTTGAAAAAGCAAGGGCATTCTTCACAAACAGGCAGGATGCATGGGTTGCTGTCTACACTGGTACTCCCAGTCCTCCTGGGGGGCCACACACAAGTCATCCTCCATAAAATACTTTGCCAACTCTGTGGGATTCACAGGAACTTGGGAGATGAGGACATAGCAAGTCACAAGCAGCAGGGGCTTTTACTAAGTCTGTCCAACTGAGCAAGACAGTCCCAGCTCTAGAGGAGGCAGACTAGAAACCTGGTGGAGGAGGCTGGATCAAGTCATACCTGCTGAGCTCTCGAGACTAGAAGGGGGCTGCCAGAGGGACACAGGGGCGTGGAGCCCGGGAATCTGAAAGGTCAAACACCTGGGTCTCACCTGGCAGATGGTTCAGGAAGGTGAGACCTTCACCACCCCTTGGTTTAGCTCTGGTTGCTCTGCCTCTGTACCTGATTCTTGTATTCTGGTGTGTTTTGGTCCACAGAGAAAGGGATAAGAAAAAGTAGTAAAGAGGGAAAGAAATATCACAAAATGCCAACTTTCCACGGCAGTAAGGGATCAGAGAGGCATGGTGGAGTGGGAGACACAGATGTGCAAATGCAGTTGACAAGGAAAGCAATTCCCCTGGGAGTGAGGCATGGCCCTGGGAATGTGGGCCACCACGGGGCTTCTCTGGGAAGCTCCTGAATTTGAGGCTTGCTTCCTGGGAACCAGCAAAACAAGTCAGCTTGGCAGAGGGAATGCTCACGCTGGGGCCAGTAAGCAGCCACTGCCACTTCCTACCATGTGGCTCAGAACAGCTAGACTCACAATAGTCCCCAATGGGGAAATGTGCTTGGTAAGACACCCTGTTGGCGAAGACAGAGGAAGCTGCCAAGCAGGGCCTCCTGCCTTCTTGGGGGCTCCATGTGGCACAAGCTCAGGACACAGCAGGAAGCAGGACCCCAGGCTTGTGGCCACCCCTCCCCTCAACAGCCACGCCTGAGCATGGTCACAGCATTCTTCCCAGCCCACAGCACTTCATGTTCTTCCTTAAAAAGAAAAAAGTCTTTTCTAAATAAAATAAACAGTCCCCCCCACCAAACCACACACAAGGTCAGGCCTGAGCAGCGTCCTCGAATGGAAGGTCCTCAAAGTGGCAATTTTAGGGTTTCCTGTCTATCCCCATGGGGCTGGCAGTGAAGAAACAGGCAGGTTAGAAAAATGTATTGCAGGGGGAAGTTCCCTTGGGGTGGCAGGTACGGGCTGGCATGGGTGGTGAAAGCAGCCTCCCAAGCTGGTTTAACATCCCCGGCACCCACTCCCCAGTGCTGGTAGTTGCAAGAGATGCATTCAGAGCAGTGTCGCTATCTTCACCCAAGTCAACAACCCCATATCCAGGGACACGTGGCTCCCAAGATCCACTCAGGATTATCAAGAGGGGTGAATGCCTGAATCCTCAGAGGTGGAGTCTGGGGGCCTGATCTCTTTGGGGAAGGGCCTCAGAACCCCTGGCTCTGGTGCCCAGACAGGCATATACCCAGTTCTGGGTTCCCTGTGATTCTTCCCCACCTTCTTCCTGGGAGGCCAAGTCATAGACTTTAAATGTTGTTTCCTCATTTACAAAACAAGGATGTCAAAGCAATGCTGAACTGCCACCTCATGCTGCCCAAGAAGAAATGGCAGCTGGGGACATTCCTGTAGTGCTGGCTCACTGGGCCACTGTCAGCCCATGTCTCCTGGATCACAGGACACAGCTATCTAGGCTCTACTCTCTGGCACCCCCAACCTTGCTCACAGCCAGTGCCATTCCTTTTTGAACACGATCCTGTGCTAACTGGTCACATTTGAGTCTGTGCCATAGGAGGCCAGGCCACCTTCTAGCAGGGCTGGGCCCACCCACAGAGCTAAACACAGCAGAGTGATTGCTACTCCTCAGAATAGCCTCATGGTTTTTTTTCCTTTTTTTTTTTTGTTTGAACTCACTATGTAGCCTAGACTGGCCTTGAACTCACAGTGATCCTCCTGCCTCAGCCTCTGGAGTGCTGGCATTACAGGTGTGTGTCATTACACCCCAGCCAAAGCAGCCACATGTGCTGGTGTTATTTTACCCAAGGCCCGATATCGGCCCTGTCAGAGGATCCAGTGTGCCTTGGCCACCAAGGTGCTTGGTGGTTGCCTGTGCCCCATTCCCAGAAGCCCCATTAGCTAAATGCTCATGAAGCGGTGAATGAGCAGGCCCAGCCTAACACTGTGGGGAGGGAACTTCCTTTCTCACAGCACAGTGACTGCGGTGACAGGACACTGAGGTGACAGGCAGGGAGGGGTGACAGGTGAGGAGGGACATTCTGGTACTTTCTGGTACCACGTGGCCCAGAAGAGGAGTGAGTCTTGCACTCTGTGGTGCAGTGGCCTAGCACAATGGCCTGGGCCCTTGGAGGTTGGAACTGGAAAGGAAACTGAGCCACTGGCCTGGGGGTCCTCATTGCACCTGTGCAAACCCTGGCTGTGAAATATTTCTCAAGAGGGCCCCTCAGCCCTCCCCTCAGCCTCCACAGCTTTGGGCACAGGGTCTCAGAGGTACCCAGCCTCTGCTAGCTGCCTTCCTGTCCACTCCTGCCAGGGCAGTGTCCGTCCAGGAGTCTGTTAAGAGTAGAACAGGCTTGGCCAGCACCTGCCAGGCCAGGGTCCACATCCCAGTGTTCTTTAAATGACATTGATGCCTTGGCATCTCAGGAGGATGCAGGCTGGCTCTGAGGCTATGGGCCTCCAGGTCAGCAGGTCCTGGGCAGCCACACTGGGAACCACTATGCTCAGGGAGGTGACAGTTATTAAATCTGCAGCTAAGGCACTCCCCTGTGGCATTTCCAGGAAACCTGGCACCAAGGTCAGAGGAAGTAGGAGGAAGTCCCCTGGGGTTTCTTATGACTATTTCTCAATGATTCTCCTTGGGGTTGACAATATTCTCAAAGATCAAGGACAGGGACACTATCGAATGAGAAAGACCAATCCTGACTGCCAAACACACAGCAAGTCCTCAGCCAAGGCAACAGAGCGACAGCTGGCTCTGTGCACATGAACCCACTACTGATGTCTACAGAAGCCCAGACTCCCAGGCTCCTTTGCGGGTACACACAGGAAGAGGCACTCTAGTGGCCTCATCAAATGTCACGAGTATGCCATGAGCACCCACACCCTGCACCTTACTGCAGCTTCGGAGATCAAAATCTGCCTCCTGGTTAGCATGCACCAGAACAGACCCCTAGAGCTCCCCACTTGCAGGTCTCCACACCCCAAGCCCAGGTCAGCTTCCAGCATCAGAGCACTGCCCCCATAACGCCCACCACTGCGGTTCACCCGTTGCCATAAGCAGCAGTGCAGAGACAAGATGTTTTAGAAAAAAACTGCAGTCAAACCCCTCACTTTCAGATCTCATTTGAAACAGACTAGAAATAACTTAGGCATGACTCTGTCCAGAGAAAATGGACCTTGGGAGCCAGTGAGGAGTGGAGAAAAGACCCAGGAAGAAAGGGCAAGTATGGTGGAGGCTGAGACATCCTTGAAGGCCATCATATGTGCCCACTGTCTGTTCCATAATATCCACAAAGCAACAGCCATGCACACCGAGTCTGAACACACCCAAATCCCCTGGGCCCTTAGGGCCCAGCCCTCTCTGCACAGTGACCAAGGCACAAGGAGGAAACGCTGCTGCAGAGCAGAGCGTGCCTACACCTGACGTCACAGGGAATTTACTACTAGGGATCGACTGTGCATTAATAGGACACATCATTCCCTGGCTGACAGAGCCTAGATTCCCATGCACGGATCCCGACATGCAAAGCTCATGCTCCCTTTAAATCCATTTACTGATGGGATGGCGGGGAAGTGAGTGACTTAATGGCAAAGCTGTGAAAACCTCAGCTCTGGAAAGGAGGACAGATGGGAAAAGGCATCCCAGAGACCCATTCCTGGGGAACAGCAGTGGTGGCTTCAAAGGCCCAGAGGGAGTGACTGCAGAAAACACAGTCTTGTTTTCAGGGGCAGTAGGAGGATATTGCTTGTGGAGTGGAAAGTTCTGGGTAAGGGACAGATGCTGGAGGCAGCAGGGTTTCTACTGGAGATGGAGAAGCTGCAGGAGGAAGAAGGGCAAAGCCTTCCCTGTACCCCTTCCCCCACAAACGGAGGCAGGAAGTCCTGGCTGCAAGGAGTTAACAGGAACGAAGCAGCAGCAGCAGCAGCAGCAGCAGCAGCAGCAGCAGCAGCAGCAGCAGCAGCAGCAGCAGCAGCAGCAGCAGAGGAAGAGTGACAGGGTCTGGGGAGACAGGGAAGCCAGAGAAGGGCAGCGGGGAGGAAGCGTGTGGTGGGGGAGGGACTGGGAAATAGCCAAGGGACCCGCAGGCTGCAAGAGGCACGAGGCTCCCTCATGCTGCTGCTGGGACTGCCACTGTCACCAGGGAGGGCAGTGGTACCTCCTGGGACCGCCCAGGCAGGGCTCCTCAACCAGGAGCCCAGAGATTAATTACATGAGGCCTCAGTGGTCATATTAGGCAAATGACGATAATTACAAGCTGGCTACTGCGGCTGCTGCTGGGAAAAGGAGATGGCAGCTCCTGCGGGGGGAGGCCAGACCGCAAACCCAGAGGGCCAGTGGGGGGAATGTGGGGAGGTCATCTGTGAAGGGCAGCCCCCTCTTTTTACCTGGGTGGAAAATGAGGCAGGCCTAGCCAGGATGAGGGACCCACCTGGGTCCCATGTGAACAGGTAATGCAGAGGGACAAGCAGCGAAGGCCCCTGTCTTCCAGCTACACAATACTGCCTCCTACAAAGAGGTCAGGAAGTGGGTCTGTTTCCTTGGATTCTATGGGTAACAGAAGGGGAGGCCCCTGTGCCAAGTCAAAGTGGCACTTTGCCCAAGGACTCCTGTTCCTCAGACCTGGGAAGTCAGGACTGTGATGCCAGCCCCAGCTCTCAGCCAAGCTACAACGCTGGGTGCCATCCATGGGGAGGCTGCCAAGATGGGCAGCTCCACAGTGGGAAAAGCTCCTGTCATGGGCACAAATCACCATCTTTCTCCCTGCCCTTGTGGGAATAGGGAAGACACAACCCTGTATCTGACCCTGGCATGGAGCTGCCCCTCTGCACATGAGCTTTGCCAGGAAACTCTGGCTCTCTGTTTCAGTCTACAGGGAGGAGACTGGGCCTTGTGAACTGTGACAGCTGGTGACACCAAGGGCTGCCCTACTGCTTCCAGGCTACCACTCGAGACCAATGGCTCTGCAGACAAGGGGTACGAGCCACCCTACCCCACAAACTGTAGTGAGAGCAGAGGTATACAGAGAGGGGCACTGGCCCAGGCTCTAGGGACCAAAGTTGCAGTCCCAGGTCTCTTCTGTGATCAGTACCAGTTCCCTTCTGTCTCTCTGAGCTTCAGGGCTTTGACCATTAGTGGGAAAGCTGGGCCTGCCTTCCCTAGTTGTGAAAAGCACAAAATGGAGTAAAGCGCATTCTGCAAACTGGAAAGACTAGGTGGATACATGAAACAGTCACAACCAACTTTGAGAGGGCAGCAGGTATCTGACCCTCGGGGCACGTACAAGGCCTAGTGGAAAGAGAGGCTTACACTCCAGAACAAGAAGCCTGACCTCCAGGGCCAGTCCAGTGCTGCAGGGCAGCTCAGGGTCCTTCCTTGGCCTTAGCACATCAGTACAGGCGGCTCAGTGGGTGGTGAACCTATGGCACAGTGTGCCACAGAAGGCTGTTTGTTATCACTAGAAGCTCTGAAAGGTTTGCCATCACTGCTAGGCCATTCACAGATGTGGGCCATCTGCTCAATGCTGTGCAGCTAATGGTGACCCAATAGAATAACCTGTGATGCCTGCCATTCCTCTAAAACTTCCAGCCCACCTTGTTTCTGCTCAGGATTATGAGACATTGCTCATCCTCAATGTTTCTTAAGCAACTACTACATGCCAAGCATGGCCTGACCAATTTCACAGGTTGCTTGTGGATCAACTGAGATGACAGATGTCAAAATAATGAATTATTATAATTTCTATTCTTACTGCTATCACATAATCACTATCATGGGTGGAAAGGGTCCAAGGAAAGAGGAAGGGCTTGTTTCTCAGGGTTCTAACACACCTGCACAAGGCAGGGCCCGTCACAGTAATGCATTCTGGGAAAATATTACCCAAATGCAGGGAGTTCCAGAAAAAGGCCCCACCTGCAGGGGGTGGGGGTCTCCAGGCTGCAGCCACCAAGGACAGTCTTTGGTGCCCTAGAGGTTAATTCCCTTCGTGTTTCCTCCCTCATAGCTTTGTCATTTCTGAACTCGTTTTTGTCCTAACTGTCATTGCTCCCTGAATGGCCCCAGCTGACAGTCTGTCTGGTTCCTGTTTTGAGAAATCTGATTGCAAATATCTTAGAAAAAAAAGGGGGCCCCAACGGCCTTTTCAAAACACAGACCAATTTTCTTCTCCCAGGCTTAGCATTCAGTCAATCCGAAACCCAGTGAGCAGGCAGGGAGGAGGGGGTGGGAGAAAGCCAGGCAGTGCACCCCTGCAGCTGCTAGCCTTGCATCCAAGTCTGAGGACACCACAGTCACAGTCCCGATTTCACAGATACGAAAATCCAGGCCTAGAAATGGGGAGGGAGTTGCTCAAAGTCCCATGACAAGACCATGGTAGGGAGGGCAAGTCCAGCTTCCAAGCCCGCTGGGGCACCAGCTGGCAACTACTCTCAGGCATGCACCAGGAGCTGCTGGAACTGGCCTTGGGATCGTGATGGGTGGGTACATCTGACTCACAGATACAGACATCCAGGCCCCTCTGTTCAGGTCAGAGCAGTGGGCAAAATGCAGAACTAAAGCTGAAAGCCCTGCTGCGGAGGCCAGGCATCACCTGAGATTACTTGGGTAACACTGGGAAGGCCAGTTTGGGGCTCTGGCTTCCTTACCTGTTTCAGGGAAGAAAACCACACCTGTCCTCACCCAGTAGACTGCTGTTTGGCCTCGAACAATGGAAACATGCTCTATCTATGGGCCATAAAATATGGTACAAGCCCCAGCCATTGCTCACATCCTGTGCGCCTCTGCCCTGACACCCTAAACAGTTTAAACTTTGATACCAGGTGCGATGACAACAGTTGTCTAACAGAAAGGTGGCTGCCTCGGTCCAGCTGTTGCAGGTGTGCTGGGTGGGATGTCCCCTGGTCAAGAGCCCACAGGGCACTACAGCCAGGGTGGGCAGGGAGAGCTTCCTTCACCTGAGCGCTGTTCCCCTCCCACCCCGAAATGCAGCAGCACCGGGCTCTGTGACCCCCCTGGCATTTTAGTACCTCGAAAGCACTCTCAATCCAAGCTTGGGGCAGTGACCCCAGCAGAATGGAGGGTGAGAGTCCAGACGACTGTTCTCCCCCAGGCCTCACCCAAGTGTAGACTGGAGGGAAGTGGAAGGGGGGAACGGACTCCCAAGGGTGGTGCTGGAAGCAAAGGCGGGAGACTGGGTGCTACAGTTGGACAGAAGGGGTAAATAAAGGCAGGCCCGAGGAGGGGATCCGCGGGACAGCGAGAAGGAAGGACAGCGCCGGGCCCCTGAGGGAGAAGGCAGGAGCCAGGGGCTGACAGGGACCAGGCCAGCAGTGGGAAGCAGGAAGCGGCAAAGCGGGCCGGGGCAGTGCGGCCCGGCGCCCCGGAGTTGGGGCACGCAGGGCCTGGGGCTGCGGGGCAGAGGGTCGTGAGGGCGGGCACTTGGGGACCGGGGAGCGCGCGGGGCTGGCGGCCAGCGGCTCTGGGCGCGGTAGGGGTCGCGGCGCGGGGCGACTCACCTGGGCTCGGGCAGCAGGATCTTCTTGCTGGCGCGTGCGGCCGGCGTGGCCTTGCTCTTCTCCATGGCCATCAGGTAGCTCACATCGGCCAGTACCGCCTCCAGGTCCGCCATCTTGGCGGCGGCGGCGCTGCTCCTCCTCCCGCCGCCGCTGGAGGCTCCAGGCTCCGCTCCTCTCCCGCTCGTTCGGCTCGGCCCGGCCCGACCGCTAGGCTCCTCGGCCTCGGCGGCGCCGCCGCCGTCCGCCCGCCCGGTCCTGCCCGCCTCGCTCGGCGCCCGCGGCTCCCTTCGCCGCCGCTCACAGGCGGCGCCGCCCCATGACGCCGGCTCGGGCCCGGCCCCGGCTCGCACTCCGCTCCCGCCGGGATTGCAGTCGGGGCGCCGCCGCCACCGCCGCCGCCTCCGGCCCCGCCTGCCGCGCACAGCGCCAGCGATCCGGCGAGGGGACGAGCCGGGCGGGCGGCGCTAGCGAGCAGCGGCGCCCCCTGGAGGCCGCGAGGGCGGGGGGCCGGAGCACCGGCGGGCGGAACTCGCAGGGCGCTCTAAGACCAGAGACCCACCTAGATGTGAGAGCCTAACCTCAGACCCTGACCCTGACTTTGGCTGTCCACCCTACACCTAAAACATGACAGGAGTCCTGGGTCGAAGACGCCCCTAGACCTACATTGTAGCCACGACCTCGAGTCACGTCCCTGGATCCCAGGCTCCAGAATCCGACCCCCGGAGCCAACACCAGCCGTGGATCCAGCGGATCCTGGATACTGACTAACAGCCCTAGACTCAAAGTTTAGAACATGATTCTGGAACTTGACTATGAGTCTCTGGCTATAACCCCCTGACTCCCTGAGCTTGAACACTACTATCTACCCTCAACCTAACACCAATCCTCGGATGAAGATCCTGACCTCAGACTCCAAATAGGACCTTGAACTGAGACCTCGGTCCACCACCGCAGACTATGACTGTGACCTCAGATCACAGCTCTGAATCCACACCCAGACTTCACTCTGACCCCAGACCTCCAAGAGGCCAAAACCTTGATCTCATCCTAGTTACTAACCCAGCCTTTTTCCAATCCCAGATCCAGACCAATACCATAACATGGACCTAGAGTTTTCAACAGATCCCTGACCTGGACTTGGACTATCAACTCCAGACCAACATCCAGAATTTTGAACATCCAGCCTGGGACACAACAGATCAGCAAGAACCTGAGACCTGACAAGTACCATCAGACTCCAATGTATTCCGCCCCTATGGCCTCCCTTTCTGCTCCAGGCCCATCCTGGCTATAGGACTCCCACTCAGGACCAAGGTCCTTGGTCAGCATGCTCAGCTCAGCTTCCTTCTCTGCATCCCATCCCATCCCATCCCATCCAGAAGCTCATTCTGGTGGTTTCACAGTGTGGGGGACAAACCTCTCTTAGGTGATTACAGGGGTCCAATATTGCCAGGCAAGGGAAACTCACCCTGCAGAGACCCGGGGGACAAGCTGGGTATCTCAAGGCAACAGGGCCATCTGAACATGCCCCTTTCTGAGTACCTTTCTGCTTTTCAATATGGCAGAGCCCAACCTCCCCCCAGCCCTAGATACAGAACTTAGTCCTCATGCTAGCTCACGGGCCAGTATCCAGCACCATTTTGCAAGGCAGAGACTTTCTTCCCTGTGCATTTCTAGGCTAGCTTCTCAAATCAACAGGGCAAATTCGAGATGCTGAGGTCTCCTCAGCAGGTAACACCACCACCTACCCAGCTAGCCAAATCAAAACCCCAGGCTTCTTCTCGGTGACTCCCTTCAACCTCCCTCCTTCTCTTGTCTATCACCACAGCCCGATGGCTGGCCTCCTGAGAATCTTCTTGATCTGTCCATGTCTCAAGATCATCATGGCCACTGCCCCGATTCAGAGATGCCATTCTAAATTGTAGATTTGATGTAAGCACTGCCTGTTTGGCACCAAGAACAGCTCGCTAGGCCCTCTGTAACTGATACTACCTGGTTCATCTCCTGCCCTGGGATTTGCCAGAGGACCAGACTCAGAGAGACATTAGTAAGTGTGTGATGAATGAATCAATAAATGAATGAATAGGTAATCAAATGAACAAGCTCATGGAGCACTTAGAATTTGGGGCAGAAAAAGATCAGATACCACAGCAAGAGGCTGCTAACCTCCTCGCCTCATTCCCTGTCCTGATTCTTTAGAACTGTGAGCACAGCCACGTGTTATCTTGGGTTTTCCTATTTTAAAAAACTGTGCCCAGTAAACTCAGGCCAGAGTCTTTGTGTGGTTCAGAAATCCCAGCCACCCTGTTCCAGAAAGTGGCTCTCCCAGCTTCTAGTATTTGGAAACCCAGGTGGACCATTCCACCCAAAGCCTGACCCACAGTTCTGGCCAGTCCTGAAGCTGGAACTCTTTCTCCTCCAGCCTGGTTTCTAGCCCTGTCCCTTCAGTTCCTGGGAGAGGAATTCCTGGAAGCCCTGGTCTTGAGAGTGAAAGGTCCTGACTCTGGGGAGACTGGTCTTTGGGATGGTGCTGCCCTCTGGTGGTCTTGGAAAGCCGACTGTAATCCTTTCAGGGCAGTTTCACTGATTCCTTCTCTCACCAACCTTTTATCAGGTGCCCAGGTTGTGTTGGGCTCTGGCCAAGGTGCTGGAGTGCCAAAGGGAGAGGAGGCCCATCTCTGCCCAGCTGGCAGCCTGTGGACGAATCACTACTTGGCATCTCCACTGGTGACTAATAGGTGTTGCAAACTCAGCACGGCCCACACGGAGCTCCTGCTCCCACCACCCAGCCCCTGTCCAACCTGCTCCTCTCTTACCTCCCCATTTCATTTGCAGGTCCTCCATTTTTCAAAATCCTAGGAGTCTTCTTCCATGCCTCTCTTCCTTCACCTGTCCCTAGCCCCCAGAAACACACATCTGCTGTCATCAGTACTACAGCTGTCTGTCTCTCTATCCCTGCCTCCTCCACGTCTTTGCTATGGTCTCGTCTCAGCCCCCACCTCTTGCCTGGATGCTTGCATCAGGCTCCTTCTGGGCTCCTTGTTGCCTTTCAGTAAAGCTTTCCCAGGCCTGAATTAATCCCAACTCCAATGGCAGCCACTGCCCCTGGGCTTAGGATGAGCTACAGCCTTCTTCCGGCCTGAAGACCTGCACAGCCTGGCCCTGCCCACCACTAATTCAGCACCTTCTGCCCCTCTGGCTCCAGTCTCCCTGGCCTTCCTTCTGCCACTAGAATTAGCTCAGTCCAGTTCTACCTCTGCACCTTGCACAGTTCTTGCCTAGCCTGCCCACCTTCTCTGTTCCCATATGGCAGGTTCTTGCTCATCCTGCTCATAGGGCTCTTCCTTGGTGTCCCTTTTGTCACCAAGCATGAAGCCTTATCCCCAGCATGAGGCCTGCTGCAAAGTTAGGAATGCAAAGAGAAACAGAATTCCATGTTGGCCCAGTCTGGTGTGGAAGAAGAGCCTTAAATATTTATCTCCAACCAAGATGGCAAGCACCACACTGCAGGAGGTGGAAGCACTCAGGAAAGGTCAGGGGGAGGGTGGGCAGACTGGGCCAAGTCTTGATTGTGACATGGTGTGCTTGTGACTGTGAAGACTGCCTTCTGCCAAGGCCCAGGAGTGCTGGCTCTTTCCTGTCTCCATTCTAGGCTTTGAAGAGCAGGAGGGTGGCTTGAAGGTGTCCCCAGCCACGTGCTGGCCTGACCTGGGGAAACTCTTGCTTCACAGGGACAGCACCTCATCTCCCTGCTTCAGGTGCCCAGACATCAGTGACCTCTGGCTGGGCTTCTAGGAGTTCCTTTATTCACTTATCGATTAGATGCTTCTTGGGCTCCTCCCACATGCCAAGGCACTTGGTCTTGGGATCCAACACAGGAAGAGACAGACATGAACTTACAGGCAAACTAGGCATAATAATGACTGCTGACATTTATCGAGTTCTCACTGTGTGCAGGGCGCTGGCCTGCAGCCCAACCAACCATTTAATGCTCCAAACATTCCCACAAGAGCCAGAAGGAGCCTCAGGTGAAGTCAGGTAAACCTCTGACGAAGGGTATTTTTCTGAGAGAACCAAGTGAGTTATGGGTAAGGTAAGTTTTCCAGGCCTGTGAATGAGGAGGAGGCTCTGGGGGAGGAAAGGGGCCTGGGAGTCCAGGAGGCTCCCACATCTTCTCGGCCTGGATCCTTAGCTCCCCCACGCCTAGTGTACGGACCTGGCAGGGTTTCAGGATCCCTGGCTTGTCACGACCCGCCACTGGAGAGCAGCGCCTCTCGGAGGACACTCGGAAGGTCTCGCAGCCCGCATAGCCGCGGACACGCTCTCCTCCTCCGCCTTCCAGCCGGGGCACGGACATAAACCCCCATCCCTCCTCCATCCCAGACCCCGCCCACCCCAGACCTGTGCCCAGTGCGCATGTGTCCTGGCGCCTTCCGCTCAGCCTAATCCCGAAGCCCGCTGGGTTCTCGGCTGTCGCTTTGCGCCTCGGAGCTCCCAACCGGCCTGTGAGTTTCCGGCTCACGGTCTCGTAGTACCCACGCAGTGGTTACTGGTACTCACCGTGTGTGTGTGTGTGTGTGTGTGTGTGTGTGTGTGTGTGTGTGTGTGTGTGTCGGGGAGAGGTGGAGGAGATGGAAAAGACGTCGGGTAGTATCTCGGCGCCGCCTTGTGCTGAGCTGCTGGAGTGCCTTATACAAGTTACTTAACTTCTGTAAGTCTTGCCTGGCTGGATTGTTTGGTGGATGAACAGAGACCGGATGTGTGAGGCAGTGGGCTGGTGAGGCCTCCTGAGCGGCCGCTGTCATGCTGGAGTGTCTTGGGTAGCCCTTGCTTGTGTCTTCCTCGGCAGATCTCCCAAGGTTTTTGTTTTCCCTCCCTCTACTCCTCTGCGTTTAAACTTACCTGGATTTTTCAGGGTGCAGCCTCTCCTTGTGCCTCTGTGTGCTGTGCTGGCTCTCACATGGCGCACTTTGGGGTCAGCAGCTGGAGCTTTGAAGGGGAACCAAGGGGGAAGGGGTGGCAAAGGCCAGGCCACAGTCTGGGGTAGAGGGTCACACCAAGTGTTCCCTAGCGTGTTGATGCCTGGGTTGGCTCTGACATTTCTTCCCTGGCCTGGGCTCTCAGAGCTGTGGCCTAAAAGGTAATGAGAGGAGGACACTGCTTCATCATTTTCAGGTTCTTGTGCAAAATAAAAACTCCTGGTCCCTTTTTTTAAAAATTAAGAGTTTTAGAATGGTGAGAATAAAGCAAGAAACTTATGTTTGAGCCCTTTGGCCCACAGGGCCCTGTGTGACTATTGTACAGGGCACTGTCTACCAAGTTGGACCTGCCAACCTGTCACCTGCCTCCATATGTATCTTTTGTTATAATCAGGATTAAGACATTTCAGTATATAATCAGGATTAAGACATTTCAGTATATCCCCACTCCTGGGCAGGTGGATGGGGGTGTCTAGCCAAGGTTATCCTGGCCTCAAGAAAGTGCTTTGGGGTATAGAGTGGGGAAATCCCTTATCTGGAATGCTCAGCAGGGAGTGGCAGCCTGCAGAGTCCCAGCTCTGCCACTACCTTCAGACCCACACTTCACCTTTTGAACCTTGGCTTTGTCACCTGTAGGATGAAGACAGCTGCCTTATAGGGTGGGGGGTATGAGCAGGATATGACATCACATGTATACAGAAAGGCTGGGGAACCAGTCTCTGGGTTTAACTGACCAAGTCACTTTGGGGCTAATGGTACAGTGTCTGTAGCTCAATTTCTCAAGTGGGAGAGAGTTGCTGTGAGAATGCTGTGAGTTACTACCTGTGAGTGGCTGAGAACTGTGGCTACCACTTAGGCCCAGCAGGTGTCTGTCAGCTGTTGTCACTGTGTTGTCCATGAGCTGGTCATGGTGGCGCATGCCTGTAATCCCAGCACTCAGAGGATGAAGCAAGGACTGGGAATATAGCTCAGCAGGTACAGTGCCTGCCTGGAAGTGTTAAGTCATGATTTCCATTCCTGGTTAAAAAAAAAAAAGAGGTTGAGGCAGGAAGATCACTACAAGTTTGTGACCTGCCTGGGCTACATAGTGAGTTCAAGGCCAGTGTGAACTACATAGGGAGACCCTGTCTTAAAAAAAAAAAAATCAAAATTATGTTGCCTATGAAAGGCAGTGTTTAGACTTTTTTTTTTTTTTTGTAGTACTGGAGATCAAACTCATGACCTCACACTTGCCAGGTAGGTGCTTAGACCACTGAGCTAAGAGTGTTCAGATTTGAAGTGAGAAGCTGGGGGGGATGACACAGCCTAACATGAAACAGTGCAAGCCTGGGGACTACATAGGTGCTCAGTTCAAGGCCCCTTAGGTAAAGACACTCACTTTGTGTGTCAGCCATGGTACTTCCTACTTTACAGGTGCTGAGGGCTGGATGAATGTATTCGGAATTTAGACATCCCTGGAGGGTTACTGATGATTTTTGTGTATGCCCGAGAAAGGTTAATTCCTTGCTGAATGCTGGTAGCTAAGAAATGGGCTCTAGGTTGGTGTGGTGTTGCATGCCTGTGATTCTAGAACTCTGGGAGACTGAGAAAGAGGATTACAAATTTGAGCCCTCCTTGGGCAACTTACTGAAATCGCATCTCAAAATAATAGCTGGATGGGGATGCAGTTCAGTGTAAATGCCTTGGGTTCAACTATCAATACTGGAAAAAAAGAGAAAAAAAAAAGCTTCCCTTCCATGCCAAAATAGAGGCAAGTAGTATCCATACAAGCTAGAAGGAAAGACAGGTACAGTGGCATACTCCTATAACCCTGGATACTTGGGAGGCTGAGACAGAAGGTTGAAGGCCAGTTTGGGAGTGGGGGAGATACAGGGTAGTGATGAAAAGGTGAGTTAATGTGGAGGGAAGTCCTCTGAATGAGCTGCTGTGAACACTTGCTTCTGGGCCTATTACATGCCAAGCTGTGTTTAGGTGCTAGGCATGAATGATGAGGGGCACAGACTCAGCTGTATCCTACGGAGTTTCTAGTGGCAGTGGGGTGGGGGGGACCCTGACCTGAAAAGACTCCAGCAAACACTGGGAACATCCATCCCAGTCTTCAGCAGTGGGGGTTGACTTCCCAGAGGAAGTCACATGTGAATTGAGGAAGGTTTACCATACACAGGGAACAGAATGAGCAAAGGCCCAGAAATGGCAGAACGGAAGTTAGCTCTCAGACGAGAAGAGCAAGAGGTTGGTTCAAAGGTGAATGACAAAGCTTAAAGGCTTGGCAGCCCCATGGGCCACACTGAGACTTTATGCTGAGACTGAATATACTGAAGTTTTAAGATAACTCAAATTTTGATCTTTCAAGAGAAATGTTCTGGCTGCCAATGTCGAGATGGATTGGACTGGAAAGTGGGAGACTCCTTAAGAGTTGTTGTATAGTTGAGGTGGCATCCACTAGGGTGACAGAGATGAGAATACAAGGAGGCTGAGGGTTTGACTCTTCCTTTCATGTTAACATGAAACAAGACTACATCATATCCATCCTCAGGAAACCAACATCAGCCCAGCCCAGTCAGTGCAGGGGAGTATGATTAACAGGGAGCTGCTGTTCTCAGAGGGGAGTGACCAGCCCCTGCTCAAGAATCCCTAGGTGGGACTCCAGACCTCCTAGGATGTGGTACTTGGGTAAGGAGCACCTAGCCAATTCTCAGGCAGCACTTAAGCATTTAGAGGCTGGAAGTTAACATGCCAAGTGACAAATGATCATTGTAGGGATGAGGTGGGGGGAAATGCCTATCGTGACCCCACCTGGTTTAGAGCAGGCACTGCTCTCAGGGAGAGGCATGGAGCTTGACCTTGAGGGATGGCTTGGTGGTGGTGAAATTAGAAATACCTGGCCCATTCCCAGGAGAGCAACTCTGGGATCCCTTCCAGCTGTCACAAATGACTAGAGTGCTTTAAGTACTGCCTTTTGGTGGGGTGAAGGATGGGTCAGTTAATCTCAACATTGAACCCCTTAGAAAGTTTCTGACACCAGGAGTGGTAGAACATGACTGAAAGCTGCTCAGGCTGGTCTCAAGTTTGAAGCCAGCCTGGCAACTTAGTGAAATCTGGTCTCAGAAAATCAAAAGCTTACCTTGAAGCACATACACATGGTGGTTCTGGAAGCAAGTAGCACCTTTTGGTACTGCAGCATGGGAAGAAGCTACCAGGGGGCCACAATCTTGCTTCCTGCTTTTGCTGAGCAGGACTCAGGGCCCAGACCATTGGCGTCCCACCCACATGACCTTCTGACCACTCTCCCAGGTGCACACACCAAAGCAGAAAGGGGGCAGCTTTTGTTTTTAAAGGCTTTTTATTTAAAAACAAAAACAAAACAAAACCAAAAAAACCCAAATCAAAATACTTCCCATTGGAGGCTATTTTTTTGTCTTTTAAAAATTTTATTACACAAATATCTCCCATTTCCACGTGTCAGAGGAAAGATGGTTCTTTTTCTTTCTAAAACCAATAGTGGAGAACTTTTAGAAAACAAAGTCCAACTAGCTTCCCTCCTTCCCTGGCCCAAAATAACCCTATGTGTCAAGTGAGATAGCGTTAAGACTCACCCCATAATGCTTACATTTAATTTAAAATTTTTAGCACAACATTGGAGATTGACTCTAAATCAGCAACAAAAAATATATATTTACAATATTTTCCCATAAAACAAAAAACACAATGAAATTCTTTTAAACATAGTGACTTTAGGAGTTTTATTTATGGAGCAGTTATTTTTTTAATCACCAAGTGATTTTTATATTATATATATATATTTATATATATATAAATTTTCTTCCTTTCCTTTGTGGTTTTTTGCCCCGTTGCTTGGAAAGATGGAGGCAGAGGTCTGGTCCTGCGAACTGAGGAGGGCAGGTTCTCCTGGCAAGGCTGCAGCTAAAAGCAGATGCAGGAAGGTGATGTAACTCCCGGGTTCCTCTGTCCCCAAACAGTTACTTCTCTCCTTGATGCGGACCAACCCTCACCTCTAAAAACCATTTTCTCCTCAGTCCCAATGAAAAGTAAAACCCAACAAGGGCATTGGTCCACTTGCTGCCATCTTGGGCTCCCTTTTCTGCTGACCAATTTGTGTGCACAGTAAAAATGCTTGTTCTTCCAAACCAAAAACCAAACGTAAAAACCAAAATTCCAAACAAACTATCAGCTTGGAAATTTCTGTGGATGAAATGTCCCAAAGTCAGAGGCACTCTCCCGGCACAATCCCTGCTCTTGAAGGGGTCTCTCCACCTCCCCTTTTACAAAAAGACAACATAACAGAACTTAATCTTCAGTATTTTCCACAGGAGCAACCGGGGCGGGGGGGGGGGGAGGCAGGAAGCTTCCAATTATAGGTCATTAACAACAATATTAATAAGGTTTTTTGCTCAATACCCAGGGTTCTTTACAGCTAAGTTCCCCTAACTGAGGCACTCTGGAATAAGTCACTGGCATTTCCTCAACATTTCAGCCCCAGACTGCTGGGGCCTAGAGACCAATGAAGGGGCAGAGGGTCACAGGAGCAGACTGCTGTTTTTAAGGTGCAGTCAAAAGAATCAGCAGATTGGAAGAAATACAGTGCCACCCCCTACCAGGACCCAGTTTCCTAAGAAGGTTGGTTAATGCCAGGGTCAAAGCTGGGGTGATGGCAAAGAGGGGGGTCCTCTACCTCTATTGCTTTGGCAGTGGCAAGGGTACAGTTGACGTCTCTCCTTAGGGTGGCTCGTACTTCAGAGCCCTGGTGCCTGGCTCTGTCCCCTTCCCACTGCAGGTTTAAGAGGAGGAAAGCCTGAGACCGGGCTATAGGAAAGGAACCAGAAGGGATGAGGCTGGAGAACAAGAAGGCGGGGCAAGGTTGTGCTATCAATCTCCTTAAAGATGGGGAGCAGAGTGCAAATTTGCATCTATCACTTAGAAGCTCTTGCCACAGGCTGCTGCTGAGTGTCTCCTCACACACTTAAATACTGACCCCAAAGAAATTCCAACCTTTATTTCCTTTTTTTTTTTTTTAAAGTGCAAAAAGCTCTCTGCTGCCCTAGAGAGAGGATCTTTGGACAGACCGTTCAATGCAAAGTAAAAGGGGGCAGCTGATGGGGCTTGACAAAGGGTGGTGGAGTGGGAGACACTCCCTCCCTCCCCTCTACACACACGCGCGCGCACACCCACACACACACACACACACATGGAATATACTCAGCCACACACACAGAGGCACATGCACACCCCCTTCCATGGCTATGGGCAGAGGGCAGGTGACTGGCTTCTAAGAAGGACCCCCTGACCCTTGAAAGGCACCAGGTCAGTGAGCTGCTGGGGCAATGCACAGGCCTGGGCTCCTGGAGGCCACACTAAACCAGAGGCCTAGAGGCAGGTGGAGATTCAGCCAGTCCTCTGCTCCCCTTACCTGGTGGGGGAGAAAGGCTGCTCCCTCTGAGGACACGCATCCTGGGAAAGGCCTATTTAGGCAGGAAGGAGGACACGTGGAAAAGGGCAGTCAGTGGGAGGCAAGAGAGGGGAAAC
Source organism: Hydrochoerus hydrochaeris (assembly GCA_004027455.1). Classification (NCBI taxonomy): domain Eukaryota; kingdom Metazoa; phylum Chordata; class Mammalia; order Rodentia; family Hydrochaeridae; genus Hydrochoerus; species Hydrochoerus hydrochaeris. The sequence continues at coordinate 68,094 of PVLA01001994.1, read as the reverse complement.
AAGGAGAGGTGCCTATCTCAGAATTTGCCTGGGTAGCAATGCAATGGGGGTGTCCCTGGGGTACAATTCCAGCTCCTCTGAAGAGCACTGACCCCAATAAGTGCAACAAGAACCTCAGAGAGACTAGTGGGAAAGTCAGGGGCTGGATGGAAGGGGGTACTCTGTATTACATGAATGAGCACGAACGCTGGACAGCATTAAGCTCAGGGAGAGGAAAGGTGGGCAAGCACAAATGTGCGCATGAGGCTTCAGACATCAACAGCACCAGTGGGATCTGCTGGGCCTGGCATTCCTGCGGGTGTTGGCCCCTTCTGCAGAAGCCAGGAGAGTGTGACAGAGGAGAGACACGCACTGGACACCACAAGGAGAACCTGGCTGTGGAGACAGGACTGCTTTCTTCCCTGGAGTCTGCTCTAAACCAGGCACTGCTGGGACCGTGGGTGGGGAGGGGGGCCCAGGGTCTGGCGCAAGTGAAGGTTGCACAAATCCCCTAGATGGAGAGCCCAGCCTCCTGGCAGGTGAGCAACTAAGCAGGCACCACAATAGCACAGCCTGTGCTTTCCTTCCCCTCACATCAACTGCTACTCCTTTTCCTTGGGAGAGGAGCAAGGAGGTAAGCCTGGTGTTGTCCACCCTCTCTACCCCACCTGTGAGAGAAGGGCTCAGGGACAGAAGAGCAGAGAGGGAGTGTGACACTGGCCTCACAGCCCGTGCAGGGTCAGGGAGAGGCTCTCCACAGTAGGGAGGCTAGGGAAGATCCATTTCCTGTTCAGTTCAGGCTGGGCGTGTCTTAGCTAATCTTCTGTATCAGCTTCTCATCAGACAGGCAGTAGAGGCTGTTGATGGACAAGTCTGAGATGAAGTGCTCGCAGGCTTTTCGAGTGATCTGCTTGCATCCTCGAAGGTCAATCAGAGTGACATTGGCAATGCGCCGTAGGTACATCAGGGTCTGGTCTGTCAGTTTATTACAACCTGTAGGTGACGTGGCCATGAAGTCACAGGTCACAAACTGACACAGATGCCCTCCCTCACCATTCAATTTCCCTAGCCATGTTTCCCCAAAATGCTAAATAAAAAAACAAACAAAAAACCCCACTTAGTCTGTGACTATCTGCCTCAGACTAGACTCTTGCTGACTTACTCCCAGCACTACTGACATCAAGTACACAAGCTGACCAAACTGCAGCTGGATGGTGGCCATGCACAAGGACACCTTATTTACTCTAGTTCTCACCCCTTCGCAGTAGTTAAAATGAGCAGATATGGTTCAATCAACTGACCCTAAATCACTGGTTTACTGGTCAAGTTCTAGGAATGTCTGGGACCTCTAGGAGGCAGGGATACCCTGGTAGCAGCAGCGTACCTGCCATATTGAGCTCTGTGAGAGAGTAACGAGTGGAAGACCCGACAGCAGTGAGGAGGTTGGAGGACTGATCTGTAAGATGGCTGCAGTGACTGAGGTCAAGTCGAGACAGGAGGGGCATGTGGCGAATGATGAGGCGAAGTGTGGCATCTGTGATGTCAAGGCCTGCCAGCCGGAAGTCAGTCATGTTTCGGAGCTTGCTGCGATTGTCCTGACCTGCATAGGCAAGAAAAAAAGCCTAGATCGAAACTCTTAATTCTCCAATACGGCTCCAAACCTCCAGCAGCATCGGCTACTTGCTGGCCAAGCCCCATTGATGGAGCTTAGCAGAACTGCCCACGCCCAAGTAAGCAGCATGTAGGGGCAGTTTCTAGGAAACAAGACAAGTTTTCTTTCTTCCCAGAGCCAGATTCTGCCTCACGTGCATGGGTATGTATGGAATGCTCCTCCCCTACCCACAGCTCCAAGCTTTTCTAGGCTATCCTGGCAGCAGCTGTTGACATTCCATCTCAGCCACAAAGTTTTGGGAGACTTCTTCAGGCTCTTCTTCTCCAAGCCCCAAACTCTACTGACCCAGAGAGTGGACTCATTTTCTTCAGTTGTTGGTAATTATCTGCTTGTAAACAAGTAACCTGTATTTGTATACAGTCCATCTTTGTGTTCCCATTATGCATTCTTCTATTCTTCTACAACTTCAGTTCTGAGATTACCTCAGCTTCTGAGGATGAGATCTGTGGAAAGCCAAAGCTCCAAGACAAGCACAGAGAAATAAGGCCCAGGGCATACCTGGTTTATCAGCTGATGGAGTAAGCAAGTCCCGAATTTGAGGGTCCTTAATTCCTACTGCCCACCGAAGATCAAGGGTCCTGAGAAGGGGGCAGCTGGAGGTGCTGAGGGCAGAGACTGCAGACCAGGAACAGCCTGCTAGGAGGAGGTCTTTCAATCCTGCAATGAAAGGAAACAGAGACAAGGAATATACTCTACTAGCCCATTCAAAGTCTCAATTGCCAGCTGACCAGAATAAAGTGAATGGATTTTCAAGCTAATGGGAGAGAAGAATTATCTGCTTCTATAATAAACAAGTTCAAAGATGTCTATGATACCCTATGTTGTATCTAGGCTTTGTTGTTAAACCAACTGCTTAGCTCCTACCAGAGCAATGAAGAGTGAGTGACTTATTCCTGAGATCTCAAAAAATGTTCAATGGCTTACAAGGTGCTAATCAAGGCACACCTGACTCTAGTTTTCCCTTCAGTGGCTATGCTGAGGAGACCTGCAGGGCTGATAGCAGGACCTAATCCCATTCTTTACTCTGTAGTGCAGTCACTGTGATGGCCCCAGGGACATCTTCTGGTAAATAGAAAGGCAACAATGGCTTTGGACTGCTGACTAAATGGTCCTAAAGCAACTGTAAGAAGCACTGCTAACAGCATAGCTCTCTTACCTGGCAGCCTATTGACCAGCCATGTCAGCTGCTTCTTGGAGATGTTGGTCCAACTGAGGTCGAGGCTAACTGGCTGCCTCTTGATGATGCCACTGAGAGCCTGGGGCACAATGGCCTTACACCTACTCAAGTCAATTTTTGTCCAAAGTCTCTTGTCACAGCACCTGACAGAAGGGAAGAGAACTGGCTGTCATTAACTTAATATCCCTGTCAACAGAGCTCCCATCACAGAATGCTGGAGGCTTTTAGAAAAAGCAGAACATTTTGAGGGTCGCTTTCTTATATTCTTTAGGAGTAACAAGGATCCCACCCTGAGATTTTGTGCCTCAGTACTGACAAAAACTTTATCTTACAGCAACTAGACACTTTATAAACCTGTATGTTATATAGTATATATCTTAACAGTTCACAGTGACTTCCTCTGAAGAGGTTGAAAACACAGCACAAATGTTAACAACACAACACACTATATGTAATCCTTTCATTTACATTAAAACAGCATAGCTCTTACTGAAATGCATATAAAGGAAACTTCAAATTGCTTGACTTCATACTATCTGAAGGTACTTGGCTTGCTTCACCCTCTCCCTTGAGTAACACGACTGCACAAGACACAGGGCTCTACTCTGTACCTCCACAATATGCCCCACTTTAAATTCTTTACTGCCAGGGGCTCAAAGAGATTCCTTATCAGAACTTGAGCCTTCCCTCACCCTTTGGTTTCTGAGGCAATGCTAGCTTGACATTTTCTAGCCAGACCAGTCCAGAACTGAAAGGGACAGCCTACCTTTCCACTGCAATCTAGAAATCCACAGGCCACAAACTACACTGTACCATGTAGGCTTTCATTTAGTATTTTATAGTCACTGCCTTGGAGCACAGCTCAGAGTTTGGCTGACTGGGTGGGGAGACGGCACATAATGAGTGTCTTGTGTGCCTTAGACTGGAATCCAAGGAGTTGAGCCAGGGAGGCCCACCAGCTCTACGAAGAAAAATATTAAGAGAATCTGGGTTGATCAAATGTTAATTCTGACTTGAGAAATATGTATGTGTTGGTAGAAAATAGGTCTTGAAAGACTTTTATGGCAGGAGCAAGCTGCTGGCTACAAAGCAAAGAGCAGGAGGGGTGTTCAAACCTGAGAACACTCTCCTAGAGGGCTCTCAAGAGCACACTGTTAGACCTGCTCCATAGAATCTACAGTTTTTTCTTTTGTGTGTGTGTGTGAGGGGGTAGCACATAACTGATGAATGAGTGAGCGAGCCCAGGGCCTTTACACTGAACTACAGCTCAGCCCCTTTTTATTTTGAGAGGTCTCAGTCATTACACTGCAGGCTAGGCTTGGACTTGTAATCCTCCTGTCTTAGTCTCCTTCAGTTCTGGGATGACAGGTGTGCAATGCCATACAGGCTTAGAATCCATGTTTTTAACAAGTTAACAGGGAAATGCCCATGGCAGGATGCCATGTTAGGAACTACTGTAACAGGGTGTGACCCAGATATAAGGGATCTATCCGTGAGCTTAAGGTAAACCCACAATGCCCAACAGAAAGCTCTTTGTTCATTACCACTAAGGATTCCCCCCTCTAAATGTTCAATTTGAGAAACAACTGATCTCCTGAACAAGGACAACTAAGTCTCAGCTTCAAAGTGGACCCTGCTTGATGGAGAAAGGAATCATGGTGGTGGGGGGGTTGAAAATTAAAAACTGTGGTAGATTATAAACTCAAATTCACTTTGGAAAACATGCCTACTTCTCTGAGGGTCTTTAGGTATAGCCAGCTGTGTCATCAAAACCAGAAGATGACTAGCACATTAGACTTTCAACCAGCATATGATAAGTTGAACTGATGACCATGTGTGTGGTACAACTTTCAGCCTATAGGGCTGAGAATTTAGCATACAGTGTACAAATCCATCTCCCAAATCAGATCTCTCTCCAAACAAAGAGAGTTGGGGAACACAGCAGGGAGATGAGGCAAAGGTCGAATTCTCCTACATGACATCTGCAGACACAATAGGCCACATCTTTAACAGAAATGAACAGTCTGAAAACAAACGAGCCCACTTACTCCTTACAAATCCTAGAAAAGAAGCCTTCAAATGTTGAGGTATATTCTGCTCTTGTACACAAGACCTGCCACCTATACCCACACCCCTATTCTTGAGCCCCTGTATCCCTGCTCACCATTTATACCATGTCTTGCACACTCGCATACATTCACAAAGTTCTCTGCGGCTGAGGTAGCGGAAGACCGACATCCAGACCTCCCGCTGCATCCAGCTTTCGTCTCCATCCTGAGCCCAACTGCCCCGGCCATTCAGCCTGGCCGCACCCCCCTCCTCTGCACTGTCATCTTCCTCCTCTTCCTCCTCCTCTTCCTCCTCCTCTCCCCCCAGCCCCTCCTCATCCCCACGCTGGGGAGTTCGGGCTGGACAGTGCTGTACTAGCACGCGGGGGGAATGGCGAAGATTGGCAGAGGAGGCCGTGATGGCCTGCAGCTTGGGTACAATGGATGTCCCGTGGAGCTCTTTGGTGGGCCTCTGTAGCGTGACAGTGAGGTACGATCCCCGGATCTTGGCTTTCTCAACTTCAGACAGCTCCTTTTTGCCGCTGGGATTGTTCTCCTTTTCCCGTACCATGGTGCGCTCTGTGGCTTGCAGCCGCAGCAACTGCCGCCGTTTGAAGCGCTCATCACGGCTGGCACTGTGGTGGTCGCTGGGGCCAGCCCCAGGGGATGACCGAGTCACCATACCCCGGGGGGAAGCGGGGTCGTGGATGAGCTGCAGCATGGAAGTGGGTGAATGGGGCGGGGGCGTGAGGGGCTCATCACAGCTCCGCAGGGGCCGCAGGACTTTGGCTTGCACAGCTTCTTCATCACTCTCTTCCATTTTCCGCTTCTGCAAAATGCGCCCAGAAAAGCAACATCAGTGCTTCCTTTTCTCCAAATCCTCTAAACCGACAGGGTGAGCCTGAAAGAAGACTGGTCACTGCTACCAGAGGGACTCATTTCCTCAGAGCCTGCAATTTAAACTCTGCAAAGATGCGCAACAGAGTTCATGCTACACCAGAAAACACTGACTGTGGAACAAAAACCATTAAATGAGTTACTTGGGAAACCCATCTGTGATAAAAAGGATGGTGGTTCCAGTACAGAGGAGATTCAAAATCAGGGCTGCTTGATTCTATATCCCATCTTACTTATTTCTTGGCCCAACTTCTGGATCATTCCTTGGGGAAAATATTGTTTAAAGTATACCCTTGTATAATCCAACCATTTTAAAATCTTTTTTTGGGGGGAGGGTACTGGGGATTGAACTAATGACTTCATGCTTGCCAGGCAGGGTTAGGGTTAGCCACTAATCTACATCACCAACCCCCAACGTTTTAAATCTTATCTCTCATTCAGCTCTTTTGTCAAATGATATGTTTCTTATTAGTAGTGGAAAAAAACAGCCCACCTAACACTTGGATGATGAAGCAGGGACCGAGAACAGCAAAAGCCACCAACTTTTAGACTTTCAGCTCTCTAGCATTTCAGCTTGGCTTTCCCAGCTGCAGCCTTCTATTCCCCACCCATGTGAGAGAGAAAGCAGAATGAGAACCTTGGTGAGAAACTGTACCACTGCCAAGGGATCTGCTTAAGACTGCAGTGAGGAACTCCATACAGGGCCACACCTCATCCTGTGACATCCTGCTCACCAGACAGTTGTCCTTTCCTGGAAACCACTTTGGCTACACTGTGACAAAATCCAATCGATACTGCCAAGAGGAACCCTATCAGTGGTTCAAATTTTCCTTACAGAGATATTTCATGTCCCTAACCAATAGTCCTGGGCTATGTTCCCTTTTCTCCTCATACTCCTTGGTCACTTGGTTGGGAGGGAATAACCATCTTCTAGGTACTGGCTTTGACAACATATAGGTATTAGAGAGTGATTGAAACCCAGCATGTATTAACCTCTCTGCTGTGTCAGGGATGCCAACTCTCACTGATTTTTTTTTCTTTTTTCTGGTGGTCCTAGGGATCGAAAGGGATGCCAACTCTCAACATCAGCAGTGAGGACAAATGTAAAGTCATTAGTCCAAGAATTTGGAATAAGGAGAATTTTAGTTCTAGTCAACTTGCAAAACCCTTGCCCTCAAAGACGTTTAAACTGTAACTTCAGCTACCTCAACGCCCAAATGGAAGAAATAAACAGAAGCTAAGGAACTCCCTCCCTTATGACCCTTCCTTACTCTAATGGAGGGTCCCTGGAAGACAGATACAAGGCCAGCTGCCTCCTCCCATATAAGCCCTTTGCTAGCCTGAGTAACCAGAGCTCTTTTAGGTATTACTGGTGACCAGAAGGCCAGCAATCTCCGCTGCCTTGGCCAAGGTCATGGAGCTGGTCCCCATCTCCTCCAGGGGAGGGACTGCTTTTGGATGATACATCTGGGCATGTGGGGGTAGACAGATCTTTCTGTGAGGCCACAGAGGTGAAGATGACAAAAAATGTAAATCTGCTTAACTAGAAACTCCAGTATCTAAGGGTGACCCTAGGCCACTGCCTCCCCTCCAGTTACATTTCTCAGGAGAGAGCCTACATACCTTGTTTCCCTCCTCAACAGCCCAGCTGTGGTTCCTCTCTTTCTAGTGCTCTAGAGTGTAAGACGACCAAACTAAACCAACAACAACAACAAAAAAAAAACCACACTAAAAACTCAACAAGTAACCAAAGGAAAAAAAGATATAAAACAACAAAAATAACCTCCTTGAATCAAAGAAACCCTGTGAACACTGTTGGAAAGGCAAATGTATAGCAACTTCCCAGGCTGAATACTTCTTTTCCTGTCACAAAAGAAGTCAGTGTGGTTCTTTTACCTGGGCTTTCTCCGAGCTGTCCTCCTGGTAACACTTTGGACACTCCCAGCAATTTGGCAGTTCCTCATTAAGCAAACCCTCTCCATCCATCTACAGGCAAAGAGACAATTAAAATGAGTTAAGTCTCTTCTGCCTTTGTTACACACTAACACAGGTGAGAAGCAGCTTTCTCAGGGGAAGAAAAATGGAGAGCTATTTGGTTTCGGAAGACACTAATACCTACTCTCAGGGTGGAAAACTGGCCACCCTCATTTTGATTACTTGTCAAATGCAGGCTATAGAAGTCTTTCAAGGCTGTGGTGGTGCATGCCTGTAATGCCAACACTCAGGAGGCACTGACAGGATGATCACTGACAGTTTGAGGCCAGCATGGACTACACAGTGCATTTAAAGCCAGCCTGAAATATTAAGTAAGACTCTGAACACCTCCCCCCAAAAAGTTTTTCAAGAGTCTGGGTCAATGAGGGGTTTCCTCTCTAGATGGTATCTTGCCAATGGTGCCAGATCTGATCTTGGGAGCTGGACTGTTGTTACTTGGGTTCACAGACTAATAATTTAGTGACTCAACTATAAAAAAGGGGATAAAATCATGTGTATCTTTTAAGGTTAAGGTAAGGACTAAATCTGTTTTTTGTTTTTTTGAGACAAGGTCTCACTATGTACATCAGGTTGGCCTTAAACTCCCAGTGAGCTTCCTGCTACAACCTCCTGAGTACTAGGATTACAGGTATGCACCATCATGCCTAGCCCCCACCCCCTAAAATTTTTTAAAGACATGGTTTCACTGTGTAATCCAGGCTGGTCTTAAACTCACTATGTGGCCCAGGCTGGCTTTGAACTCACAGCAGCCCTCTTGCCTCAGCCTCTCAAATGCTGGGATTATAGGTGTGTGCCATCATGCCTGACTTCCCTGACTACTTTTTAAAAGCTCAGCTGTGCACTATACCTGATACAAACTGAGGACTCCTTCAATGTTAGGTGATAATGCTGAGACTACTCCACTACATGATTATGAAGCTGAGGGTTCACAGTAGTAGGGATGGTGGCAGCTACCAATGACAGGTGTCCCATCCTTTAGTTCCTCTATGAGCTGAGACTCTCCTCACCTGGAGGCAGCCAGGATGAACAATCTCATTGCAGATACAGCATTCCATGAGTTTCTTCTCAAAGTCCTGTGTCTCTTCATTCTGATCTACCTCTCCACAGAGGGAACATGTGACTGAGTGAGGCAGTCTGGGCTACAAAAGGAAAAAGACAGAGACTAAGAGAATAAATTTAAACCTTTATCACTTCAGTTCCCTTTAAAAAGAGATTTGGTTCTTATAATTCTCTAGCAAGTATGTGGGGAGCACTGTGTAGGTTAGAGAGAAGATGGGGTTTTGGTTAGGAAAAAAAATGGGAAAGATGAAGGGATTCAACTGCCTAGGAATCAGAAACCAAGACTCTTTCCTTTGAGTTGACTTGTTCTTAGGCTCCCAAGTTCTTCTAGTCCACTTTAAAAAGGGATGGAAGGCAAATGACTTGCCCTTGAAATATTAATCTCTTGTTTAAAAACTAGGTAAGGGCAAAAGATTAGATTATTTTTAGTACTAGATACTTTCTGAATCCAAGGAGAGGACAAAATGAAGAATGTCAAAGTATAACTTAGCTCTGCAGTCTCTGGTTCTATACCACTTGTCTTCTAGTCCCTCTGGCACCAATGCCCCTCCCCCAACATCTTTACCCAGCAGATCACTCACTGCCAAGCATTGTCGGAGGACACAGGACTGTTTCATGCGTCCAGGTCCCCCAAACTTCTTCATGTCCCTGCAGTAGTGGCAAACACCGCACTCTCCTTGCACACAGGCTTTGCATTTCCTACAGCGCACTCGTCTTCGCCTGGCTCCTGACACAATGGGGGAGGCAGCTGCTGGCCTCACAGGTGTTAACCTTGGAGCTGGTTTCATAGTGTGAGGCTTTGTGATAGGGATGGTCGGAACCCGCACCTTTGGCCTGGTGGGGAATTTAAGCTAGAAAGAGAAAGCAGTGAGGTCAACCATATCAAATTGCTTTAAGACTGCAGACAGTAGAAGATTACATGGCAGCATACCTAGCTCAGAACTCTGTGGGCAAATCTGCTCACTGCCTGTTTTCATAAATACATTTTACTAGAACAAAGCCATGCTCATTTATGTATCGTGTATGGCTGCATACATGCTACAATGGTAGAACTGAGAGAAGCCATGGTTGTGTAGCATACCAAAGCTAAAGTATTTACCATTTTGATCTCCACAGAAAAATGTGCCAGGCACTGTCCTACCCTTTTGATCTACTGTTTCAGCCACATTCATTTCATTTTGTAGAACTGTAAGATTTGTCCATCCCTGAAGATTTCTGGGTAAGTGCCATGTACTTGAGTCACCCCAAGGCCCTCCCTCTATTATTTCCTTATACTGACTATACACAATATGCTCCAAAATAAATAGGACAGCAAACTACTCAAGGGTTAAAATTCTTTACCACTCAGAATCCCAGGAAACAAGCTGGTACACAGCAGATACTCCAATTAACATTTAGGTATGGAATAGATTTCTCAGATACATGTTTATAATTTAAGCACTTGCATTTACCTTGCTAATGACCTTGTCAAGGACAAGAATTACATCTTTAATTTCCTACCATATCTTAAAGACTTTTCTGACAGAAAATACTCAATAGCCAAAAATGACTAGACTGTTCTGAGGCAGTCCTATGTGGCCAAGTGGGACGTGCCACCTACAAAAGAGTAAGAGGTCCTATTCTGTCTAACCACCCATGGAATGTGCTGGCTTTGCAAACACCAGCAAGGAAATACCAAAGTATGGTCTAATTTATCTACTAAACTCATGGCCAGGATCAGAATGCTATCATTTATTTAACATAACCATGAAAGGACAATAAACTAAAAATTCATAGGGAGCATTAAGATTCATACATTAGCAGATAGTAATTCTTTTCTTCTCCTTTCAATTCTATACTGAAAAGTCCCAATTAAAGGCAACACTGAGAGTATGGTCCCATTATAATAAAGAAAAACTCTTGGGCTGGGGGGTTAGCCCCACAAGCATGAGGTCATGAGTTCAATCCCTAGTACAAAAAAAAAAAAAAAAAAAAAAAGGAAAGAAAAACTCTCATCTTTTAAATATATACTTAATTGCTTTTAAATCACATTTGTGAAGATAACTGAGTCATTGGGTCAGAAGCATAGGAGCTGATCACTTTGGTCACAAATGCACACTTGGCATCTGAATCTAGAGGGAGGCCTTGCAATTTGAGAATTCTGTTAAGACAGTCACCTCCAAAAATAGCCAATTACCTTGACCTAAGAGTCAGGACAAAACTGAGTAATGATTTTCTGTCAGTTTGTATTAACGTACCAAAATCTGTATAGTTGTTCTTTTCTTCCTGGAATAGTAATGATCATCTAGCAAGAGGCTTACACAGGCTGAAGATCAAGCAGAAGAGTTTCTTACCTTATCCCTTTTTGGCCACTGTACTATAGGGACTCCAGTGAGAGCTAACTTGGGGTCACTATTGGCAAGCTCCTCCAACAAAACCTGAGGGTTGGAAAGAAGGAAAAGGCAACACATGATAAACACAGTGCCAACTACTCCCAGCAGTAGCCAACCACTCAGCCTCGGAGCCCTCAAAAGCACCAAGGGAAAGAACAGGCTAGCAGCTGTCTTCAGACTTAAAATAAGGAAATCAAGGATGAAAGAGAGAACTCAGACTACTACAGTACTATCAAGACTTCAAACTTACCTTTGCACCTAACTCTTTACGTATGTAGTCTGACTAACATTTACACAACCAGCTACTGTGGCAACAAAGCATTACTTATCATGTAGTTCTACATATGACAGTAAAACTTAATATTGTCTCTTCAAGTGCTGCCTTCATTTTGTAGAGTGGAGCAACACTGCATCAAAGTGACTCGCTAACACTGAAAAACATGAGTAGCAGAGCTTTAATTTTGACACAGAATACTGTTTTTCTTTTCTTTGGGGTGGGGGGGGAGGGTATAGTACTGGGAATTAAACTAAGGACCTTATGCTTGCCACGCAGGTGCTCCTGCCATTAAGCTACATACATCCCTGGCCCAAAATTCTGTTTTTTTAAGGCTGCTTACAGAATCTCAATCTCTCTCTGTCACACACACACACACACACACACACACACACACACACACACAGTCAGTTATCTGCCTTTATTCTTATTAATGGAGCAAGTACAGTCTTAGTGGTAAGGACAATACTTCTTATGGGTTTAATCAAATTTCAGTGACTTAGGAATGACACTATAGTAAGAAACTGCCACTTAAGTTAATCACACTGGCTGTTATTTTGAGACAAATCTTTCATGTTTTCCACAGAAATTTACAAAGCCTAAACCTTCTCAAAGAATGAAAGTCTCCTTTCTCTGACCTCAGGAGCCCTAAAGCAACACCACAGCAAAAAAAATGCAAATCTGGGGACAAGTTATATTTGGCTTATGTGTACAGGATAGGAACTGTTTCAGCAAAGACTAAACTTTGACCTAGACAGGTTGGCATGCCTGTGGCTTCAGGACTTTTAATTATTTTTCTCTTAATTATTTTTATCCTTAACTTAAGGATCATGTTCCAAATCCCAGAGTTAGACTCAAAAAAAAAAAAAAAAACCCTGCAACATCCCAAGAAGCTCCCCTATGAAGATCCCCCTTTACCAAGTTTCTAGATGCCTCACACCTTCCCCCAAACTGCTCTCATCTACAGTCATTTTATTTACTTCAAGTTGCTATGGCATCCTATTCTGGAGCCTCCTGTTAGCACCATACTGTGCAAGGGTGAAGAGGCGGGGTGTGGTGCCACGTGGGACAAGGCTCTGGTTAGGGTTTCTAATCTCCCCAAGGTGAAAAATTTGGGTCCATTAAAAATGTGTGCTAGGGAGTGCACTGCTCCCCTCCCCCATGTCACACTACTGAAGAGTAGGACTCTGCCCATTTCCTTTGCCGGAGAGAACTAAGCTGTCCACAAACAGGGACTTTCCACTTTTAGCAAAACAAACTGCATCGAAAGATCTGCGATTGTTTAAAAGAGTAGAAAAGGAACTTAACTGTTCACCAAAAGCAGTCTAATTTACCTGTAAGACTTTTGCGGGTGCCACAGGGAAGGGTAGGCGGAGAAACTGTGTTGGTGGCGTGGGGGGGGGCAGCTGTTCACACATACATGGCTGTTACTGGGGTATGTGTGGGTGTGGAGGGAAATGCAGATTTCCTTCCAAGCCTTATTTCGCTGGGGCCATTCAACCAAGCACGCCCTGCTTTCATCAAAAAAGGCAGACTCCAGCTGAGGCCCTACAAGAAACCATATAAAGAAGCCACCACCCCTCACCAGAGGGGCTTGGGATAGGGGAGGGGGGGATGGAGTGCGGAAAGGCTGACTCCTATCTAGGTTCCAGACATTCAGGAAAACATTCAAATACAGGCCCACACCCCACAGATCAGAGGAAGAGAAAGAGAACAGAAAGATCTGGGTAGAAGGGAAAGCACTCCAAAAAGCAACGTGACCCAATTCCAAAGCATATCTCACCCAGGAGGAAACAAGTGCAACGATGGCTCAGGCAACACCACCAAGTAACATAAGCATTGTCCTAGACTTGCCTGTCAGGCAGCTCTTCTGCCTGTTTGCTGAGACAAAGTCCCTACAGTAATACACACCCCAAACCAGAATGGATTTGCCAACTGATCGCCTGACCTTGCGTTTCTCGTCGCTCTGGAGCTGCCGAGGCTCTTGGGTGAAGTTTCCCCACGGTCTTTGTTTTGTTTTCTGTGTTGGAAGTTGTGCGGAAGAAGTTTGGTTTTCTGCCTCTAGGAAAATCCCGATTTACTCGACAATCCTGAAATCTCCCAGGGCACATAAGGCAGGGCAGTCGGCTCTAACCCTTCGGCTACCCAGAGAGAGCAGCATGCAGGGCTCTAAGCTCCTTCTCAAGCCCTTCAGCTCAGCCGTGGCTTCCTGTGCCTGTGAACAATGCTGCTGCGTCACCCACATGCAGCTCCCAGAAATGCTTTGCAACGGAAGATGGCAGGAGGGGGAGCTGAGCTCGAGTGAGCTAGCCAGGCAGAGGGCCCGGCCGTTCTGCTGCAGCACTGAGAGAGGGTGTGTTCAGTCGTAGCTTTTCTCCTCGTCATTGGAGGAGGCACTGCCAGGAGGGAGTGTGGCCCGCCCTGTCTCCCTCCCACCACCACCGCAACAGGAGAACTCTGGGCCAGCCCCTAAGGGCTCCCGGTGGCTGACTTCAGAAGGCGCCAGCAGAAGGGAAAGCTTTAACCCATTCTGCTTAGGAACCATGGCCCACATTTGTCCTTGTCTCAGTCCACACCCTTCCCTTCAGGGTTACTTCTTATTGTGTCAGATCTGTCTTGCTGACGGCATGCTGCGTGTGTACTCTAACTCTCTCTCTGTTTCTCTCTCTTTCTCAGCATATACCTCAGACTGCCTCACTGGCCACTGAGAAGAAACCAAAAGCAGGCTGACCTCCTCCTGAGTTACCATCTCCTTCTGTCTTTTTACTTTGCTTGCTTTGGATCATGTGGCTTCCAGTCCACGATCCAGAACTAGCATGTTTTCCTATTTAAAAAAATACTTTAGAAGTAACATATTTCAGCCAATACTGAATACTCAATAAAATATGGCAGTTTCCCACCAACTACATCTCCAACATATGCCTTTTCTTGTTCCCACTAGAAACCATCAACGTTCTAGAAATGTCTATGCAGCAATCTATTAGCAGTTCCATCATGATCAACTCAAACAAATGAGGCACAACCTAAGATCAAAGAATTTTGCCCTCCTTACTCTAACCAAGGCCCAGGAACCAATTCCATCCGCCTCCTCTGTCCATCAGAATGCTCCATCTCAGGATATCACTCCCAGAATATGACTCTGCTCTACTGAGGAGTGAACCTGGGCCTCCCAAACTCTAAGCTGGTATTCTACCACTGAGCAACATGACAGCTCCTGCCCTCATTCTTGACAGTCCCTCAGGAAACAGCCAGCCCTGCACACTAGTAGACCTGGATGCCATTTGCTGACAGCCATTTGACCAACATGTGTTGCCTACAATTCCACACATTCAGGTCTTGGGCAAGGTAAAGTTCAGACCACCCACTCTCTTTGGGCTATAGGAGAAAAGGGAAGACTCAGTTTCCAGAGATCTACATGCACTGTATATATCGACACTAAGGACAAACTGGGCAGGAACAGAAGCCTACACAGCAGTAGCTTGGATCCACGTTTAAGTAATTTTTAGATTCTCACAGAATTAAAACTTGTTTGCGAAATTACTAGTACTTCTTTGACATAAACATCTAGCTGTCACTACTGAAGCCTTCTTATTCCCAGTGTAGTTGTTTCAATAAATTTCTAGAATTCAGTGGCTCAATAGGCTTTTTGAGGTCTGTGGCTTTACTGTTATAGATCTGTATTTTTGTCCATATATTGAGAGCTCCATTTTTTTTTTCTTTTTAACTGGGTAAAATGGAATTTTTATTCTCACTTTGTTTGAAGCATTTCCACACTGTTTTCCATAGTGGCTGTACTGGTTTACATTCCACCAACAATGTAGAATGGTTCCTTCCCTCTCCCAGTCTCTCCAGCATTATTATTTGATTTCTTGATGATGGCTGTTTTTCTGGGTAAGGTGGAATCTCAGTGATTTTTTTTTTTTTTTTTTGAGACAGGATCTTGCTATGCAGTTCAGGCTGGCCTTGAGCTCACTTTGTAGCCCAGGCTAGTCTCGAACTTGCAACAATCCACCTATCTCAGCCTCCTAACTGCTGGGATTACAGGCATGTGTCACCATGCTTTCACTCTGCTTTGTTTTTTTGGAGACAGGGTCTCACTGTGTAGCTTAGGGTGGCCTTGAACTCACTATATAGCCTGGGCCAGCCTCAAACTCACATGATACTCCTGTTGCAGCCTCCCACGTGCCATCATGCCCAACTGGAATTTCAGTGTTGACAATTTCATTTTTCATCAAAAGAGAAACAAAACAATATAGTCCAATTAAAAAAAATACTTCTGATTCCCTATTTTGCCTGTTTAAACACACACAGACACAGACACAGACACAGACACAAACACATACCTCCCCTCCTCCCTTTTTTTCTTACTCCCTCCCCACTGTCTTCCTTTTTCTTTTCCAGTACTGGGGACTAAACCCAGGCTGGTCACTGACCTACTCTACCAGCCCTTGAGATAGGGTGTCACTAAATTGCCCAGGCTAGGCTTGAGTTTGCAAGTCTCTTGCTTCAGGCTCCCAGGGTACTGGGATTATAAGCATGCACCAATCACCTGGCCTGGTTCCTTCCTTCCTAATTTGATGTCTTGCTCTGTTGCCTGGCTGGCATTAAACTCCTGGGCTCAAGCAATTTTCCTGTCTTCAGTCTTGATCTCTACATAGTAGCTGGCCTATACTGTAGGTTTGCATGTTAATTTTTACAGCAATTTACCAAGGAAGGAGGGACTTTTGTGTCTTAGATTGATGCTTTTGTCTTAGATTGATGCTTTTGGTTGTTTATGTGGTCATCCTAACCCTAAGTCTCTTCCTTATACTTTAAGACATAGAGACCCAGTGCAGTTTATTTTGTTTGAAAAGATTTTCTTTATAATGATCTGGTGCTATTAAGAGGTCTTGGAAAATGCAATTATTTTGGTCCACAGTACTATTCTAACCTGGAGAGATGATAAAATATAAATACTTAAGAAAGACATATCACTCTGAAACACTTCTAGAGGCTGCCAGGAAAGGATGAAATCATACAGGGCACTAGGAAAACCCCTCTAAGTAAGTTTCCAAATTATAAATTAGACAAGGCCCTATTTTCTTCTCCTATTCATTCAGAATAGGCAGCAAAGATAAGAAATAGTAAGAATATACACAGTGTAAGAATGTAATACAAATATTTTAAAGCCTTGTGTCTAGTAAATGAATTCAGATTTTAAAAGTTTATATTCGGTAAGAATGTTAATTACTAAAAATATTGTTAAAAGTAAAGAAAAATACTGTTAATTAAAAGTAAAGAAGTAAAGTTTTCACTGTACAGATTGATTTAAAAAAAAAAAAAAGCAAGCATGGTGGTGCATGCCCATAAGCCCAGCACTTGGGAATCTGAGGCAAAGGGATCGTTGCAGATGAGACCAGCCTAGGCTACAAAGTGAGCTCAAGGCCAGCTTGAACTACATAGTGATACCCTGTCTCAAAAAGACCAAACAAACAAACAAACAAATAAATAAATAAATACCGAGTTTGGGGTGCATCCATTAAGAATTCCTTGCAATGTATCAACACACAGACTTTTCTGTTTACATTAATAGTGCTGTTATATAGTCATTCCTCATTTAAGGACCAAATTACTGTCTTATGACTATGTTTTTAAATGAATTTTTTGCTAAATGAGGAACTGTATATAGTATGCACATTATAATAATCAGAACAAAAAAATGGTCAAAAGAAACTCCAACTTGATGACTCTGCTTTTATTTGGATAACTCTTACATGGAGTACTGTAATGTAGAACATAAAACTATAGTACTATACAGAACAATCAGCAAAAATTACAGTACTGTATAAATACGGAAAAAAGATATTGATGATGTATAAACAAGAGGTACACGCAGAACTGTGAAAAAAAAAAATAACCAAAAACTGGGTTGTAAGTCCAAACAGCATGCCTTGGTCATAAGTCTGAATAATAGTTAAATAGATTGGTTGTTAAATGAAGAATATCTATATATTCTTCCATGTCTGCCTTTTTATTGAATGTATGTGAAGGCTATAACCTGGAGAGAACTCTTTTGCTTTTAGCAAACATTCTCAAAAGTTAAGATTACCCACACTTTTCTGAAACAGAACCTTACTCAGCCTGATTCATTTTTACCAGTCAGTTAACATGTTTTAGTCCCATATTTTAAATTTATTCTCCTTTCAATTCTATCATTCTTTTTTCAATATTGTAGAACTTAACATTTTAGAATATTCAGAGTCCTTGTATCATCACACGAAATTGGACTTTTCTTCCACAGAATATGAAATTGTAGGTATCTTGTATCATTACTTTTCTTCTCATTTCTTCTACTAGTTATTTCTGGGAACCAGGATTTTTTTTTTTTTTACATCCAAAAATCTTTTTGTTTTTGAGACAAGATATCACTATGTAATCCAGGCTGGCTCTGAACTCTCTGTGTAGCCCAAACTGGCCCCAAATTCACAGTAATTCTCTCCCTCTGCCTCCCAAATGCTGAGGTTACAGGTATGTGCCATAACGCCTGGCTCTAACCTCTTTAATAACAGAGTAAGATCCTGGGTTAGTTAGCCTTGGCTCACCTGTCGCCCTCTGGTGTATTTGAACATTCAGCCTTTGGAGCAAAGATAGGTTTTGGTATGGCTGTGCAGGATTCTGGGGCCTTGTGCAAATGTTAGTACCACCTCTTGGCCTTTGTGTGGACCAGAAAGCAGAACGCCTTGGCTCTTGGGGGAGTACAGGGCCAGCCGGTCAAAGGTGAGGAGGATCTTATTATCCCTAGCCTTGAATATATGGCTGCTGGCCTGGCTGCTCAAACACAAGGAACAAACCTTCAATTTGGCCACCTCCTGGACCTGCATGTTATCTAATATTGTCCTCATGACCACAGCAGTTTTATTTTCCAAGTCAGGAAACTTCATCTTCTGGATCATCCAGGAAAGGGACCTATTTGGCAGATTAGAGCAACTCATGAACAGCCCCTTCAGCACAATCTGGTTAAAGGTGAAATTGGTTCATCTAGCCAGAAACCTGAATAGCTTGACCAAAAGCCTCAGGTAGATGTCTTGGCTCTAGGGTTCCTTGCACCAGACCTTTTGGGCCTTCTTGTGGCAGACACTAACTCCCAGGATGCTCGGTCAAGCCCAGCCAGAGAAATTTTATTCATTCACTCACTCACTTTTTGGTTTTCTTTTCTTTCTTCTCCCCCCCCGCCCCACAGAGTCTGACTATGTAGTACAGGCTGGCCTCAAACTCATGGTGATTCTCCCACCTCAGCCTCCAGAGTGCTGGAATTATAGGCATGTGCCACCACACACACCAGACCAGCCACAGAGCTTTTAAAAGGAAACAATTCCTCTTTTTGCGTGAAGAGTAAACTTTGTTTACTTTTGTTCCCAACTGCAGTGATTGAACATCTACCCCACTCATTGCTTTTTCTTTTCTGTGATGCTCAGATTCTCAAGGTATTGAAATTCTAAACACTCTACTGTAATCTCTCACTAAACATAACTTCAAATATAAGAATAATTAACTTATTTGACTGTAAATGAAACTACCTGTAGATAAGAAATCTAAATCTAGTATCTTCTGACACTGGCTATTTTGTTTTGGTGGTATTGAGGACTGAACCCAGAGTTCTTGCCCTGAATAGCTCCCCACTCCACTTTTTGAGACAGGGTCTTTCGAAGCAGCAAAGTTGCGCAGACTGGGCTCAAACAGGATCTTTCTGCCTCAGCCTCTTAGAGTGCCAGGATGAAAAGTCTGGTACTACATGCAGCTTCTAATTTTATTTAATTACTCCAATGACTTTACTTAAGGGGAGTCTGTCTATTTCAATTGTATTTCAGTTAGGACTGTTGATCTTGTATGACTGATTAATGGAGTATAATATGACTTTCTACAACTGGATTCAATGACATCAAACCTATCTACAGCCATCCACCTTAGAATATCAAAAGATATTCTTTCTCATGAATTAAAAATACAGACCCAAATTTTAAAAATTTGTGATACAATCTTAGAAATCTTTCTTCATAGGGTTCTAAAGACAATAATAGAAGTTAAAAAGTCTCAAAGTCATAATTTGTTTCCCATATATATTCATGATGGAATAGCCATATACAGAGAGATTTATATAGAAAAGAAGCATCTAGATATTCCTTATTCCCTTCTAAGTCTCGTGCAATGGTAGATGGGACCTCTGGAGTCTCACTGGACTATGCAGGTTTATAGATGACTTGCTATTAGGAGGTGTATCTGGATGGAACAGAGAGGTTACTGAGTGTATCTTCCTTCTCAGCTAGTTTCTGCTTCCTGTCTGCCATGCTATTTTCTCCATGTTACTACACCCCTCTGCCATGCTGTCCTGCCTTGGGGTTGGCCAACTATGAACTGAAACTTCTATAAACTGTGGGCCAAAACAAACCTCTTTTCCTGTAGGTATCAGGTATTGTGCCTTAGCAATAAGAAAGTGACCGCAACAATGTTACACTTGACTAAACACTCAAGATTATACAATTATTTAAATCCTATCACAATAGAAAAAACTCAAATGTTCTTTGTTCATTCAAGGGTATGGAGTGAGTTTGGTACCTAACTTGTGAGTCTAGAAAAGCATGGCTAAATTTCTTTTGTTAAACACTAAACGTGGAAATGGGACTACATTAACCTGAAATGATGTAATTTCCTCCTTTAAATAAAAGCTGCAATGATACCACCTGCCTCTTCTAAAGCAAACATTATAAAACTAAACTTTACCACCAACTGCTCAGCTTCTACTGCTACTAAAGAGGATCAGTCTCACCAAGTTACTACCCTTAGTTTCTGTAACTGTTTGCTTTTTTACTGATGAATGAACATATTATATGTAATTTAAATGTCAACTGTAGGGCCAGGAGTTTAGCTTAGCGGCATTAAGCACCTGCCCTGGCAAGCATGAGGTGAGTTCAATCCCTGGTACAAAAAAAAAAAAAAAAAGGTCAACTGTAAAAAAAAAACAAAAACAAAAAAGATGCCCCATTTCAGTCTTGGAATTGTTTCTTGAGATGACAAAAGCTGGGGAACATCACAGCTGGTTATATGGTGCCAGGCATAGTGGCACATGCCTATAAATCCAGCACTTGGGAGTCTGAGGCCAGCCTGGGTTACACAGTCTGATCAAGACTAGCCTGAGCTACATAGCAACATCCTGTCTCAACAAAACAAACAAAACTTGAATCAAGAATCAGGGATAGGAAAGACATACTATGAGACATTTAGTCCATTTTTATTGGGGGTCACAGAATTATTCTCTGTAAGTTCTTTATGCCCTAAAATAATCTATGTGGCAATTTAAAAAATATTTATTATGAACTCTGGTCTAGATTTTGAATACACATACCCAAGATATAGTTCCAGACCCCGATTTAAAAAGGAAACTGTAGGCTATAGGTGTAGCTCAGTGGTAGACAGTTTGTCTAGCATGCAAAAGACCCTTAAGAAGGCTGGGCTGAAATAAGGAAGAAAGGGGAAGGGGAAGAGAGAGGGAGAAGGGGGAAGAGGAAAGAAGAAAAGTGAGAAGGAAGAGTGACAGAAAGAAGAGAAAGAGGAGAGAAAAAGAAATAGATACATAGATCAAATACATTTATAAGACATAATTTTAGAAATCTTTCTTCATAGGGTCCTTAAAAGACTGAAGAGAAGGAGGAAGGGAAAACCAAAAAGAAAATAATGCTGGGTACAGGGACACATTATTTATAATCCAAGCTACTTAGAAGAGTGAGGAAGTGAGGCAGCAGGATAGACTAAGCTCAGGAGTTCAAGGTGAGCAAGATATCAGAGAGGAGGAGGGGGGTGAAGACAGAGACATAGCAAGATCCCAGACAAGAGGAAAGGAAGACAGGAGAGGGGGATGGACAGACACAGAGCAAGATCCCAGAGAGAGATGGGATAGGGGTAAGAGATGATGGGACACAGACACAAGAGGAAGAAGGAGGGCAAGAGATTTTTTTCCAGTTTAGAGAACTCAAATCAGGATCTCATAAAAATAAGCTCATTTCTTCTAGCCTAATGTATGAGGGGTAGGCAAAGTGTTAATTTTTTTTTTAACTTATGTTGGAAGACCTTAAAAAACAAGAAAAATATATAATATGATGAAACTTGATTAAAAATCATAGTCAGGATTATGCTTAAAATGACACTTCTTTTGGAAGTTGTCCTGATGTATTTGTTTTAATATTACTGCAACTAAAGATGTTATATCTACTCAACATACAGAGTATAAAACAATTTTCTTTTCTCTCAATCTGCTCAGGATGAGACTATTAACTTCTCTTTTGTTTCACAACAGGTCTCTTTATCAGAAGACAACATAAGCTTAATGTACATATTTTCTCAGGCTCACCTTTATTTCAGTGGTCTGCTTGTATTCTGTGTTTTAAGGACTGAATTTAAATCCTCATTGAACACACAAAATGCAGTTATTTTTAAATAGGAACCTAACTTCACTGTAGGATTCAACACACTGAGCAGCACTAAAAAACACATGTACTTATTCACTTCTCTGCAGCTGAACCAGAGATTATACTAAATTCCTGTACTTTCTACCTTTAAAATTAGAAACTGATTGCTTTAGCCAGATTAACAGTTGCTTACCTTTACATCAGCAATAAGAGCATCTTCATCTTCTATCCCTGTGGGAACACACTTCTTGTGCAGTGGCAGAGACTCCAACTTATCTACAAGGCAGCGAAGGCCTTCAAGTTCAAAATGGGTCAGATGCACTTGCCTGTCCTTTCGGGGGCTACACTGGGGATCCCACACTTGGCCATTATGGGACCCCCTGCTAGAATCAGAGGATGAGTCCCCAGACAAAGTTTTCTTCAGACTTGGAAGACTTCGGCAGGTTTTTCCCAGGCCATCATAATCCAAGTTGACCCCATTGGCTACAGGGCTGGTAAGGACAGAACGCCTACTGCTCAAGCGTCGGGGTTCTCGGTCTACTCCTTCCTCATCCCCATTTCCAGACTCCAATCCATTTAACTCCAGATCTACCAACACAAAGGAAAAATGAAGACAGACCATGTCACTTAGCCATGCACACAACAAGAGATGTAAGTGGCATGGGAAGGGGCAAAGTTCTCATATTTAAACACCATCTCTCCTTATTCCAACCATTTGTCCACTGTTGAAAATCATGGTAACACGTAGATCTTGCTCTAGTAGGACAACTGAGGAAATGATCAATTGCATTTCTAACAAGTTGGGAAGAATCCTGTCTTTGTGTACTAGCAATAAGTTATCCATGAAAGAGGCTACAAATTACTTTCAAATTTAAACTTAAATTTGGGATTATAATTTCATTATCTTCTAAAAGAACAGACGATATGAAGTACATAAAATTAAGCTTTGGCCAGTTCAAATCCCAGCAACATGGAGAGCAGAACAAAGTGAGTATTTTTTGAAAAGAAAATTTAAATATTACCACAGTGATAATGTTTACTAGTCCTATAACACATCTGTACTAATAATTTAGAAAATGCATGATGTTTTAAGTAAGTCATGCCTTATCCCTCTGCTCTGGAATAACAACTGAACAGTGTACTGTATTTTCTTTCCACCTTTTTTTATGTGTATGTATATATGGCAGGGGGTGGGGGGTGACTGGGGATTTATCTCCTTCACACTGGGCTATTTTTTGCTTTGAGACAAGGTCTCTCAAAGTCACTAATTTGTCTGGCTTGAACTCATAATCCTGTTTTGTTTGTTTTATACAAGGTCTCACTATGTAAGTCAGAGTAGCTTGGAACTCACAGTGATCCTTCTGCCTCAGCCTCCCATGTGCTGGGATTATAGGTATATACCACCATGCCCAACTCAATTAGATACACTTTTTTTTTTTTAAGAGATATACTTTAAAACAAGATTGGATCATACTGTATATACAATTCTGTATTTTGGTTTCATATGTTAGGTTAGCTTTTTCAATTTTCAAATGAGATTATAAACTATGAGCAAAGTTATACAGTTAGAAGAAAATGCTAAAGCAAAAGGTATCTTCCTTGGATTGAAGATTCCAAAGAAACCTGTGATCAGAGCATATTACAGTATTGGCTTTTTGCCAATGTGAAACACGGAAAAGTCTGAAAATGTATACTGAAACTACCATATTATCCAGTAAAATAGTTCTCTGATAGATGTTGGGGAAATGTTAAAAGTACAAAGGTTAAGAGAATAGATTTTAGAGTCTGACCAGTGTGATTCAACTTGTGGCTTACCTACTTATTAACTATAAGATTTTGGGCAAGTTTTGAAATCTTTTCAATCTTACTGTTCCCATCTGTAACATGGATATAATTATACTTACATCACAGGTAGTAATAAAAATTTAACATATGTAAACTATTTAGTATAGTGTCTGGACAAGTTTGTTTTATTTTGTGTGAAGCAGGTACTTGCTATGCTAGTCTAGCCTTGAGCTCACTACATAGCCCAGGTCAGCCTTAAATGCACCCGTAATTCTAGCACTTTGGGAGGCTAAGGCAGGAGAATCACGAATTTGAGACCAGTCTGGGCACTTTAGTGATTAAGTGCACCCTGTTTCAAAATAAACACATGAAAAAAAGTGCTGGGAATACAAGTCAGAGTGAAGACTCTGGAGTTGATCCCCAGTACTACACACACACACACACACACACACACACACACACACACACACACACACAAATACATAAATTGAAACACAAAATATTAGACAGTTTATGTAGGCAGAACACTTACCCATGCTGAGAGATTCTTTCTGAAATTCCTTAGTTAGGTGGGAACGGTTGGTTATACAGTATACATAGCGCTCCAACACATACCAACACATCTCATAGTAGAATGGATAGCGGAACTTATTTGGAACCTATATAAAGACAGAATGAAAAGGTGATGACACTTTTCAAGGAAAGATAGACACACTGTCTAACTCAGCAAAAAGTACTGTTGGTCAATCTGCAAACTCAAGTTGGCATTTAAAGCATGAACTTGAGTCCATCCATCAACTTAGAAAATACTGGCCTTTGAAAATAACCATTATAGACAAAAGGTATTTGGGGTGACCAATCAGAACTACCAAGAAGCTGTCTTGTTTCAATGGGCAAGTATCAAAAAGAAATTTTTGGGTTTTAGGATAGAGGGTAAGATTCTAGAGTTGGACACAATATATTTCTTTTGTTTGTTTCTCTGTTTGTTTTTGGAGATAGGGTCTCACTTTGTAGTGCAGGTTTCTCTCAAACTTACTTAAGGGATCCTCCTGCTTCAAACTCCTGAGTGCTGAGACTACAGGCATGTGCTAATGCCTGGCTTAGACACAATATACCTGAGAAAACTTTTTTTTACTGCAGAGCAGGAGAAGCATGTATTTTCCATATTCAATCCCAATTAGCTTTCTAATCCAAAACAGCCAGACCCTGAATTGGAGGCTTTTACATGGTTATAATTTTAAACAAACAGGAAAGGCTTCTCTTCCCTTACTTAAAAGTCAGGTTAGTTTATTTCTGGTAAAGTGAAGCATGGGTGGCAGGTAAAAACTAAGATGTATTTGGTCCCCCAAGTCAAATATAACGCTTCTCCTCTAGCCTTCAAAGAGCATTAACATTTTTCTTGGGAGCTGAGGCAGCACCTGAGCCCAGGACTTCAGGGCTTGATTGGACAACCTCATCTCAAAGGAAATTTTTTTTAACTTGGAGCTCATCAGACTGTATTAAAAATAATCATAATACTATATATCCAACTTGTATGTATGTATGTATGTATATGTGTGTGTGTGTGTGTATATATATATATATATATATATATATATATATATATATATTTTTTTTTTTTTTTTTGTTTTTTTGTTTTTTTGTTTTTTGGTGTGTGTGTGTGTGCTAGGGATCGAACTCATGACCTCACGTTTGCCAAGCAGGCACTTACACTGCTGAACTAACCCCCCGGTCGCTCATAATACATTTTATATATGCTACCAAATACCACAGAACATATCTAATCTCTGAGAATAAGATAGAATCGGGGGGGGGGGCGCTTTTGAAAGTACTCATTACAAGTCAGAAATGGCAGCATGCATCCCTAGGACCAGCTATTCAGGTGGCTGAGAAAGGAGGGAGGATGATCACTTGAACCCAAATTTATTTTGTTTTTGGTTCTGGAAACTGAGCCTAGGGAGCTTCGCTTGGAGGTATATCCCCCATCCTCATCCCCATGCTGTGAAATGGTATCACTAACTTGCCCAGGTTGGGTTTGAGCTTGCAATCCTCTTGTCTTGGCCCCACAGTGTGCTGGGATTATAGGTAATCAAGCATTCGAGGCCAGCACGGGCACCATGGCAAGACATCATACCAAAACAAGGAAAAAGATTTTTTTTCATTAAATGAAACTTTTGAAGCTTTAAGACAGTAATTTTCAGCTGGGATGGTAATCCCAGCACTTGGGAGGCTGAGGCAGGAAGATCGTTTTGAGTTCAAGATCAACCTAGGCTACAAAGACAAAAATGAGTACTTTTTAACATTCAAGTTTAAATAGTAAGTTTCTATACTGGTCTGGTAGGTAAAAGTAACTAAAACATTGACTTTTACAATTTGCTTTGTATTTCTTTCATAAAGCATTGTGGTTAAACACACTGCCATTAATATTCCTCGAAATACTCCCCACTTTTCTTCAAATACACTTATCCCATCATTCTTGACACCTTCTAAAGTGGTTTTGGAAGTTCTCCCTTTTGTGAGTGTCTTTAGTTGCACTATATGGCTGCTCCAATGTCCTGAATTCAACATATTTAACTTTCATGGTCATTTTGACTTTGAGGAAGAACCAAAGTTGCATAGCACCAGATCCAATGAATAAGGTAGATGAGGATACATCATGCTTTTATGAGCTTGCCTTTCTGTTGGATGGCAACAGCAGCAGCATTCACCCATGTATTTTTGATCATACTTTGTAAAGATGCTCACAAAAGAGGGCTTCTAGAACATCGTATTTTACTTCAGAAAATATGATGGGGATAAGTGGATGATGGAATAAGTGTGTCTGAAGAAAGAGGAAGTACTTTTTTGGGAGAGGATTAATAGCAATGTGTCTTTTACTATATGAATTATATAAAATACTCATTGTATATTTTGATTATACCTAGTATATAGAGGATCTAATGAAATTAGATAATGATTATATTTTTCCTATGTACCTAGAAACAGAGAATTCCTTATTTGAAATGAAAGCTGCCACTTTAAAAGATACGGTTAGATATGGAAAACAGACATTTTGGAATAAAGTCTAAGAATTATATCAAGATTAATTTCTACCAGTTTAACAACTTACAGGGAATTTTTCACAAAAAGAAAGGTGCTCAATTAACTTACCCTACTAAGTAATATATTTTCTTTTTCTTTCCTGAAACCAAAACAACTAAGCCTGGAGTATAGCAGTCATACTGAACCATAAAAAAGGGAATAAATTCTAACACTGATCTTCAGAGCAACTCTTGCAATAGGTGGGTTAGTATTACTTCTTCAGACTCATTAAACTATTTACAATCTATTGTAGTTTCATTACTTTTAACAAATAAGTAGAAGTTCACATTTATAAAAATTATTTTAAAACACTGTTTCCCCTTAATACTATGAGATAGGGTTAAACAGCTGCAGCAGATATTTTATAGCCCATAAAGCTGAGAATCTTTACTATCCGGGTCTTTACAGAAAGTTTGGCAGGGTGTGAGGACGCACATCTATAATTCCAGCACTCAGGAGGCTAACAGATTGCCATGAGTTTGAGGCTAGCCTGAACTACATAGCAAGACCCTGTGCCCTATACCCAAGAAAGTTTGCGATTCTTTTGTTTGGTATCCATGAAGTATAATGATTGTATTTTTTCCTATGTACCTAGAATGGTACCAGTCTGCTATGGACCATCTAGGGAATACAGAAAATAAAGACACATAGGGACCACAGCACCTAATTCTCTCATGGAACCCCAGCTGAGAAAGACAGTACATATATTTTTGTTTGTTCATTTTCTTGGTTTGTTTTGAGTCAAGGTCTTGCTAAGTAGTTCAGGCTGGTCTTGAACTCACAGCAATCCTCCTGCCTCAGCCTCCTGAGTGCTGATATAGGAATGTAACACACCCAGTTCCAACAGGATACACATGTAAGTATTAAAGTAAAATGGTTTGAGGGTTAATAATCAGATAAAATTATTCCATGAGCATAAAAATGAGAAGCATGGCTTGAGATTATATTAGATATTCATTTATGTTCTTATGAAAATCCAAGGTATCAAGAACTTCAAATAATTGACATCTCTAAAACCAAGTAAGTTAACTTTCCTAAAATTTTTATTACCAAAATGTGAACTTAACATTTTAAGCCAAAGAAAAAGTAAAGTTTTGATAAACTACACATCTTTTCTTAAAGGTATAAACCTCTACACATATAACTGTTCCATAAAATTACTTACCCGTGTCCGATCTTCAATGTTGTATATCTTTAACTGCATGGGGATGTTGAAGCTATGCAAAAAATTGCCTCCAAACACTAATGTGTCTGTAGGAGTATATACAGCATGAATCCAGCCTGGAAGAAAAGGGAATAGAGATAGAAGCTGAAAGCACACACTGTAGTATGGCTTTCTCACAGTAACAGCACAAAGCTCCAAGATCACACTCTGATTATTCTCAGTGGTTGGTCAAGTTACTTATGCTCTTAAAGCTTCAATTTCCTCTATAAAATTAGGATAAATTATACTCTACCTTCTCATTTGATGGCGAACATCAAATGAGAAAATGTTTGTAAGTTTTTTTTAAGACAAGATCTTGCTATGCTGCCCAGGCTAGTTTCCAACTAGTGTGCTCAAGTGATCCTCCCACCTTGGCATCCTAAATAGCTGAGACTGTAGATATGTGCCATCACACCCATCATGAGAAAGTGTGTGTATAAGTGTATGTCTGTCTGGCTAAGCATTAAACCTCATGTTAGGCAAATGCTCTACCACTGAACTTATCCCCTATCCAAGATATTTTTAATAAATAAACCATGTGGTAGCTCACATTTATAATCCCAGCACTGGGGGAGGTTGAGGCAAGATTGCAAGTTCAAGCTCAGGCTGGGCAACTTACTGATTTAGCAAGACTCTGTCCTAAAATAAAATGTCTAAAAAGTGCTGAACATGTAGTTCAGTGTTAAGGTCCTGGGGTCAAACTCCAGTATCTCAAAAAAGAAAAAAAGAAATATTTGACCAAAGTGATATCTAGCAGTAAACACTTAGAATTCTCAAGCAGGACTATGACTTCAAAATCTGTGCTCTTTATAAGTACATATTTTAGAAATAACGATTTGATCAAGAATACTTTTGATTTAGTGGCACGCTGGCCTTCACAGCCATTCCTAGAAGACTAAGTAGTTCTTCACCAGAGGTGGGACATCATCTGTAGATTAGGTCATCTCTAAAGAGATTCTGAATTACTGAGGCTAATGTGGGGCTTAAATGTGTGGGT
Source organism: Hydrochoerus hydrochaeris (assembly GCA_004027455.1). Classification (NCBI taxonomy): domain Eukaryota; kingdom Metazoa; phylum Chordata; class Mammalia; order Rodentia; family Hydrochaeridae; genus Hydrochoerus; species Hydrochoerus hydrochaeris. The sequence continues at coordinate 39,115 of PVLA01001994.1, read as the reverse complement.
CTTCTGAAAAGCAATTCTTTTTAAAAAATGTATTTATTTATTTTTGTACTAGGAATCAAGCACAGGGTCTTGCACTTGCCAGACAGGCATTGTACCACTGAGATACATCCCCAGCCCTCCAATTCTGACATACCTTTAGTGTTAAATCACTGTCATTACAAGTTTTTTTCTTAATGTACCTTCTCAGATCTACTCCATAATGACAGAAAGGACATCATTATTTGCTGTACCCTTTAGTAGCACAACCCTTTTTGGAGGTAATCCATCTGTTTCTTTTAAGGTAAACTTAAAGGTAAACTTTCTTTTCTTTAAGGTGTCTAAGGTAAACAACCGACTTTTCTGCATCTTCCTTACCTGAGGGAATGACGAAGGTATAGCCCTGCTTGAGCTCAATGCGTTGGCAATCTGACACCCGGTCACCCAGAAAGATGTCTCCCTGTTTCCCTGACAGCAGCCAATTCTCGTACAGCTCCAGGTTGTGGGCTGTAGGGGGGATGAGCCAGAAGACCTGTGAGTTAAAAAACTTCAGTCTGTTAACAGCCATTGACATGACCCAGTCATTTCCCTCAAATGAAACAAGTACAAAGTTAAAAGACTACCAAGTAGAAGGTAGGCAAATAATTCTCCCATTTTATACAACTTAAAGATCTGGGAAACTCTTTAAGGACCCAAGAAAGTAGATCTTCCTTGTCATTCACTTGATCAAACCAAAGAGCATCAGAACTTCCCTGGAGTACAACTACAGAACCCAGAATCCATTCAGGACTCAAGAGAGAAAAGGGGCATTTGGTGTATTAGCTAAGCTGCTCCTTTAAACATGTGGCTTTCTGGCCTTAAGAGACCAAAGTAATAGCTATTTAAGTATAGTACCTTTAAGAGACTGGATTGCTTTGTTCCAAGGTAGTGACTAAGACCAAGAGGGCAAAACCTAAGATACCACTTACATGGATCTAAAGTAAACAAAATGACTATTAGGGATTTGTTCTAGAGCAGTAACTCATACTTCAAAAAACCTCAAAAAAACCAGTATCTGTTTTCATTTTAATTCTACTTTTGCTCATAAATGCATTTACTTTTAATAGGGTGGAGAAGGCTAACTATAAACCTCTGATATTAATTCTACGTCTCCATTCTCACATAGGATTCGGAAACACTCTAACAAGATGAAATGGAGTTCTTCAGGAGTGAAGATATTTTTTCAAAATCTATTTACATTCTCAGAAAGGACCTAAACATTTCTTTTGGCCATATTTCTAACCAATGCCTCCAAGTGGGGAAAGTTGATTTGGTTCTTGTTTACTGATTTCACTGTGAAGCTATCCAATATGTGTATTTCCTTCTATTACATTTCCAAGTACAGAAATTATGTTCTCCTAAAAACACTTTTTTGGCTTCACTTGGGGAATCTAGAAACAAGACTGTTGATATTGCCTATTACAATGCCAATCTTGGCATATTGATAATGGACTAAACATTCAAATAAATACTGAACACTAGACCTAAAGGTCAACTCAAATCTACAATTCTCTCCAGACACAAACAGATTCATTTCCAGAACATATTAAGTAACTTCAGATTCCACTCCTTACCACGACTATGACCGTACCTTTCCCCCTTGGTGGATGTGATACCAAACAGAGGTACCACCAAAGTCCACATGAAAGTCAGTATAGCAGCCTCGAACACTCATTAAACAGTACCTGACACCCAAAAAAGAACAGAAAAAAAAAAAAAAAGCAGCATTAGCACACTGATTGAAAAAGGATCTATTTACTAAAATGCCACATTCTCCCATGTGTACTCCTCCTACCTTCCTCCCATCTAATCATTTCTAGTAGGTGAAAGGGATGCAATTTCAAGTTAACACATTGCCATGGCACATGCTACAGTACTCAAATATACATTCTCCTTCTTTTGGACCTGTAAAATCTACTACTTAAATTATTATTATTATTTTAATAACTTAATACACAACAAATCTCAAAGTGGAGGAGACCCTATTGTCACTTTGGTCTCCCAGGGCATACATAAAAAAACACAAAGTAAATCACTTACTTCTGCACCTTAGGGTACTGCATTTCCAAGATGGCATTTGTTGATTCAGTCTGACTTTCCTTCAAATGTCTTGGCCACATGTTGTCTACCCAGTCAATGAAATCCACCTTTAAAAAAAAGAGGAAACATTTAAGTTCTAAGGGAAGAGGTAGGGTTAAAGAGAATTTTAAAGTCAAGAAAAACAGAATTCCTATGCCTATAAGCGCTTGGGAGGCTGAGGCAGGATAACTGCTCTAAGTTCAAGTCTGGGTTACATAGTGAGTTTAAGGCTAGTCTGAACTACATAGCAAGATCTTGTCTCAAAAACAAAAAGAAAAATAGATCCCTTTAAATATGTACCAAGAGATAATGTCATTGTAAGTTAAAAATATCTGTTGGTGAATCTTAGGGTCAAGAGGTAAATGTTCTAGACGTAAATATGAGATGAGAATAAAGACCTGATTATAAAGATAGCATTCATCAAAATGGAGTCATTAAATGACACACAGGCATGACCAAACAAGAATTCTAAATCAATACTGGTCTAACGTGCTTTGCTTTTTGACCAGTAAAAGGTGCTGTCTGGAAGGTACCAGTAAACTCACTAAAAGATACACTACTGTTTGAAGAGCTAAGATACTAAAAGTTAAGAGAGGGGAAGAATGGGCAGGGAAAGGGAGGGCAGGAAGGAAGGAAAGGAAGGAGGAAAAAGTAAGAAAAAAATTCAGTATGGATTTTCAGCTTTGTGTAGGGAATATGCTATAGACACTAGTGGGTTAGGAATCAAAGACCTCCAGGTCTGTTATATTTTTAAAAATCATATGAAGTCCTAGAACTCATCTACAGAAAGCTAATGTAATTACCTCAAAGAGATATGCTTAGCATAAAATTATGTTAAAACACTTAAAACAATGTTATCAAAATTTAGGAACCTGTTTTAAATTATACTAGCTGAAATGAGGTATGAAAACAATATGAACCTTATTTTTAACACTTTCTAGAAACTCTTGCATTCAGGTATCTAAGCCCAAGAAACAGCCCTAAATAGTTAAAGCATGAGAGTCAAGCCACCAAGGATTCAACACAGTGCTGATACTGCAAATATTTTACTTATAAGTTTTAGCACAATTATATATTTGATCATCTGTTTTCCTTATAGTGTATATCTAAACAAAGAAAACTGCACAATGGTAAGAGGCTGGGGGTTTAGCTCAGCGGCACAAGCATCTGCCTGGCAAGCGTGAGGTCATGAGTTCAATCCCCAGTACCCAAAACAGAAAACAAAAACAAAAAGCTGCACAAAGATAGAAGACAATGTCCAATGAAAATCCAGATACTGCTGGTGGGACAGTGTTTAAAAAAGGCTCAATAATGACATGGAAGAAACAAGCAAAATGAGGGACAACTAAGAGGACTCTACTAAGGAGTCAGCAGTTTTACCAAGAACCTACAGATGCCTTTCTTTTATTTTTTTTTCTTTACACAAAACCTATTTTTTGTTTCTTAAATGTATTGGCCAGCACCTCCCACCTCCTTGTACTGTTATTACTTGTCCAGTATACTATAAGGCCTCATCTCTGGGTGGAGAGGGGAAGGGTTGGAATGCTTCACTATTTTTCATTTTTTACTTTATGGTATTGGGGATTGAACTCACAACCCTGCACTTGCTAGGCAGATGTTGTGCTGCTGAGCTATATCCTTGTCTCCTCTTCCCCTTTTTATTAATCAAGTGTTTATTCAGAGAAAGAAGACTTTCTTACCTGTAGCAAGTCTGTCATTTGCCATTCTTTCTTTGCTTTTATTAAGCATCTTTTGAGTACAGAGAGAATTTATGGGAACATGTTTATAGTTTCCTTTTAGGTTAATGCTTAGCCTTTGAATAGGCCTTTTTTAAATACCTGAATCCGTAAAAGAGTGAGTCTCAAACTGAGCATGGTGGCACATGCCTATAATCCCAACACTTGTAAGGCTGAGGCAGGAGAATCACTGTGAGTTTGAGGCCAGCTTGGGCTACATACTGAGTTCAAGGCCCACCTGAACTACATAGCAAGATCTTGTCTCAAAAAAACAAACAAGAGGGCTGGGGATTTAGCTCAGTGGCATAAGTGGCTGCCGGGCAAGTGTGAGGTTGTGAGTTTGATCCCCAGAACCACCAAAAAAAAAAAACCAAGAAAGAAAGAAAGAAAGACTCTACTGAGGATAATCACCAATTTTAACCTGTTCTATACTCAAACTAAGGTTATATGGGCAAGAAATCCAGTATCTAGGACCTGACCTATTCATATGATGCACAAAAATAACTCATAGCCTTCAATTAACTAATCTTCCCATCACCAAACAAATGTACCATATATTTATCTGTTGCTTTTGGGGAGGGGACAGGGCTTCATCTAGGACTCTTATTAAACTACATCACCAGTCCATTTGTTGCTGTTTTCTTTTTAAATCACCCTCAGTTACTATTGGAATAATTTTTTTATGGTATCTCTTACAACGGGCTTTGAGAAGTTGCCCACCTTACCTTTCTATAGCTAATTTTACATGTTTTTCCTTCTCCCTGCGATTTTCACCTTTCCCTCCTTGCCTTATTACTTCCTTTATATTGAGCTTAGGGATCATTTCCTCCCAAGTGCTTCCCTAATTGTCTTCTTGTTTAGGTAAGATTGGTCCTTCCTATGTGCTCCTGCAATATTCTGTACTTGCCCCCGCTCCCTTTTTTCCCACAGTGCTTGAATCAAACAGCCTCGTGATGCTACATAAGTGCTCTATCACTGGGCTAGATCTCCAGACTCTGTAAAGTTCTTATAGTTCGTATAAATGAGTATTTTCTCATCCTTTCTTCCCTGTGAGTCTCTAAAGCATTCTTACAGGGCAACAATGATCCTATTTCTTCCTGTACTTCCAATACTAGTACAGTGCTGAGATGTAGGCATTTGATAAACTAATAAACTTTAAAGGTAGTGAAGATCATAGGAAATGAGACATTAGGCAGGGATAGGGATGGGCTCAATAGAAGATTGGTTGCCTAGTATACTCAGAGTCCTGGGTTTGATATCCAGCAGTGCAAAAATAGTAATAATAAAAAAAGGTTATGTGGCTCTGAGTTTAGGGGATACCATAGGAAATTGCTACATACTGACTATGCTAATACTTTCACAAGTAAATAAATCTGTCAAAACTCATTGAAAAGTACACTTAAGATGGACATGCACTTTATGTCAACTTAACCTCAATAAAACAGATTTTAAAAGAGCATCACTGAGATACAATGGACCAAATGAAGGGATATACTATAAGGGAAATACATCAGTAGAAAAAGCATATTATTCCTTACATATCAAGGTCACAAGCTGCTTACTCAATTTTTTTGTTCATGTTTTAAGTCCCTGAAAGATACTGGTGTACCATGACCTCTGCCCTCTAGATAATTTCTTATTTCTGAGCCTTCTCATAGGTTCTAGCCTTCCATTTAATGGTACAGTATCTTTCTAATTTTTACAAAACAATGTTGCATTTTTAATATGATGACACATGTCTATAAACCTAGATACTCAGGAGGTTACCACAGGAGTACAGTGCATTTACGGCCAGTTTGGGCAACAGTTTGGCTTAAAACAAACAAACAAACAAACAAACAAAAAACAAGTTGGGAATGCTACAAAGAAGTAATGTATTTCTAAATCTTAATAGTGGAAAAGTATGACCCTGGTCAAGTTTTGTACTTATATCTGCAATCATATTATTTTAAAATTTTAGAAATATTAGAGACAATTTTATAAATAATGTTGTTATAATCCTCTCTCTTACAGTCATTTATTTAGTAAACAATGTTTGGCCATTAAGGCGGCTAGGTAAAATGGGTATGATGGTACATGCCTATTAATCTCAGTACTAGGGAGCCTGAGGTAGGAAGACTGTCATGAATTCAAGGATAGCCTGGACTATATATATAATGAGACCCTGCCTCAAAAAACAAAACCAAAAAAGAAGTCTAGATAGATGGATAGAGATGTAGCTCAGTGGTACAGTGCTTGTTTAGCATGTACAAAGTCCTGGGTTTGATGGCTAGTAGTGGGAGGGAAAAAAAAGTTAAAACTCTAACCACTATATCCCTATATTTTCACATGACAAAACAGTGACAACTAATGCAGAAAGGACTCTTGTCATTCTAGAGTGAAAAAAGTTTTTTGTTTTTGTCTTTTTGAGACAGCATTTTGTTATGCAGTTCAAGATGGTCTTGACTTCAGTTTGTAATCCAAGCTAGCTTCAAACCCATAGCAATCCTACTACCTCAGCCTCCCAAGTGCTGCAACACCACTCCTGTCAAAAAGAAGCTTCTCTTACTGAGAAATCCTGCATTTAATTGTAACATCTTTGGTAATAAAAAGAACAAATTACACTGTTTCTTCAGATGTCAGTGAAAATAATATTTCCTGCTTTGTTCATATGTGTCAGCATACTAGTTATAGTAACCCAACTTATTAGTAACATATGCATGTGTATACAGAGGTAGCACAAACAATGATCACATTTCAATTTTGAAAGTCAAAGGGTATGATTAATTACAATGTAGACAGGTTGAGATTTTTACTTTCATAAAATGAGTAGAATATCCCAAGATCTGCTACACTAGGTGGAATATCTGATTCTGTTAGTCTTTGAGACAGGGTCTCACTGCCCAGACTGGCCCCAGGCTAGCCTCAAACTCCTGGGCTTGAATGATCTTCCTGCCTCTTTTGCCTGCATAGCTGAGACTACAAGTGTGTGCCACCATTCAAGGCTTTCCATGAGCTCTGAGTCAGAAATTAAATGAAAACAGAAGAAAAGCTCCAATGACTAAGAACATTCCAAAAGTGAAATCAACTCCCCTAAGGGAAAGCAATGTTTTCGATATTGTACAGATAGCCAATATTTTGAGCCAAAAGATGGGTTAAATAAAAATCTGCCTTTAGGAGAGCTAAAGATCAAAAGCTAATTTACTCTTTTAAGATGGGCTGCCAATCTATTACTACTAGTAGGATCTAGTTACCCACTCTCTTTTTCCTTTTTTAATTTTAGTTTCTTGAGGCAGGTCTTGCTGTGTAGTTCAGGTTGGCCTGGAACTCACTAGGTAGTTTCAAGTTGGCCTCGAACTCCTGATGTTCCTCCTCTTCTGCCTCCTGAGTGCTGGGATTACAGGCGTCCATCAACATACCTGGCAGCAACCATCTCTTAATCACCTAGGGCTGGGGGTTTAGCTCAGGGGCACAAGCGCCTGCCTGGGAAGTGCAAGGTCGTTAAGTACCTTCCTGGTACCAGGGGGAAAAAAAAAAAAAGCTCACCTGGCTCTAACCCAGTTTTCTCCTAAGCTTTTTCAGCAAGTGTTAACCTATAGAACAGAAATTTAAGTATACTTCTCATTAATAATTATGAGCAAATTTTTAGTTTCCCATCACATGCAAAGGTCAAAGTTCCTAAATGAACTTATTGGTGATGCAAATCAGAATGATCCTGCCCTACATAAAACTAATTTATTTTGGAACATGAAGATTCTTCTAAACATAAAAGTTAATTCTATCAAATAGTCTTTATTCAGCTTGTTCTTGGTATATGCAAAAAGTTCTAAGTTCCCTTAGCAAAAAATTTTTCTACTGACAACAACATGGAGAAAATGACCAGACTAACCGTTGAAGGCCTCTGTACCATGTTCTCCAGCCTGGTGTGGCTAAACTCTAGGCTGATGACATTATAGAGTTTCTCTCGCTCTTCTTCTGGAGTCTCATAGTAGCGTGTCCACTGAGCCATGGTCATTTCAATGCCCTTCTGTGTATTCACATCCATAACGTCCACCATCCGACGACTCCCTGCCACGAAAGATGCACTGATCATTTCTCCTGAGCCCACTAGTAACCTTAAATATATTAAGAGTATAAAACACAAATAAAAGGAAACAAACTATCCTTCCTTATTCAGGATACTCAATAATAGACAACTAGAGAATTCTCACTTGAGACAACAAAATCAAATCACAGAGAATGAGGACAACATATAAGATTAAAATAACAACTCCGTATGATGTGTTTACTACACTGTGAGGTGTTGAATCTTTTGGAGTTTTTGTTTTGTTTTTTGAGATAAGGTCTTGCTACATAGTTCAGGCTGTCCCTGAATTCACTACATAGCTTAGGCTGGCCTCAAATTCGAGGCAATCCTCTTGCCTCAGTCTCCTGAGTGCTGGGATCATAGTTATGCACCATGCACCATCATGCCCAGCTTGAATCTTCTACTCAGTATCTCACTTAATCCTGACAATTCTAATGCTAAGTGATAATCTGAGGATATTAGTAACTTGTAAAACAAAGCAGGGCAAAAATCCAGACAGTCTAACTCTAATCAATGCTCAAACCCACTGAGTTATACTGTGTTGATGCAGGCTTGAACAATGAACTCATCTACCATTCCAATTTGAATAAAGAACCCACTAGCAGTTAGCCTGAATTTGTCTGTCCTTTGGTGTAACCAGATTTCCCCCCATACCTGACACTTATTCATTCACAAATATTTTCAATGTGATAAAGATAACATGACAGACACAAAGGTCTTCATGAAATTCTCCATGAACTACAACAACAACAACAACAACAACAACATAATGTAACATGCCCCAAGAGTTAAACTGAAAGTATTAGATACAGAAAACAATAATTGGAACCAGAAGAACTAAGTTTAAACATCAGCACCAGTACTACTTGGGCAAATTATGTAACCTCTCAATCTGAATGCCTTTTGAGAGTTAAAGTCATTCTGTGGGCCACTGTGAGGATTTAATCAATGAAGAAAAATGTTAGTTTAAAAAGTACGTGATGAATTAAATAGTAGTAGAAACAAATTAAGTATTTTTACCAGATTGTTCAGAAAAAGTTTTAGTAAAAGAAGTAAAGGACAAACAGGATTCAAATAAAAGAATGCTGAACAGGGACAATTCCAAGCAAAGGCAATAAAATAAGAGAAGCTATGGCAGTACAACAAAATTATTTTAAACAATGATTAAAAAAAGGAGTGAAGGTCAGCTGTAGTGGCACACATTGTAATCTCAGTACTTGGGAGGATGTGGCAAGAGAATCACTATGTGTTCAAGGCCAGCCTGGGCTACAAAGTGAGTTCTAGACCAGCCTGAACTGCACAGTGAAACCCTGTCTCAAAAAGATTAAAAAAACAAAACAAAAAACAAACCAGACAGAGAAAACAACTACTATGTGCACATGGCCTGGGTGGTTATACCAGGTAGTAAGTATTAGGGGCTAGTCCACTGCATTAAAAAAGTTAATAGTATAGTAAGAAACAAGAGATAACAAGAATATGGTAAGAGTAAAATGGATAGCAGAAGTACATTGAAAATATAAATGAAAATGTAAAGTAACCAACTAAATAAATTCACTCTTGATACAGAAAGAAGAGAATTCTGAATCAAAACTGCTATGAGATAACCACTTCATACTCACTAGGATAGCCATAGTCCTAAAAATGGACAATAACAAGTGCTGTAAAGGATGGAGAGAAACTGGAACACCTGCATATTTCTGGTGAAAATACCAAATATTACAGCCATAAGGGAAAGTTTGGCAGTTCCCCAATAAATTAAATATAGAATAGCCATACAGTCCAATAATTCCATTTCTAAGTATATATACAAAAGAACTGAAGAAGTGTTCAAATGGAAGTATGTAAATGAACTCACAGCAGCTCTCTTCATAGTAGTCAGAAGTAAACCAAATGTCTATCACCAAATGAATAAACAAAATGTGGCAAATTCATATAATAAAATATTCAGCTATAAAAAGGAACTGAAGTACTAATATATACACAGCAGAATGGATAATCCTTTAAAATATGCTATGGGAAAGAAGTTATACACGAAGTCTGCATATCATATAATTCCATTTATATGAAATATACAGCCTAGACAAATCCACAGATGTATAAAGCAGATCAGTGGTTGTCAGGCAGTAAGAAGAGGAGGGAATGACTGCTTAATAGGTATGTAGTTCCGGTTTGGCATGATGAGAAAGTTCTGAAAACAGCGGTGATGGTTGAACACTGTGAATACATTTAAGCCACTAAACTGCGTATTTTAAAAACAGACATTGGAAAAGTAACACTTGTGGTCTGGGGTTTAGCTTAGCGGTGTAAGGGCCCACCCTGGCAAAGGAGAGAGACAGAGAAAGAGAAAGAGAAAGAGAAAGAGAAAGAGAAAGAGAGAGAGAGAGAGAGAGAGAGAGAGAAAGAGAGAGAGAAAGAGAGAAAGAGAGAAAGAGAGAAAGAGAGAGAGAGAGAGAGAGAGAGAGAGAGAGAGAGAGAAAGAGAGAAAGAGAGAAAGAAAGAAAAAGAGAGAAAAGTAACACTCTAGGGACCAAGAAAAAAAATCTGTACTTCAAAAGTCTGACTGCAGTTAGGTATGCTGGCATTTTGCCTGTTATCCCAGTACTCAGAAGGCAGAGTTCAAGGCCAGCCTGGACTAAATCCTTCCTCAGTCTCCCAGATGCTGGGACTACACAGTTTATCTGATGTCTTATCTAAGAATTCACTGACAAAACTAGTACCATGAGGCCCCTACCCTATTTTCTTCTCAGAGTTTTATAGTTTTAAGTCTCATATTTTGGTCTTTAATCCATTTTAGTTACTTTTTGCATATGACATTAGGTAGGAGTCCAACTTCATTTCTAGACATTTAATAATCTATCAGATTATTTAATAATCTAGTTTATCAGTTTATCAGCCCCCCCAGTGAATGGTTTTGGTATGCTTGTTTAGAATCACTTGGCCATATATCAGCATTTACTTCCAGGCTAGAATAGAGCCTGGAAGTAAATGGCATAATTTCTGTTTCAGATCATTCACTGTTGTGCACACAAATGCAACTGCTGTGTTCCTTGTATCCCGCTACTTCACTGAATTTCTAAAAGTCTTTTTGGTGTGATCTTTGGCATTTTCTAGGTATAAGATAATTTTATCTGTAAATAGAGATAATTTTTTCTTCCTAATTTGAATGCCTTTTGTATCTTTTCTTGCCTAACTGCTCAAGGTAGAACTCTCCATACTACGCTGAATACAAGTGGCAAAAATAGGCATCCTTGTATCTCATCAGAAAGGAAAAGGTTTTTGGTCTTTTACCACTCAGTATGTTTGCTGTAGTTTTTTTGTATATTGGTTTTAATTATGACGACGTTTCCTTCTATTTCTAGTCTTTTGAGTGTTTTTTTAATTTAAAAAATTGCATATTCTCAAAAGCCTTTTCTGAAGCAATTGAGATGATCATGTGCCCCCCTTCTGTTAATATGGTGTTATTACACTGATTAATTTTCATTATTGTTGAACCATCTTTGCTTTCCAGAAATAAATCCCAACTGGTCAGGATATCTAATTCTTTTAATACGCTGCTGAATTGAATTTGTAGCAGGCTTTTTGAGGATTTCTGCATCAATGTGCACAACAGATTTTGGTCTGTGGTTTTCTTGTATTGTCTTTCTCCGGCTTTACTATCAAGGTAATGCTATCCTTAAGAGAACGAGTTTACAAGTATTTTCTCTTTAATTCTTTGGGAAAGTTTGAGAAGGACTGGCTCAAATGTTCAGTGGAATTTGCCAATGAGTGGTCAGGCCAAGGCTTTTCTTTGTTGGGTGAATTCTGAATACTGGTTTAATCTGATTACTACTTATACATTTATTCAGGTTTTTTAAAAAAATTTCTTTGTGACTTAGTCTTGATATATTTTGTGTTTTCTAAGAATTTGTCAACTTCATCTAGTCAGTTTACTGGTAAACAACTGTGAATCGTACTCTCTTGTAGTCCTTTTTTTGCTGGATCAGTCCTTTTTGTTTTCTTTTCTCTTTTGTATTTTTTCTCGTTTACAAATTTTTTCATTTTGTTTTCTTTTTATTTCTTTAGAATTGGTAGCAGTGTCTTTGCATTTCTGATTTTGATAATTTTCCTTCCTTATCCCATCTAACTTTTAAAGATTTATCAATTTTGTTGATCTTTTTAAACAACCAATTTTTGCCAGGTGGTGGTAGACACCTGTAATTTGAACTACTACTCAGGAGACTGAGGTAGGTAGAGATAAGAAATTCAAGCCAGCACGGGAAACTTAGAACCTGCCTCAAAACAATTTTTTTTTTTAAAAGGATGAGGATATAGCTCAATGGTTAAGCAATTCGTTAGCGTTTGTGATATCCTAAAGTGAATCTCAGATGGAAAGGAGAGAGGAAGACCACTAATTTTTGGTTTCAATGTTTCTGTATTTTTATCTCTGCCCTAATCTTTACTATATATACTATGCTTTTTTTTTTTTTAAGACACGGTCTCACTTTGTAGTGCAGGCTGCCTTCAAACTCAAAGCAATCCTCCTGCCTCAGTCTTCCAAGTGCTGGGATTACAGGTGTAACACCATCATGCTTTTTATCTTTATTCTTTCTTTCCTTCTGCTATCTTTAGTTTTTTATTTTCTAGTTCCTAAAATTGTAGAGTTAAATTGTTGTTTTGATATTTATTTATTTGGTTTTTTTTTTTTTTGAGACAAGGTCTTGCCATGTAGTTCAGACTAGCCTTAAACTTACTATGTAGCCTAGGCTGGCTTCAAACTCACAATGATCCTCTTTCCTGAGCCTCCCAAGTGCTGTGGTTACATGCAAGCATCATCACACCAGCTGAGATTTTTTAATGTTATCATTTATAAATTTCTCCTTTCACACTACTTTCACTATATCCTTTAAATTTTGGTATGCATTTCTCTGTGTGTTTGTGTTAGTTTGCCTGTAAGTAATTTCTAATTTCCCTTGGGATTATTTCTCCTTCTCCTTCTCTTTTTTTTTTTTTTTTTTAATACTGGGGATTGAACTCACAACCTCACACTTGCCAGGCAGGTGCTTAAGCCACTGAGCTAAATCCCTGGTGGGATTTCTTCTTTATACTCCTGGTTATTTAAAGAATTTTTGTAAACATCATGGTTTTACTTCTGCTATTAATTTCTAACTTTATCTCCTTTTGTTTGCAGAAGATGCTTTTTTTTTTTTTTTTTTTTTAATCTATTGGCCAGGGCGTGGTGGTGCAGGGCTTTAATTCTAGCACTTGAGAGGCTGAGACAGGAGGATTATTGTCAGTTTGAGGCCTGTCTAGGTAAACAAAGTGAGTTCAAGGCCAACCTGAATTGTATAGTGAAACCCTGTCTCAAACAAACAAACTACTAAAATTTAATTTGTGGCCTAATACACTGTCTTAGAAAATTTTCTAGGTATGTGTATACCTGAAAAGAATATATATCCCCATTGGTGATTATTCTGTATGTTTATTAGATCTAACTGGTTTAAGTACTCAATCCATAACTGACTAGGGGTACTGAAGTCTCTGTATTATTGTACAGAGTTGTATATTCCTTCCTTTAGTTGTTAGTTTTTGGTTTATTTATTTTGATGGTCTGTCACTGGGGTACAACTGTGTTAACAAGTTGTATTGCTTTCTTATTCTGTTGAACATTAACGTGTCACTGCATGTCACAGTGTCTTGTAACCATTTTTATTTAAAGCTGATTTATTACAGCCGCCCCTTCTCTTTTGACTATTATTTACATAAGATATCTTGCAGAGAAAGCACACAGTAAGATCATGTTGTTAAATACATTCTATCAATACCTTTTGAAGTTTTAAGTTTACACTTAAAAGAAAGGACATACTATTGTCATTTTGTTACTTGATGTCTACATACATTTTACAGTTTTTCTTGTCCCTTGTTTCTTTAATTACTTTAAAACTGTACCACATATATACACACTCAGCACACTGAGAGGCTGAGGCAGGAGGATGTTGATTTGAGTCTAGCCCCCACAACTTAATGATACTCTGTCTCAAAAAACAAATTTAAAAAAGGGCTACAGATGCAACCCAGAGCAAAAGCTTTGAGTCCAACCCCAGTACTGGGGGTGAGGGTGGGGAGCATTAGTTTTACATTGTATGGAAATAAAAAAAGAATTAACAAACTGTTGTCATAGTAATACTAGCCTTTATAATGATCCATGTATTTACTTTTACTGAGATGTTTATTTTTCATATGGCTTCAAGTTAAGTGTAGTCCTTTCATTTCACCTTGAAAGATGACTTTCTTGGGTTTTTTTTGTTTGTTTGTTTTTTGAAACAGGTATCGCTATTTACTTCAGCTGGCCTTGAACTCACTATGTAGCCCAAATCGGCCTTGAACTTTCAGTGAACCTCTTGCCTCAGCTTCCTGAGTGCTGGGATTACAGACAGGCACATGCTACCATATCTGGCTTTGGTGAACATTTCTTGCAGAAGAGTTCTAGTGGTAACAACTCTTGGCTTTTGCTCATCTGAGAATATCTTAGCTTCCCCCTTCCTTTTTTTTTTTTTTTGGTTTTGTTTTTTTCCCCCTTCCTTTTCAAGGACAGTTTTGGCAGTTAATTGGATTCTTGACTGATAAATTCTTTTTGGCATTTTTTTAGTACAGGATTCACTGCCTACTGAACTCCAAAGTTTATGATCAGAAATCATTTCATAATCTTATTATACATCCCTGTATGTGATGAGCAACTTTTTTCCTGAGGTTTCTTTTCTAACAGTCTATCTTTGATTGATCTTACTATTCCTCAGTAGGGGTTGGGGAGGGTCTATAAGTTCATATTTTTGTAGTTCACTGAGATTTTTATATTTATGTTGTTGATTAAAGTTGCAAAGTTTTAGCCATTATTTCTTTTTTTTTTTTTTTTTTGGTTCCAGGGATTGAACTCACAACCTCACACTTGCCAAGTAGGTGCTTAAGCCACTGAGCTAAATCCCTGGCCCTAGCCATTATTTCTTTGAATGGTTTCTCTGTCCTCTCTGATATTCCTACAAAGTGTATACCAGTCTACTCAATGGTGTCCCACATCACTTCTTAGGCCCTGTCATGGTCAGTGCTGATTTAACAGAATACCTGAGACTAGGTAAATGAATAGAATTTTCTGGCTCACAGTTCTGGAGAATGAGAACTCCAATATCAAGATGCTGGCAAGGGCCTTTTGCTGTGTCATTATATGACTGGGGCAAAAGGGTCAAAGAGAAGAGAGCTGAACTTGCCCCCTTTTATAAAGGTGGCATGAGAGTGGAGTTGTCATGAACTAAGCATCTCTTAAAAACAGTTTGAATACACCAAGTATGGTGGTGCACACCTGTAATGCCAGCACTTGGGAGGCTGAGGCAGGATTGGCATGAGTCCACGGCCAGCCCAGGCTGCACAGTGAGATCAAGATCAGCCTGAACTAAAACAGCAAGACCATTCTCGAAAAGCCAAAAAACAAACAAAAAAACTGTTAGAATTAATAGGAAAAAAAGGACGGAAGGTGGGGGGGGGGTGCAATAGTAGCTGGGCACAGTGGCACACACTAGTAATCTCAGCACTGGGGAAAGTCTGAGACAGGAAGATCACTGCAAATTCAAGGCTAGCCTGGACTACACAGTGAGTTACATGACCACCCTGAACTACATATTAAGACTCTGTTTCAAAAACCAGCAACAACAAAAAGCAACTGGGAGGAGAGGGAAGGTAAAGAGACATATGTTTATGTACAAAGTCTTCATGATTAACATAATCACTATGTACTATAAACATGAACTAATAAAAAATTATTAGAATGGTGACTGCATTAAGAGGCTTTTTATCACTGTGACAAAACATCCCTCCCCCCAATAAATTTAAAGGCTGAAATATTTTGGCTCATAGTTTCACAAGTTTCAGTCCATGTCATCTGTTCCATTACTTAAGGCCAGTGGTGAGGTAGAAACATCATGACCAATAGGCATAGTATAGGAAAGTTGCTGACATCTGCCTTTGAATATTCCTAGTGAATTTTTAATTAATGTACTCTTCAGCTTCTTCTTCTCTTTTTTTTGGTCTTTTTGCAACAGGGTCTCACTATGTAGTTCAAGGCTGGCCTTAAGCTCACTTTGCTGCCCAGGCTAGTCTCAAAATTGCAACGATTCTCCTGCCTCAGCCTCCCAAGTGCTGCGAACACAGGCATGCACCACCATACCTAGTTTTTTTGGTTTCTTTTTAGGCTTTCTCTTTTTATTGATCATAAATTTTGATCATTCATAAACTGCTTTCCCAACTTCTCTATCTTCCTTTAGTTGAGTATCTTTAATGCAGTTGTTTTAAAGTCTTTCTTAGATTAGCAATCAGGTCTTTTTCAGGGACAGTTTCTGTTAACTCACTTTTGTCTTCTGAAATGGGTCATACTTTCCTATTGAAAACTGGACATCTAAATACAGTACTGTGGTAACATTTGGAATGAGACTCTTCCCCTTTCCCAAGGTTTGGTATGTATTTACCACTGCTTTTCAGAACTTTTTTTGTTGTGGTTTATTTATTTTGGTCTTTTTGAGATGAGGTCTCACTATGTAACCCAGACTGGACTTGAACTCCTAGTAATCCTTCTGCCTCTGCCTCAGCCTCCTGAGAGCTGGGATTACAGGTGTGTGACACCATGCCTGACCTTGTTTGTTTTTAACTGCTGTAGGCTGTCTCTGTGCCACAGATCAACCTTAGGTATAAAAACAAGAAGTTTTTATGTCCTTTTTGAGCCTGCACTTTTCCCTGGGCATGTGTGGTCACTATCCAGTTTTCCCATATATGCAGTTGCTTTTGAACAACTTAAGTTTTTAATAGACTTAATAGATAGAAAAATGAAAAGAATTAAAAAAATAGCCCTATAAAATACTCTGGAAATTGCCTGGATAGGAGAAGAGAAGCCTGCAACAGTTGATGGAAGATCAACCACAGTCATCTGATTCTTTGTATTTCCATAGTCACAAGCAGCAATCAGTGATCATAGCAGTTTTCCAATATTTGAAGGACAGGCCCCCTTTTTGCCTATTCTGGCTCTTGCAAGCTGTTTATTGGTTGTTCCAGGAAACATACCTGTATCTGTGTACCATGGCTGGTGGAGTGAGGAGGCAGGCAGGATGACCAAGTAGGCTAAAACCTGATATTGATTGAAATTAACTGTACTTTACTGTCCAAATTGTCCTTTGGAAGTTGTAAGCCTTCAGGAGACTAGAAAATTCTAAAATAATAACACCAGACAGACTGCTAGTACAACTATTATCTACATGGGAAAGAAAAGTTCCACCACCTTTCCAGAATCCCATGTTACCAAGTTATCACAGATGATTTTCATGTAGGTCATTTGTGGACCATAAACCATAAGAATATCTAAGCAATAAAGAAAAGCTATGGCTATCTACTATCTTATAGACCCAGGGATTTTATTGTCCAAAGGTCCATTAAGAAAGGAAGTATAAAAGAGAATGATGAAAAAAGAAAGGATGGAAGAATGTGAGGGGTGGGGATACAGCTCAGTGGTACAGCACTTGCCTAGCATATACAAGGTTCTTGGATTTGCTCCCCAGGATCTCAAAAAAAAAAAAAAAAAAAAGGTGAAATAATTGGCTAGTAAATATTCAAGAAATTCAAGTAGGTTATGCCAGGCAACCCCAGAGAGAAAGTTTTGCTTCTATACAGTGGGAAAGTGTTTTAATTATTCAACAGATTTACTGAGTACTTACTATAATCTAGGGCCTGCTCTAAGTACCAAGATACAACAGTAGCAGGCAGATGGCTAGAATCTAATACAGGAACAGTGAAGGGATGGATAATACTGATATCAGAGAACTATCTGCTCTGTGACTTTCATCTTTTAGATAAACTGAAGACTTTACTCAGCAGTCTAACAAGAGCCCTAAAGTGGGCAAGAAAAAGTATGGTGATATTTATTTTCAAAGCAAAAAATAGCACTGGAGCTTCAGTTCAAGAGGACAAAACACAACAGAGTCATGGTGTTAAGAGTATGTCTTGTTGGAAACACTTCTAAAAGAGTTTATGCAACTGTACTGCCTTATTGTGTACAGGACAGCTACCACCTCTAAATTCCTATGGATACTAGAAATATCCCAGGGCCACAGTATTAAACTAAGCTGAATGTTTCTGGATCCCTGAAGTTCTGTTCTTTAATTATCTTGTGATAATGTTTTTCTTTCCCTAAATTTTAAACACAGTAAAATATAAATTGGATTAAAGATTCAATGTAATCAATCATGGATGATAAATTTTAATGTATCTACTTATCAGTTAGCAAAGTTTCAAGACTTAGAAAGTTACTAAATACTGCACTGGTGAAAATTTCTAGGAAAAACCTCTACTGCTTTTAGGATGCAGAAAGAGAATCACAGTTATTAGAAGACTCTTTGGTTCAGAGGTAAAAATTTTCAGTTTCCTGGGTAGGCTGCCTAGGAAGTCAGGACCTTATGGAGAGAGGGAAGGATACACAGTGATAAAGGAAAAGGATACAGATTCAAAGGTTCTATGGTTGGTGAGTATTAAATGAGGCAACTTTTGTAATTTCCTTTGAGAAAATTCTTAGAGGCTAATAAAATAGTAGTTTCTAATTGAGAATACACTTGAATGTTCCTGAACATTATATGTAAGTCTGAGATTTAGGCTTCATACTGTATCTTAAATCCTTGCCTCAAAGCCCCTGAACTCAAAAGCTTAATACTCACCTACACACATTTTGACATCATTCACAGTGAAGTCTGGATCTGGCATCCTAGAAAACAAATACCAGTAAGTATAAATCAAAAGTACAACTTGTCTAATCAGTGTGAGTTTTTTCTTCATGTACATTGTTCCCCAGTCAAACACATAAATCTTCACATTTACACTTTGAATCACTTTTAAAACATAAATGATTATACATTATATTCACATAGCGATATAGGAAAAAATACATAACATATGTTTGTAACATAACAAATGTTAACAATGAATATTTAAAAGTGGAAGATTTCAAGAGATTTAAATTTCTTAACTCATCTACACTGTTTTATTTACTTATAACATGAATCATTTGTGTAACATTTCTTTTCCTTTCTTGGCTGTACTAGTGATTTAAACCCAGGGCCTTTGCACTGACTTCCTATCCCCACCCCACCCTACAAGACCTCACTAAACTGCCCAGGGTAGACTGAATTTGTAATCCTCCTGCTTTGGCCTCCCAGAGTGTGGGGATTAAATGAACAACCTTAAAATACCTGGGTACGTTTTTAAATAAGTGGGAAATTATTTTAAATTATCTACTGCTTTTTTTTTTTTGGTACCAGGGATTGAACTCATGACTGTGTACTTGCAGGGCAGGTGCTTATGCCACTGAACTAAATCCCCAGCCCAACTCTGGGTTCTTAATACTGCCATAGTCCATTTTTACAACCATGCCCAGCCAGGCCCAGAACACTTACTTTATTCCAAGTCCATCAGAATTCTTGAATATCAGAGGGTCTCTCAAACCACCCCGCTGGATATACTCTACATTAAAATCTATCACCACAGAAAAACAATTATTAGAAAGTCAAAAGGTACAGTTAGAAAAAAAAGGGAAGAGGGTCATAAATAGGATGTAAATAAAGCAGATTTTTCTTTTGTGCTTACTGTTGTGTTCTACTAGACAAAAAACACATGTTTGTTATAAAGAAGTTCCTCATAGGAAATAGGAACAGCACTCTGAAGAATAAGACTTTTGGGGCTTGCTATGTCTGTATTTCTACAGGAAATTCAGAATTTAACAGAAGGTACAGTACTATTAATGAGTTATTTCATAAATCCTAAATAGAAATTGCCATTACTCTTACCAAAAATTTAATTCTGACCACTATAATACAGATATGACATCTTTGTCAGTTTGATAAGTACCAAAACTATGTGACACACATAGAATTCCACACATAGAATTGGTTTCAGTGAGATGGGTATATGCACAAAAGGAGTTTTATTGTACACACTGAACCCAAGAAAAGGGATGAGAGAAGTGAGTTTGAAGGCAGCCTGGGCTACACATTGAGTTCAAGGCCAGCCTGCACTAGCTCAAAAAACCAAAACAACAACAATATCATTCCTAGCCTAATAAAAGGCTATTATGTTTTTACTTTTTTCTTTTTTGTGGTTCTGGGATTTGAACACAAGGAGCACTCAGCTATATCTCCAGTGCCCACCCCACTTTGAGACAGGGCCTTAAAAAAAAAAAAAAATCACTAAGTTGCCTGGGCTAGGCTCAAACTTTTGATCCTTGTGCCTCAGCCTCTCACTTACTGAGATTACAAGTGTGAGCCACCATGCCCATCTCTGAGTCCTTCCAACACAAAGAATGTCTCAAGGGTATGAGAACGGGGGAGGAGAGGTTTGTACAAGTCATATTATGTAACCAAAGAAAATGGATAGAAAAATAGCATCAACAGACAATATTTCAGTTGCATATATGCTAAATCAACAATTGTCTATGACTTCCTACATCAAGGAACTGTGCCTCTGAATCAAAATGATACTGACCTTTTCCTTCCATAAATGTAACAAAATTGGCATTATATTTGTTGGTGTGGAGCTTCTCTTCCAAGTCAAAAGTTCTTTTCCCTTCAATTTCATCATCTGAAATGCCATCATCTTCATAGCGACGTCGCATAGTACCACGCTGGGAAATAAGGGACATATGGATGAAATCACGTACTTCCCTATGCCTAACTACAAGTAGTCAGTGCTTCCACATGTACAAAATGCTACTTTCAACCTTAATTACTATGTCAGCCACCAATTTTCCTTACTTTACAGGTCTATTCTTTCTCTCAATTCAAGATCAGCTAATAGTCTCAGAATGTAGAGTACTCTAACAGTTCTAATGAGTACCACTGGATTAGCTACCTGTGATGTTAACCTTTGCTAACTTTTTAAGCCTAGAAATACAAATTCGCAATAAAAAATTCAAGTGGGATCTATTGCATATTGTATCTATCACAGGTTATCAAAGTGTGGACAAATTGTCAGGCATGGTAGTACATCCCTGTCATCCCAGGAGGCTGAGGCACAAGGGTCGCAAGTTTGAGGCTGACTTTGACTGTATTTTAAGTTCAAGGCCTGACCTACAAGATATGACCTATAGCATACAAAAAATGGATATTAACTCTGTCTTTATAGAAACTCAACTGAGAGTATAACTTCTTTTCATAAGAGAGAGCTATATCTAAGATAAGTTTTATAAAAAAACCTCAAGGAGCCAGGGATTTAGCTCAGCGGCATAAACACCTGCCTGGCAAGCACGAGGTTGTGAGTTCGATCCCTGGTACCAAAAAAAGACCTCAAGGATAGACTAAAACATTTGAATATTAATTCAAAGCCAAAAACTCTGTCAGATAAGGAAAACTAAGCAACAGTATGCTATTTCCAGCAGACATCCATATTTAGAGATAATGTCTCCCCAAAGATAATACACAAATAGTGAATAATGTCTCCCCAAAGATAATACACAAATAGTGAATAAGCTCATGAAAAGATGCTCAATAAGCACCTGCCTGACAAATACAAGGTCCTGAGTTCGATCCTTGGTATCCCTCCCCAAAAAAAGAGAAAACAAAAGCCGCTCAATATCACAAGTCTAAGAGAAATGGAAATCAAAACTATAGTGAGGCTGGGCATGGTGGCACACATCTGTAATCCTGGCATTTGGGAGGCCGAGGCAGAAGGTCAGCTTGGGTACAAAGTCAGTTCAAGATCAGTCTGAACTGCTTAGTGAAACCCTGTCTCAAAAAGACAAACAACATGAACCATGAATTTATTAGTTCAGTGGCATAAGTGCCTGCCTGGCAAGCGTGAGGTCGTGTATTCGATCCTGGTACCAAACAACAACAACAACAAAAACCAACCAAAAGAAAACAAACAAAAAGACACATCATACTGAGATACTACTTCATGTCTATTATGATGGCTATTCTCAAGAAGACAGACAACAGGACTAGTGGAGTAGCTCAGTTGTAGAGTACTGCCTTACATGCATGAAGCCCTCAGTTTGATGCCTAACACTGAAGAAAGAAAGAAAGAAGGAAAGAAAGAAAGAAAGAAAGAAAGAAAGAAAGAAGAGAGAAGAGAGAAGAGAGAAGAGAGAAGAGAGAAGAGAGAAGAGAGAAGAGAGAAGAGAGAAGAGAGAAGAGAGAAAAAAGAGAAAAGAAAAGAAAGACACAGAGAAGCCAGGTATGGTGGCTCATGCCTATAATTCCAGCATTCAGAAGGCTGAGGCAGGAAGATCACAATGAATTCAAGGCCAGTCTGAACTACAAAAGGAGACTTGTCTCAGAAAAAAGAGAGAGAGAAAGAAAGAGGTAAGGGATATAGCTCAGTGGCACAAACACCTGTCTGGCAAGCACAAGATCCTAAGTTTGGTTCCTTGTGCAAAAAAAAAAAAAGAGAGAGAGAGAGAGAGACAGCAGGGGAAGGAGGGAAGGAAGAAGGGAGGGAAGAAAAGAGAGAGAGAAAGGAAAAGGACAGACAGACAAAAAAAGGAGAAAGAGAAAAAACAATGAACATTATTAAGTGCTGACATATGTGGAAAATCTACACAAATTAGTCAGAAAAATGAAGTAATGATATGTGCTACAACATGGACAAACTCTGAAAACATTAAGCCAAGTAAAAGCCAGACACAAAAGACAACACATTATATGATTTAGTTTATATAAAATATCTGAAATAGGTAAACTCATAGAGACAGAAAGTAGGGAAGTAGTTCCAAGGGTCAGGAAACAGGAAGAATGGGAAATAACTGCTAATGGTATGGACTTTCTCTCAGAAGCCATGAACATATTCTGGAAGTAATGCCAATATTTACACATCTCTGAATATACTAAAAGCTAAATTACACACTTTAGTGAATTTTGCAGTATGCTAATTTCTAGCTCATAAGCTGTTATAAAACAATGTTGTCACAAATTTATTTTAATATATTTTATTTTATCTAGTGTTAACATTTGCAAAAATTTCTTGAGAACATAATCATGTGACAAATGGCAGAAGCAAGAAGTAGCCTTGTATTTATAGGTGCTAAAAATAACCACACCTGGAATTTAAAGCTAGATCTAGAATTGATTACACAAAACCTGCATTTATATAACCATATAAAATGAGACACTAGAGAAGTCTCTTAGGAAATGAAAATGTATAAATGGGCAGAAATTAAATCATAAAAAATGAAAATAATTTGTTGCACACCAGTAGAAAACAAGATTGAAGTTACTGGATATCATACCTTTTTCCATATTTGGTAAAAAGCCTCAACATTTATTAGTACTCTGGAATAGACAATTTTAATAAATTTTCATAAACTTAATAAGGCCATCATTGTTCAACATAATTTTAGATACCTTTTTTTATGGAGGATTTCAATTACAGTGTCTTTTTTTTTTTTTGGTACCGGGGATCGAACTTATGACCTCGTGCTTGCCAGGCCGGTGCTTATGCTGCTGAGCTAAACTCCTGGCCCACAGTGTCTTACATGTTTGGTGTGGTTTTTTTTAAACATCAACCATCTTTGAGACAGGGTCTCACATTGTAGTTCAGGTTGGCCTTGAACTCTAGTAGCCAAGGTTGGCCCTGAAATCAAACCAATTCTTCTGCCTCGGCTTCCTGGGTGCTGAGATTAAAGGTATGTGTCACCATGCTCTCACCTGGCTTAAATAATTATCTTTCGAAAACACTTTCACTGTAAATTCTAATATGCTTGTCAAAACAAATAATCATCCTTATTATTCCAATGTTTCTAACATGGTAGCAAAAGATTCCCCCAACCATCCTGTTTACTGATTGATTGATTGATTGATTGATACCAGAGAGCACACTCATGACCTTGTGCTTGCCAGGCAGGTGCTGTCACTGAGCTATATCCCTAGCTCTTACTGTCTTTATAAATGCTTTTCTTTCCCTATTTTCAATAAGAATTTAATGTGGTGAGTGTAAGTATAAAGGTGAGGCTCTTGTTCCAGTCAAACCATTCCAATTTCTTAAAGACAACACAAAAAATTTAAATTCTTGACTTCTTTTTGAGTGTTGAAAATGGGATGTCAGCAACCATATGTGAAAATTACTGGTCAGTTTTAACAGTATCAAGGGTAGACAGGGTGGAATTTTCCTATTCCCCATTCTAATGTAAGAACCTTAGTTAATATAAATTTCTACGCATATCTCATAAGTGCTTTAAAAAGGCATCCAATCCTAACAACGACCCTGAACATCAGTAGGCAGTAACAAAATCTCTGCTATAATGAAACCCAGAAGGCAGGGACACACTAAGGAAACTAGCCTCCAGTCCCCTCCCATCAAAACTAGCAAACAATTCCAACTAATTTACTGGTGTGTGCTACTTCTACTCCAAGTGCTTTTCATACAGCAGCCAAAGGAAGTCACTGGCCGGCTATGATGCCAATCTCCATAGGGCCTGGACTGAGTGGCACAGTAATTAACAGGTACAAACTGAATATTGAAATCTATTTCCCACAGTGAAAACTCATGACTTTAGATTACACAATGGTTTCATAAATATAACATCGAAAGCACAAGTAACAACATTAAAACTTTTTGTATTTTAAAAATGACCCAGAAAAGTGAGAGGAAAAAATCTCTATGGAATAGGATTTTCTCCCATTTGAAAAGCATTAATCTAATAAGGATCAGAATATTTAAAGAATTTTTACAAGTCAACAAAAAAGGACAAAAATGAACCATTACAAAATGGGCAAAGGATTTGAATAGATAATTCATGAAAATTTACAACTAGCCAGTAAGCACTTGAAACATCATTTATCACTAGCTTAACATTATTAGTCATTGCAAATCAAAACCACAGTAAGTTACTACGTAGTCAAATAAGTATTGGTGGGGACGTGGAAAGTAGAATCCTCAAATACTGCTGCTGGGAATATAAAATAGTAAGGAAGCACCTTTGGTAAACATGCAGGTTCTGAAATGATTTAATATAAAGTTATCATATGGCCCAGGATTCTACTCCTACCTATTCAACAGAATGAAAACATAGATTCATACAAAAATGTACACACAATATTTATGTCACCTTCTTTTTTTTGAGATAAGAGTCTCATTACATTGCCCAAATCAATTTCAAACTCACAGGTTTAAGTAATCCTCCTGCCTTAGTCTCCTGAGTTGTTGAGACTACAGGAGTATACCACTATGCCTCACTCTCACAGCATTATTAACAGCAACATTATTCCCAATCAACACAAAGTAGAAACAACCCATAGATTCATTAACAGAAGAACGGATAAATAAAATGCATCAACATCTGTACAATGTTTTGCTTATTTGTTTGTTTGTTTGTTTGTTTGTTTTTGGATACCAGGAACTGGACTCAGGATTTCATACTTGCCAGGCAGGCACTGCACCACTGACTGAGCTATACCCCCAAGCCCTGTATGATGGAATGTTATTTAGCAAAAAAAACAATTACTGATAAATCCTACAACTGAAAAACACTATGCCAAGTGAAAAAAGTCCATCACAAAAGACCACATACTATATGATTCCATTTACATGAAATGTCCAGAATAAACAAATATACAGAGATAGGAAGTATATTAGTGATTACCCAGAGCCAAGGTGAAGAGAGATGGAAAGTTAACTACTAATGGGGTAATCTAAATATTCTGGAATTAGATACTGGTGACTGGTATCTGTACAACTTTGTGAAAACACAAAGAAAGAAAACTCCACTAAATTATACATTTTTAAAAGGGTAGATTTAATGGCATATAAATTTCATCTCAATAAAATAATCTGTAAAAGGTAATATAATGTATACATTTAAGTAAAGCAATGTATTTTTATGAGAAAAAATCTGATACAGACCAATAAAAGAGTACACTATTAAAGAACTTTGTTTTGTTTTGGTTTTTTTGGAAAAAGCACAATCTTTTTCTATACATAGCCATTTTAGATTTTTAGCTTTTTTTTTTTTTTTAAAGATAGGGTCTTACTTTGTAGACCTCCTACCTCAGCCTCCCAAGTGCTAGGATTTCCCGGCATGCATACCACCACACTCATCTTAAAAATAGCCATTTTAGCTAATAAATAAAACAGAGCAGGCAGGTATTTCATTAACTATACAATGTGCCAGAAATGTTACTATATTAATAGGTTAAAGGAGAAAAATGAACATGTGTGGTGATGATGCACAACAGTAATCCTACTATCTGCTAGGCTGAGGCAGGAGGATGATGAGTTCAGGGTCAGCCTAGGCTATGGAGCAAGAAACCACACCCAGACCTCAAAGCAAAATGGAGCTGGCCATGGTGGTGGAAATCTGTAATCTCAAAACTCAGGAGGCTGAGGCAGGAGGATCATTGTAAATTCGAGACCAGCCTGAGCTATAAAGTGGGCTCAAGGCCAGCCTGAGCTGCATAGTGAGACCGGTTTCAAGGGGGGGGGGAGCTAACACTACCCAGGAATAATGATGATACATATACAGTAATTCCAGCCCTCTGAGAGGCTGAGGCAGGAGGATCAAAAGTGTGAGCCCAGCCTAGGCAATTTAACAACTCAGTAAGACCTTGTCTCAAAATCCAAAAAATAAAAAAAGAGCTGGTTCAATGTAAAGGGTCTGGGGCTCAAACCCTAGCATTGCCAAAAAAACAAAACAAAACAAAAAAAAACAAAAAACACAGCAAGTTGTATTTAATAACAATTTAAAACTTTTATGCAAAGGACATTATCAAGAGATTGAAAAGTCGTGCGGGGATTTAGCTCAGTGGCTTAAGTGCCTGCCTGGCAAGCGCAAGGTCATGTGTTCAATTCCTGGTACGAGAGAGAGACAGAGACAGAGACAGAGATTGAAAAGTCAAACCATAGCATGGGAGGAAATATTAGCAAATCATGTATTTGATAAGATGTTTGATATTCCCAATATTTAATGAAGTCTTACAAATATACAACCAAATTCAAAACTTTGCAACCTGAATAAATATTTCTCCAGAGAAGATATACCAATGGCCACTAAGAACATGAAAGATTTACTCATTAGGGAAAATCCAAACCACAGTGAGATCCTACCTCATATAACCATTCAGAGTACAATTACTGTAAAAAAATTTTTTAAATTAAATTTAAAACATAAAATGATTATCAGAATAAAGTGGCAAAACTAGAACTCTCATGAATTGCTGGGGTCAAAGTAAAATGGTACAGCCTATAGTGAAAACACTATAATTGCCCCCCCACCACAAATTACACATGTAACCCAATAACTCTACTTCCAAAAGAACTGAAACCAGGTGTGGTGATGCATGCCTATAATCCCAGCACTCAGGAGGTTGAGGCGGGAGGATTGTAGCAAGTTCAAGACCAGCCTGGGCTACAAAGTGAGCTCAAGGCCACCCTGAATTGCATAGCAAGACCATGTCTCAAAAAGACAAAAATAAAATAAAATAAAATAAAATAAATAAAACAAAAGAATTGAAATCACAGAGACTCAAATTTTTTTTACAACAATGGTCACAACTGCATTATTCACAATAGTCAAAAGGTAGAAATAACTCAAGTACCTATCAACCGATGAATACATTAATAAATTGGAATATACATACAATGGAGTACTATTCAGCCTGAAAAAGGAATGAACTTCTGACACTTTAACATGAATGAACCTTGTGGACATTATGCCAAGTGAAACAAACTATTTGCAAAAAAGCACAAATACATGATTCCTGTTATATGAGGTACCTAAAATCTGCAGCATAGAGACACAAAGTAGAATAAAAGTTAGCATAGCCTCAAAAAGTCTCTTACAACTGATAAATTCTACAAAGTAGTAGGATACAAAATCAACATGCAAAAATCAGTAGTAATGAATTTACTGAGAAATCAAGAGACCAATCCTATTTACGACAGCCTCAAAAACAAACAAACAAACAAAATGGCTGAGAATAAACTAGCCAAGGAGGTAAAAGACCTCTACAATGAAAATTTAAAAGCTGAAGAAGGGTCAGGTGTGGTGGTGCATGGCTATAATCCCACCACCAAGGAGCCAGAGGCAGGATGAACTCTGTGGGTTTAAGGCCAGCCTGGGCTACAGTGAGTTCAAGGTCAACCTAAACTGTGTAACAGACCCTATTTCAAAAAAAAGAAAAAAAAAAAGAAAAAGACCGAAGACACTAGATGATAAACATTTTACCAATGACAATCTTCACAGAACTAGGAAAACAATCCTAAAATTCATATGGAAGTACAAAAGATCCAGAATACCAAAGCAATGGGTGAGTGAACACTGTGCCTGGTTTTTAAATATACTATAAATCAGTGGTGGCGAATCTATGGTATATATGCCACAGTGGGCTTTTTGTATACTGAAAGTGCTAAAAGGTTTGCCAACAGTGCTACAGAGCCACTGGGACAAAAACAGCACATTACTAGCATAAAATTAGACCAGTAGAAAGAAAGTACCATCTACAGCCATCTGATTTTCGACAAAGGAGACAATATATATTAAAGATAAAGTCTTCAATCAATGGTACTAGGGAAATAACAACAATAAATGTTGCTCAGAATATGCAGAAAAGAAGAAAAGGGAACTCTTCTACATTTTTGATGGGAATGTAAACTATTCCTCTATGGAAATCAGTATGGAGTCCTCAAAAATCTAAAAACTGAAATTCAATTTTACTCAGTTATACTTATGGATATATTCCTGAAAGAATTACAGATTATAGTGATATTATAGTGATACATGGACTCCTGTGTTCACAGCAGTGCAATTCCAGATAGCTAAACTCTGGAAATGGCCTAGATGTCCATCAACAGACAAATATATAAAGAAAATGTGGTATATATAACAATGGAATTTTATTCAGCGATAAAGAACAATGAACTCAAATCACCTGCAGAAAAATGGATGGATCTTGATACTGTAATGTTAAATAAGTGAGACACAGGAATTTAAATAATCACATGGTTTCTCTTATGAATGAAGCCCAATTATTAACAAACAGTAAAAAAATAAAGGCAGAGTGGCTGGGGATTTTAGCTCAGTGGCACAAGTGCCTACCTGACAAGTGTGAGGTCATGAGTTAGATCACTGGTACAAAAAAAAAAAAAAAAGGCAGACTATTTGGAGTAATAAAAGAGGTTCAGAATATGGAGGAAAGGAAAAGTAAAGGGGGAAAGGGTAACTGAAAATGATCAAAACTGCTGGGCTGGTGGTGCATGTCTGTAATCCCAACACTTGGGAAGCTGAGGCAGGAGAATCATTGCAAGTTCTAGGCCAGCCTGGGCTATATAACGAGTTCAGGGCCAGCCTGATCTACACGGCAAGACCTTGTCTCAAACAAAACAAAACAGAACAAACAGAAACTTTGAAACTACTAAAGAAAAACATAGAGCAAGCAATTCAAGCTATTGTTATGGGCAACAATTTCACAAACAGGACTCTAATAGCTCAGGAAATAATAACAAGAACAAATGGGATTACATTAAATTCAAAAGCTTCTGCACAAAGGGACACAATCAACAGAGTAAAGAGACAACCTAAAGAATATGAAAAAGTATTTGCCAGCTATGCATCTTAAAGAACTGATATTCACAATACATAAAGAACACAAAAACTTTAACAACAAAAGAACAAATAAATAAGTGGACAAATGAGCTGAACAGACACTCCTCAAAAGAAGTAAAAATATCAACAATTCTACAAAAGAAAATGTTCAACGTAAGCTACCAGGGATATATGAATCAAAACTACCTTGAAATTCCATTTCACCCCAATCAGAATGGCTACTATCAAGAAAACAAAAAATTAATCTTAGCACTTGGGAGGTTGAGGCAGGAGGATCACTGTGAGTTCGAGGTCAACCTAGGCTACAAAGCAAGTTGAAGACCAGCCTGAACTGCACAGCGGGAACCCTGTCTCAAAAATACCAAAAAAAAAAAAAAAAGGAAAGAATAAATGCTAGCAAGGATGCGGGAGAAAAATCTTTATATACTATTATTAGTATGAGTTTAAATAAGTACAGTTACTATAGAAATCATATGGAGATTCCTCAAAAAGCTAAAAATAGAACCAACCATATGATCCAGCTGTACCATGATGTAGTATATACTTGAAGGAATCAGAGTCAGCATTACAGTAGAGATACCTGCCCACACACATTTATCACAGCACTATTCACAATAATCAAGTTATAGAATCAGCCTATATGATCATCAATAGATAAAGAAAATGTTACATGATGGAGCCAGACATAGTGGATGTTTGTTGATCTTTTTACTAAAGAGAAACCAAAATAATTATTGTTTTAAAGATGAAATATGATGCCAGGACAAAATAGGAACACCAGCTAATGTCTGAGTGTTCAACATGTGCCCAGTACTGTAGTAAGCACTATACAGGTATCAACACTCAACATTTAAATCCAACATCCCTTATATATTATTACTCCAGTTCTACAAACAAGGAAAATGAAGGATAGAAATAATTTGCCTAAGTTACAAAGGAACTAGTGTGTCTAGAAACTGGTGTGTCTTATTATATTTAAACTAAAGCACTCTAGTTCTAAAACTGACAGTTTCAACCACTTCTCTATACTACTAAAATCTATAGGACAATAAAAGAAAATAACCTCCAACCCAGATTGATGTACCCTGCAAAACTGTCTCTCAAAATTAATGGAGAGACAAGATATTTTCACAACAAAGAGGAACTGGGGGAGTTCATGACCACTAACCCAACCCTGCAAAGAATATTGAAGGACATTCTAGAAAGAGAGAAGAAAATCACCAGGATTCCAGGAACAATGGCAGAAAGGCCTCAAAGAAAGGGATAGACAGTGGAATGAAGGAGAAAAGTAAACAAACAACGACAGAAAAATAGCATAGCAGAGATAAGACAGAGAAGATTGGTTATATCACTGTTTTATCTTGACTAATTTTATTTGAATCTGATATGCTTGAGAGTATCAAGTCGGAGAATAGAGGCCACTACTCTGAAAATGACAAGATTCAATAGAATAGCCATTCTGGTTTGATTATTAACTGCCTTTAAAGTCCTATAATGTCTCCAATGTTTAGTTTTTATTAATAGTGTAATGCAATGCTAAGTTTAATTATACTATGTTTGACAATATAGACAATTTTATTGAAAATAACAAGAGACATCATAGTAACTACTGTAGATCATCTAGTATTGTTTTTATATGTCCTTTTCATTTCATGTTTCTCTAGGAATTTGTATTGTTGACTTGTTTTGATTTGTTTCTCCCTCTAATACAGAAAGGCTAGGTATACATGTAGAGACTTATACATGTGTAGACTATTTCTAAGTAGTTTACGAGAATGGATTATAGTTATTGTAAAGAAAAAAAGAGAGGAAAAGAAAGTATTCTAAAGGATGTAACTGCATGTATGTTTAAGTGTGTAGGACTGATAACCATATTACTAAGTTTTTGTTGGATAGATAAACAGAACTGGTTGCAGTCTCACTGTTTAAACGTCCACTTTGTAGGCTTTACTTCTGAAACTTGAACTACTTCTAAGAGGAAAATATGTAATTATCAACTAGTGATTTCTTACTGGTTACTATTTTTGTTATTTTGTTTTGTTTTTGAAATTTTGTATTATTTCTACCCTCTTTCTGTTTCAATTTTTTTCTTCAAATAAAAAAAATATTTGCGTAAAATCTATTAGGACAAAACTTCAGCCAAGCCATTTGCTTGAGGAAGCAGGAAATACAGTCAAAGGACACAAGAAATAGAGACAAAGACAGACAGAGACAGAGATGTGAAGTGGTAGGTTCAGTTGACAACAAAGAGGGTGTTTAAATTATTTAGCAAAGGATCTTCCCTGGGGAGAGAGGTTTCTGTATTTGCTAAGGGGTACTACATTCTAGCCATTATGCATATACGAAGTTTCATTCTAGGTATCTTCTACAATGATGAAATTGCAATTGGGGAGGGTAGGGTCTCACTCTATATAGTCCAGATTGGCACTGAACTCCCAGCAGTTCTCCAGCCTCAGTCTCTTGAGTGCTGGGATTATAGGCATGTGCCATCACACCTGGCTGCTAACATTGTTTTTACCAAAATTAATTTATCATTTCCTATTTTCTCTAAGGAAATAAAGATTCTGCTTTATCAGTCAAAATGGTGATACACATCTATAATCCCAGCACACTCTGGAAGACTGAGGCAGGATTCCAAATTTGAACCCAACCTGAGCAACTCAGTGATTTATCAAGACCCTATCTCAAAATTTAAAAAGGGCTGAGTTTATATAACACAGTGCAAAGGCCATGGGTTCAATCCTTATACCGTTTAAAAAAAAAAAAAAGATTTTCTTATGCTATTGCCTGAGAGCAGTTTTAATTACAGGACTTCTTGTTAGTGATGATATAAGAAGCTAAGTAAGACCTAGATTTTCATGTCTCATACTGTGTTACTGCTGGGGTGGAGAGGATGGAGCATCTTTTTGTAAAATTAAAAAAGCTATATGAATTAACTATGAATCTTTGCAATATATACCAAAAGTTTTACTTTACTACTTTAACATGCACTCATATGCACTTTTAAGCTCAGGGCCCAACACGGTGGCACACATTTATAATCTCAGCATTTGGGAGGTTGAGGCAGAGAATTATAAGCTCAAAGCAAGCCTGGGCTCCATAGTGACTTCAAAACCATTCTGAACTACATAGTGAGATCCTGTCTCAAAAAAACCCAAAAACTAGCCAACCAACCAACCAACCAACCAAGAACTGTTAGAATAAAATGATAGACAACAGGAAGAAAAAAGAAACAGAAGAAAGATGGAGGGATGATATAACAAAGCCATTCTAAAACTAGTGAGTTCAAGGCCAGGCTGAATTATATAGTGAAACCCTGTTTAAAAAAAAAAAAAAAAAAAAAGGCCTGGTTGGCAAGCTCAAGGTCATGAGTTTGATTCCCGGTATACACACACACACACACACACACACACACACACACACACGGAAAGAGAAGGAGAAGAATGCTCAAAGGAAAAAGAATACACAAAACAAAATGATGTTAAGTGTGGTGGTAGACAAGTATAACTGCAGCATTTAAGATGGTAAGAGGCTAAAGCAGGAGGATCAGTTCGAAGCCGGCCTGGACTACACAGTGAATTCAAGGACAACCTGAACTACATAGCAAGACCCTATCTAAAGGGGAGGGCGGGATCCAACGAGAACTTTTCTCTAGGAGCTCTTTTCAGAACTTGTATCAAACACCTACTACATACAAAAAGATCCTATAATTTTCTGAAAGTCAGGATTCACTTAACCAGATCACAAATATGACCTCCATAAAAGCTATAGGCTAAGAAATGAGGTAAAGTACATATATCTCTTCACATTTAATCAAGATATTACCACAAATCTTCAAAGGAAAAAACTGTCTAAAAGTAGCAAAAATATCCTATGAAATTCCAGGTGAGGATAAAGCATCTCAACATCATCTTGAAGAGAAGTAATGAGTTTGGATGTTTCACCTAACACATATTCTTTGTTCTCCCAAAGGTTTTCCTAGCATATAACCTCTTCTCCTTGAGTACTGGCAAAAGCAGTACTCACAATATTATACTTTATATCTATAATATTCAATCAGCTAATCTTCTAAAAGTAGTGTAGTCAAACCACCAATGAAACAGGAAATAAGCAAGTAAGATCATCTGTCAACCTTCAAGTGGTCTTCAAGATGCCCTTCTTGAGTAAATATAAAGTACAAATATGTAATTCCTCACTCTTCTGTCCCACTTTTTCAAATCTTCATTTTCTTGCATAGCCCAAGCACAATTTTAAGACTAAATATATATTAAGACACTTAAAAAATGGCCTGAGCTAAACAAAATCACAACCCAAAATAAAACAAAATGTCTGCCTAATTATTTGCCTCCTGAAATAGAAAAGAGGATTTTAAAAAACCTAATCACAAAGAATCTTTAAACCACCCAAACATGAAAAAAAGGGGAAAATATAACTCAGAAATATTAGTTTCTCAGATCAATTTCCTAACTTTATTTTCATCAGCCAATGAAACATCCATTAAAATTCAAATATTCCAAGAACACTTATATTCACTGCCTGATTTACTTCTATAGCAACAGACACTTAGAACACAGAAACAAAATAATGTCCAGCTTTTTCATCATCTTTTAACTTTAACTGACATAGTTAAGTCATTAGTATGATAAACAGTAGAGCCTATTTTAATTTAGTTCATAGAAGGCAAGGATTAAATATTTGTTATATAAAGATAACTTATGGAACCAGGTGCAGTGGTGCACACCTGTAACTCAAGAAGTAGTATCTAAAGTTTAAACCCAGTGTGGAAAATTTAGTGACTTAGTGAGACCATATCTCAAAATAAAAAAATTTAAAAGGAAGGGTTGCAGATACAGCTTAGCATAAAAGTACTAAATTCAATCTTCAGTATAGAAGGAAGAAAGGGAGACAGGTAGCTGGACAGAAAAAATTCCTAAAAGTTTACCTTAAAAGTAAAGGGGAAGAAGCCGGGTGTGGTGGTGCACTCCTGTAATCCCTGCACTTGGGAGGCTGAGGAAGGAGAATCATTTCCAAGTTTGAGACCAGCCTGGGCTACAAAGTAAGCTCAAAGCCAGCCTGAAGTGCATAGCGAGACTCTTTCTCAAAAAAAAAAAAAAAAAAAACTAAGGCAGAGAGTAAACTTCCTACTCCCCCCTGCCCCGCCTTTCGTTTCTGTTCCTGGCCAAAAGAAAGGAACTATAAATCTCAAAGGAGAGTCCTGAAAAACACTAACTCTGTATGTGTGCTTAGCATATGACATAAACCATGAAACGTGTCACACATGCTGATTCTTCGAAGTCTGAGTTTAAGGAGATAACAAGCAGTCACTTGAAACCAGATGATAGCACATAAATGCACCAATTTCCAGTTTTGCTACATTCCTCTCATCAGAGTGCTTTCCTCCATGACCCTTTTCTCTGGAACTGTGATTAATGTTTTGATTAACAAAGGTCAATCTCTTAACATATGACCTCTTTTCAAACTGTCAAACTTGATTTATGAAATTTCATATCTAGGAGTAGAAACGTCAAAAAGAATTGGCACAAGATCAAGAATTGGTATTTTAAATTACTATCCACAAACATTACCCCCAACTACTGTATTAAAACTCTGGCAACACCTTTTCTAAGTAGACAGTTATCCCATCTGTGCCAACTAAAGACAGAAAACTATGACTTCAACTCTGAATTTACATAAAAACATTACTAAGCTATAAATCCCCAGCCCTAAAAATTTAAGTTAAAGTATCTTTGCTTAAGTTTCTGCAGGCTTAGCAGTAGTCCTAAAACATTACCAAATTACCCTTAACCCAGCTAAAATTCCTACATATAAAATCGAAAATCTACTTTCAGCACTGATCCTATGTCAAATTTGAGAAAATTGAAGCTTAGGTCAAGAATTTCACATTTGGGCAGGGAAATAGGTTAGTGGCACTGCACTTGCCTGGTAATCGCAAGGTCCCGAGTTTAATTCCCAGTACCAAAAAAAAAAAAAAAAATTCACACTTAATGCAAAGGATTAGTTGTGAGATTTAAATGAAAATATATTTACAAACTTGACAAAGGAAAAAGGAGGCCACTATACAGTGCAGTAATACAGTCTGGGCCTGTTTTCTGGGATTCAAGTCCTGGTTCAGCCTATCCTACACAGAAGCTACTTAACTAATAATGACAAAAGAAGCTACTGCACAGGACTGTATAAGGATTAAAGGAAATAGAAGATGTAAAGTAGTCACATATGCTCAAAAATATTAGCAACTGGGCATCTGAACATGAATCAACATTGGATTAGATTATATTTTCCATAAAGAATGGCCTATATGGCTAAAGATAAAAATCCTATGTCACAAAGCTGGGTATGGTGGGGTACACATGAAAGTTCAGCATTTGGGAGGCTGAAGCAGGAGGACTGCCATGAGTTCAAGGCCAATCTGGACTACACGGACTCTTTAAAACAAAAAAAAAAAAAAAGAGGAAGAAAAAAAAAAACCACCTAGAATTTCTAAGTAATGATCTGTTGTGTTGTAGCGAGGTTACAGAGTATAGCAGGTACATGTAACCAAAGAGCAGAATGAGGAGTGAAAACTGAATTAGTTTCTGAAAACATGTGTTTATACTCTAAAACACCTTGTGCAATTCTGAAATACACAAATATTAGTCCTGAAAGCAATATCATCACACATCATGCAATTATGGTAAACACCACTGTTATTTCTGTAAAATCTCTACTTTTCAGAGAGGTAAGTAAATAATATCCTAGTATTATTATAAAAATAGCTTGACTTCCCAGACTCTATAAAACAATCCAGAGCACATCCTTGGCCACATGTTGAAAACCACTATTTCAGACTCCTCCCCACCCTCCCCTAGTACCAGGGATAGAAATCAGGGCCCTCCGCCCAGCTATATCCATGTCCAGTCTTTTTTTATTCTTATTTTTTTTTGGTACCAGGGATTGAATTCACAACCTTGAACTTGCCAGGTGGGTGCTTACACAGCAGAGCTAAATCCCTGGCCCGCTTTTTTTATTTTGAGTCAGGGTCTTGCTAAGTCACTAAGTTTCCCAGGCTAGACTCAAATATGCAACTGTCCTGCCTCAGCCTTCCAGAGTTCTGGAATTACAGACAAAAGTGTTAACTATGTCCAGTACCTAATTAATCTTTAAAATATGGGTCAGGCCAGGCGTGGTATGCAAACTGTTAATGATCACTTTGGTGCCTGTATCAGGATAGTCCTGCATCTGGCCAGCTTAAATAAATGTAATGCAAACAGCACACAGTTAAAAGGAAAGTCTGTCTTCACCAGTAACACAGTCTCCACCCACAGTAAGCACAATTCAAAACGTCCAAGACCTCAACAATGGCCTCCCTGAGAGGCTACAAAGACAAATTCTACCAGTGGTGATGGCTGAAAAATACCACTGCCATTTTCACTCTTCAAAATCTGAACTGTACCCAGGCATGGTGGCACAGGCCTGAAATCTCAGCATATGAGAACTGAGGCTGGAGGATCACTGTAAGTTTGAGGCCAGCATGTGCTACAAAGTGAGTTCAAGTCTACCCTAACTACACAGTATGACCCTGTCTCCAAAAAATCAAATCTGAATTGCAGAATTTTATTTCAGAATCTCTCCTCCAATTAGACCAAAAGGAAGCCATGATAATCAGAGAAAAGTAGGGAGACAAGACTACAAATTCAGTGTAATGCAGTACACTGCAGGCATAAAATTTTGTGTTAAGTAGCAATATACACATAAAATTCACCATTTTAACTATTTTCAGGTGTACAGTTCAGTAGCATTAAGAACATTCATGTTATGGTTTGGGGATGACAACACATGCCCCTTGACTGATGTGTTTTGAAATTTTGTTGTGGTTTTTCTTCTTTTTGTTGGTTTTTTTTGTGGGGCAGGGGGTCTTTTTGAGACAGGATCTCACTATGCAGTTTAGGCTGGCTTTGGTCTCACTTTGTAGCCCAGGCTGGTCTTGAACTTGTAAACAATTCTCTTGCCTCAGCCTCCCAAGTGCTGGGATTACAGGAGTGCACCACTACGTCCGGCTCCATTTTTTTTTTTTTTTTTTTTTGGTATCGGCAATTGAACTCATGATCTTGTACTTGCAAGTGCTACACCACTGAGCTGTATCTCTGGCTCCTCTTCTTCTTCTTCTTTTTATCCTTAAAATAAAATGGATTTAGGGGAAGAGTATATTCATGTTGTTATGCAACCATCACCACCATCCACTAATGACATCAAACTCTGAAGGGAAAAAGTAAAGTTTCGTGAAAGTGCAAATCTTTCACTTGTTATCTTTTAGCCTCAACTTCTGGTTAAGGAGGAAACTGCTTAGAAAAATTAAGCTATGCAATGAGAAAACAACTGCCTAATGCAGACATTTTTAAAGGCAATTTTGTATACATGTCAGGTATGGTGACACAAAACTGTAATCCTAGCACTCCAGAGGCTGAGGAAGGAGGACTGCCACAATTTAAAACCAGCCTGGAAAACACAGTGAGTTGAAGACCAGCTACAACTACCTCGTGTGATACTCCAGGAAGCGAAGGAAAGGGAAAAGGGAAAAGGGACAGGGCAAGAGCTGGGGACAGCCGGGAAGGGAAGCCAGGCACAGAGGCAAACGTCTGTAAATCTCACACTCCAGAGGTTGAGGCAGGATTGCTTCAGAGTTCAAGGCCAGCTTGGGCTAGTGAGTTCAGGACCAGCCTGAACCTACTGGGAGACCCTGTCTCAAAAATACATACATAAAATTAAAAAAATAGTTATACTACTGATTTCTCTGCGTTCAGTGCAGAGAAAGATTTGTGCTGGTACTGTTAGGACAATTGTAAACAGATGTCTTGTGCTATGGATGAATGATTTGGGGATGACAATATGCAATGTATGTACCATTGTTGCCCCCAACTGACATGTTTTGCAATTTTGTTTATTCTTTTTCTTCTTTTTCCTTGAAATAAAATGGATTTGAAAAAATTATACAGACAGACAGCTGTGGTGATAAATGCCTATAATCCCAACTACTTAGGAGGCTGGAGCAGGAGGATCACAAGTTCCAGAACAATATGCGCAAGTTAGTAAGACCCTGACTCAAAATAAAAAACAAAAGATGCTGTGGTGATAGCTCAGTGGTAGAGCACATGTCTAGCATATGCAAAGCCCCAGGGTTAAATCCCCAGTATCACAGAAAGAGAGACAGAGACACAAGAGACATTCAGGGAGACAAAAAGACAGAAACAAATGGTGGGGAGGGACACAGACAGACAGAGACATACAGAGAGACAGACACAGAAAGAGTCAGAGACATAGCAAGAGAGACAGAAAGAGGACAGGCAGATATGCGGGGGGGGGGGAGAAAGAACAGATAAATTAATTACAATTAAAAATTTTGCCCTACCAAAAATGTGGGAAAATAAAAAGGATAAACCATGGTCTAAAAGAAAACATTCCCAAACCACTATCATTAGAGAATAAACAGATGACTTAAAAAGCAACAATAAAAACATAAAACCCAGGCTAGGGGTATAGCTCAGCAGCATAAGTACCCGTCTGGCGAGTACAAGGTCCTGAGTTCAATTTCCAGTACCAGAAAAAAACAAAACAAAACAGAAAAAAAAAAAGGCAAAA